>VXBW01005154.1:676626-799196 GCA_013400375.1 Thinocorus orbignyianus | reverse complement strand
ATCATTTCCACAGTTTGTTGTTTGGAAAAGCAGGCTGTGGTGCCTGTCATCCTTTGTGTGTGCTTTGTCTTTGTGCCAGCTCGCATCCCGAGGAACTGCAAAGTGGCACCCGCGCTCTCTGTCTCACAGCAGGCATGTTTTGCATTTACTGACACATGGGGAGTGACTGACTAATACTAACATGAAAACAATTCTGACAGAACAAGGGCTTGATGCAGGGGGGGAAAAAAAATCCAGGAAAACAGAGCGTGTTCAGCATATGCTATTGCTCTCACCAGTTCAATAAATATTTATTGTATTTCTTATAATTGAGTTTCTCTAGTGTAAACCTAAGTGGAAGAGTGTAAGGAGAAGTTTAGGTAGATGGCCTTTTTTTAAAAAAAAACAAAACAAAAATAAAACAAGACACCCCCCACCCAAGCACACCAGCAGAGGTTTCTCACAATAGAAATGAGAAAGTATTCCAAAAGAGATTTCTCCCAGCATGCTGGTAAGCAGGGAAAAACCAACAATAGACAAAGCAGAGGAATTGCTGCCCTTACAGCATTCTCTGTGTCGATTTGGGACTTGGAGTGTGCATGTGTGTGTGAACCTTCATCCAGCAAATCTTGGTATTAGATGAAGCCTTTCATCATCAGAGCTTTTAGGAACTTAAAAAAAAATTATAAAAAATACTCTGTGGTTAGAAAAAGATAGTAACTGAGGCCATCGTAACAGATGGTCTGAATCTATTAAAGACAAGAAGATAAAAAAGATACCTGATCTGGTGGGAATAAATCTAAAAATCCATAGGTCTTGTGTTGGCTGGTTATTCTGTTGGATAGCTTTTTCCCTGGTCACATCTCCTTCATTTCTGCAGCTGACTGCTGGGCCTGACTTTTTTTTTTTTTTTTTTTTTTTTTTTTCCCCTTTTTTTTTTTTTTTGGTCTGCCCATTCTGCTTGCCTTGGTTGAGCTGTTAAAGCCCTGCTCCTTGGATTTAACGAGAGACTTCAGGCTGTTTGGAATTTGTCATTTTTAATGCTGCTTTTTGGCAGAAGCATCCATGTTCTGTGACATTTCCCTTTAATTTAGAGCCACTTTGGAGCATCTGTAAATGGTCATGAGATAGGAATTTTAATTGTTTTAATTATATTTCTATCCTTCCCCACCCCCTCTCTCCAATGGACCTTTATACATTGCATCAGAGAGATTTTTCTTCCCCCCCAACACATTTTTCAGATACTGTCATCTGGAGACATTCATCAAAGAGTAACTTCTACCAGAAACTAAAAATCCATTAATGAAGCTGGAACTATTTGCATAGTAGAAATTATACTTAATAACCTTTAAGGGGAAAACTCATGTGATTGATGTAGAATACAATTATAGTTAATGGTCAGGGTGCAGGGGTGTTAAAGCCTGTTGTTTTTCAGATCCACTCTTCAATCTTTGAGCTGGGGCCAGTGCGCCTTCGCGAGGCACAGGCACTGGGGTAGGGTTCTGTTCCCAGTAACCCCACTGAAGGGCAGCATCTGGGGTACATAATACACCTTAAAGCTCTTCTATGCTGCGTGTTAGGTGCCTCTCATCTCCAGAGATCAGGGTTGGTTTGTAGCAGCTTGGCTTTTCACCAGGGTCTGTAGCAATGCTATAGAAACATTTCTTGGGTTCTGCTGGGAAAAAGCCATCTGTAGGGCCTGCTGCATTAGGAAAGGAGAAAAAATGAGGTTTGCTTCAGACCCGAGTATCTAACCACCAGGCTGCTTTTGCCTCCTTCTATGTGAAGGGAACAGGGAGTCTCTAGCAGGCAAATATCTGTAGAGGCTGTGGATACGAAGGGCTTTTTTTGAAAAGTCCAGGTATTTCATGTGTCTCGTAAAGATGGATTAATGGAGCAAGCAGCCTCACAGCCAAGAAGGTCATTGAAAAGAGGAGACGAGCAAAGTTGACACAGATGCTGATCATGTGCCCTGCAGGGGAGTTTCCTAGAGCAAGACAAAGCTAACTCCGTTAATAGAAAGGATTTTGCACCAGCACGGAGGAGAGAGCTGTGAATTGGACCTATGTGCCTGTCTTCTGCCCCTGTGGTTCAGAAGGGAGCTTGGCTCACTGTCCTGCAGCTGTGCTGCTGCCCCAGTCTTTTTTTAAAAATGCTGGTGAGGCTCAGCCCACCAAGTTCAGCTCCCAGCTGGGGAAGGGTAGGACCCAGCACACAGCCAAGTGACAAAGGGATGGCTTGGTAACTCGACTGCATCCGTGTGCTTGTGTAATCAAGTGAGCGGGTTGCACTCTGGATTCATAGCAGGTTTTGATCTGTTGTGCTGAAGTAGGTGGTAATCTTGCAGCTTGGAACTGCTTATATCCACTGCATACTGTTAACATTACTTCTGTGGTGACACCATCCATGAAGGGTTAGTGCTGAGACTTCCAACAAAGTCCTTTAAAGTATTATCTCAGTACAAGTAATTACATTACTTCAGAGCTGCCCCTCTCTCATCTCTCTGCTTTCTGCTCTTGGGCACTGCCCATTGTGTTTTCATTCTCCAGCACTTGGATCCTGGCCTTTGACCAAATGAGCAAAAAACAAAACAAAACAAAAACCATTATTCTAATTCAACATAGAGGCAAAGGCACAGTAGCATCTCCTGTGCTCAGGGTGAAGGTCTCAGCTCTGGGGAAGCAGATGGATGTTTTAGAGTGTGTGTATACTAGAAGCAAAACACAGCAAGAAGAAAAATAAAACTGTGTAGAAGAACCTGAACTATTTAGGGGACCTCTTGCTTTGTAGAGGTGGCTGCTCAGTCCTCCCCATTTCTGGCTGAGAAATATAAATTCTAAATTCCCCTGATTTTAAACGTGCAAAGAGCAAGCAAGCTCTGGGGATTGCTGTGTCCTCTGAGTAGGGCTGAAGAACCAAGTCCTCCCTGTCACACAGGACCAAGAAGGGAACAGAAGACACCTGTGTGTCACCACCTGCCTGTGCTGTGCTGGGGGCTGTTTGGTGTAAGGCACAGCACTGCAAAAGAGGTGTACAGGCACCCGGTGCACTTCTCCCCATGGCTGCAGTGTTCCAACAAAGGTTTCACGTAGGAGGATGCTAAAGTTCTGTTCCTCTAAGGATTTCTGGATTACAGAGTTTGTTTTTCTGTTTTTAAAGGGATCAAAGTTTCTAAGCTGATTTTCATTCAGATGTCTAACTGATAGTGGTGACAGCAGAGGAAATCAAAGGAGGGAATTATTGTCTGTGCATCTCAGTTAGTCATTCTCGTGGCTGCCTTTATCTGCGAGAACACTTCTGTTCCTTAAAGCCACACTTAACATAAACATAAAACCTTTTTGGCAGGTGGGCTCTGTGCTGGTACTTGGATTTTTGGATTTCTCTGTGACAGATGGAGTCTTTGTCCCTTTCAGATCTGGGGCTTTGCACTTCCTTCTGTTTTCAACTGCCTTTTTATTTATTACTCATCAAAGGGAAACGACATAACGGAAGCAGGAAAGAGAGAATACTTAGTACTTTTTGAGCAAGGAAGGACTTAAATGGAGGTCTTCCATCAATACTTCATGAGTTTGGGTTCATCTTAAGATGCTTTTGCAAGCTGATTTCCTTTAACCAGACAATGATTCATTATCGCATGTAGGTTTGCAATTTAGAGTTGCAGGATTCTGCGTACCGAAGAACATGCCCTGAGAAATTATCTTCGGTAGTGACAGAAGACAATGGTTTTGCATCCTTGTAGATGGTGACCACCATATTTATAACACAAGCAGTGCTAGTCCTCATCAAACCTATAGTATAATCTGATAA
This sequence comes from Thinocorus orbignyianus, assembly GCA_013400375.1. Lineage (NCBI taxonomy): Eukaryota > Metazoa > Chordata > Aves > Ciconiiformes > Thinocoridae > Thinocorus > Thinocorus orbignyianus. The sequence continues at coordinate 795,410 of VXBW01005154.1, read as the reverse complement.
AATATCCTGGTACAGACTAGCCCAAGCGTATGAGTAAGTATTTCAAAGAGAAAGGGCCCCTTGCTGCACAGCCTGTTTGCCACCGTACGCTCTTTAGTCATGCCTGTAATTGGACTGCAAACACTCTCTGCGCTGGACTTGCCAACCTTAGATGAATGTGAGGCCTGGAGGGGCCACTTGACATCCAGACTCTTCATAACTCTGTGAATTCAGACTTGAAGTTTAGGGCACGGCCTGGCCTTCTGCGGGAGGCAGCTGCAGAGAAACAGGCAATGCCTGTAGCTCTGGTTGAATCAAAAGGTGCAAAAAAGGCAGGGCACAACTCTTCCTCCTGCTCTCCCCCCCCTCCCTCTCTGCGGCAGACCTGATTTCATATTCCAGGCATCTCTGCACCTGATGCCTCTATGGTGTGAGTGGGAGTTCAGTGAGTGAGTAACGGAGCAGCCTTGTCCAGGAGGCAGAGCGAGCCCAGCATACTCACTCCAGACAAGAAAACAATCTCTCCTTCCCCCGGCACCTTGCCATGTTGTTTTCGTTAGCCACCCACTCAATAAATAAATACAACTTAAAATTTGCTGGCCGGTTCAGCCAGGAGTGGAGATCTCTCTGAGAAAGCAAATCAGCTCACCTGCTGAAAGGCACAAGATGGAAGATAAGAAACAAGATGCTTAAATCAGGATTCTATTCAAAACTAAATCTGTGCGTGATTATTCTTTGTCTTACCGCTCCTCGAGGGTGTTTAGAGGACGTTAATGACTTGTCTTTCACTCTGAGAGGTCCCAGAGCAAATCGTAGATTGTACATGGTGTGATAAATCTTTTCTGCAGTCAAAGGCATGCCTGGACCAGTCTGAGGCATGTTTCACTTATATTACAGTGGCATAAAAAAGAATAATTTGTCAAGCTTCCACTTTGCACTGTGCTTGAGCTAATCTATGAGCACAGTCCAGGCTACTGCCCTTCACCCTGTACAACTGGGGTTGGGTTGCCTCTACAGAGCTCTAGGTACACTCACACAGCACGTTTAGACCCATGCTAGGTGTGTGCAGGCAAGTTGAATCTATATTTGTGATGCTGGGCCATCTATGGGCCAGTTGTTCAAACCAACAGTGAAATGTGACCACCTCTGAGATGAAGCATACAGGTTATGCTTCTCAACCAAACTGCTTGGAATTAGAGGCAAGTAAGTTTGCATTTGGTGGAGATAAGCGAAGCAAAATGGAATTGCTCTGATAGCAGTTACTCTCTGGAGTTAGATTCTTCCTCTTGCAGAAATCATCCTGGAAATAACTGATTAAGGCTTCAGTCTTGAGTGTTCTCTAAAATCCTATTCTTTCTTCTCTCCTCTTTTTACTTCCAAGCTGAGAAGCAGAAGGGGTTATGAAGTGACTATCTGGTTTGGGGAGAAGCTTTTTCATCTCTGAGCACTGTTTTTCCTGGATTCCAAGTTCAGGTCTTGCTGACAGTCCCCAGTTGTAGTACTGATCTAGCCAGATAGCTTAGCCTATGAGGTCTGGTGGGATCAAAGGCAGAGAGAGGGAGAGGGACAAGTGGAGTGAGTATTATGGTTTCTACAAAACAAATCTCACAACCATGGGTAATTGAATAGATCTTCTCTGTGCTTATTCCAGTTTTGTGAGCTCGAGAGACACGCTTTAAAGTGTTTCATTTTACCCCCAATTAACTTTAATTCATCTTGTCTTGAGCTCTTGAGGATGGAAACCCTGCCAGATTGGTTGTCTTAAGTCCTTTTTTAAAAGAAGACAAAAATGTGAAGTTCACCCTTATAGCATCAAATTCTCTAAAATAAGTGCATTTGAGTGAACTATTAAATCTTCACCTCTATGGAAATAAGGCTCTATGTGCAAAGTGGAGAGCCTGACAAGTGATTATTACTTTCTGTGCAATGTAATGGCCTTGAAGTACCACAGGAAAAAAAAAAAAAAAAGGAAAGAAAACCTTATCACTTACTCGTTTGCTTGGAATGGTCTAATGAGTAATACTAAATGCTTCTACCAGAAAAATCAATGTTTTGGGGTAAGCCACTGTCATAGCATGCTACATTTAGACTAGGATGTATTGGGTATGACTTCAGTTCTGGTTTGTCACAAAGGCCTGCTTTGGAATAATGAGAGTGGGGGGAAATAGCAATTTCTGTGGGTCTGAACATGGCCTAATCATTGCCATTTTGCACAGAGATTCCATTTTTGTATAAGGGACTAGTTTGTATGTTGTGTTTTCTTTTTCTTACTTCCCCACTTTTCAATACACAGAGATGCTATTTTGTCAGACCTTCGGCTGCTGCAGTGGGCTTCTGTAGGCAAGTAAAGGTGAGGCATGAAATAAGGACAGGAATAGTGCTGAGGAAAAACAAGAAACAGGGAACTACAGGTGCAGAGCTTCTCAGGAAAGGAGTAACAGTAGACAGAAACCTGTTGGACCTGGATACTTCCCACATGTGGATATTTATGTATAGTCAACAAAGCAGTAATGAAGTTTGGGAGTACAAATGCAGTAAAATGAGAGACTGAGCATAAGCTAGGTGTAAGTTGGAGAACCATTGAGCAAGTTGCAGAAGTCCCCATTGTCTGACTGAAATCCTTGCCAGCAAACTTGTGAGAGAAAAGTTATTCTTATTTCTTTGTTACTCTACTTAATCTGGCAATAAAGTCTCCCTTATAACAAGAACACTTATTATTACTGCCTGACCACCTAAAATTGCAGTGCAACAAGAGAATGCCTAATAGCCAGTGTGTTATCCCCATGGAAGGAAATGATCCATTAGCAAAATGCTATAAACTGGCAGGCAGGAGGGCAGCTAAGCATTTTGACCCTATTAGCCTGGAGATAGGAAACCTAGTAATCCTAAATGTGATTGCCTCAGAGATAAGTTTAATTATTGAAAATGCTAGAACTGCAGAAAGCCTACAAAAATCCATCTTTCTTTGGGAGCAAAAGGAAGCAGTGAGGTAGTCTAGCAGCTAGAAAAAGGGGGAAAAGAGCTCCATAGTTTGTACATTTTATCCTGATGTGATACGAACATGTAAAATACACCAACTCACTCCAAGAGCTTATGGCATGCCCTCTTGAATAAGTATTTCTACTGCATCTTTTTTTATTCCTTTTAGTGCTTTTTCTCTGCCATCTGGATAATGCCCTTAGTTCTGAAGCTATGGGTGCGTGACAGTATGTGTGTCCCAGCTCTCCACTTAGAAAGGTCCAGAGAATGTTTGGTCACAGGGGACCATGTGCACAGAGAAGTTAATTTCATAAGCATAAGAACTCCATAGTGCTGTTGATTATGGCTGCTACAGGAAATCATAGAAGTTACATTGTGTGAGGAGGAAAAACTCTTAGAAACCAAACTAGAAAGTTTTAATATCAAACATAATAACTATGAATTCAATCAAGCATCCAAGTGGCGAAATGACATGCTGATGATATGAATTCTTTGTGGCATATGAATTCTTTGAAAGGCTGCTCTGTGCCATTCTTACAATAGGTAAAACTTCTGGGAATGAAAGTCTAAGAAAGCGACTCATGCTACAGCTGGAATCTGCAGAGAATAGTATCAAGTAACAGGTTGCCCAAGTCCTGCATCGTTGGATTTTTTTCAGTTCTTCAGGGGCGGTAGAGAGTAGCTCAATTGTATGACTATACAAATTAGAAACGGCTATTCCTACATACAGTTATAAGTTTATGGAATATTTTTTTTCCAGTGCTCTAACTCTTATGTTTATCTACCAAAGCAGAAATGGCAGTATTGCAGGTTATCGTTAATTTAGATTATTATTAATGACAGTTGATCAGTAGCCGTTGGCTACTTCTATTTACAGTGCTATTTGCATTGCTTGACATTGTTATAAAAGATTTCTCCAACAGTGAAGGGAAATTCAAACACAGTCAAAAGCTTAGGTAGGTATTATTCCAAACAGCAATACATCTTATACACCTTTGTGCAACTGCCTGCCTTTAGCCTGTGGCTGTTGAAATGTCTGTATCTGTGGAATACTTGAAGTTATTTTAGTGAAATCTTAATCTTCACCATGTCTCTGAAGTGAAAATACTGAAAAGAAGTCTCATGCTAGGAGCACGACTGCGGATGGGGTAGAAGGAAATGGTTGACATCAAGTGGAGCTGAATGTAAAGGTGATAATTCTTGCCTTTTTTTCTGGGTTCTCATGGAATTGTCCAAGTTGGAAGGGTCCTCTAGAGATCATCTAGTCCAACTCCCCTGCTAAAGCAGCTTTACGTAGAGCACATTACTCCAGACTGCATCCAGGCAGGTCTTTAAGGTCTCCAGAGAAGGGGGATCCATAGCCTTCCTGGGCTGCATGTTCCATGGCTATGTCACCCTCCCCATAAAGGCATTTCTCCTCATATTTGAATGGAACTTCCTATGTTCCAGCTTTTGCCCATTGCCCCTCATCCTGTCACTGGGAACCACTGAGAAGAGTCTGGCTCCATGCTCCTTCAACCCACCCCTCAGATACTTGTCAGCATTAATAAGGTCTCCCCTCAGCCTTCTCTTCTCCAGGCTAAAGAGTCCCAGCTCTCTCAGCCTTTCCTCATAAGGGAGATGCTCCAATCCCTTAATCACCTTTGTGGCCCTACGCTGGACTCCCTTCAGTAGTTCCTTGTCTCTCTTGAAGTGGGGAGCCCAGAACTGGATGCAGTATTCCTGTTGTGGCCTCACCAGTGCAGAACAGAAGGGGAAAAAGACCTCTCTCAACCTACTGGACTAAAATTAAGAACTAGAATTCAGAGGTTATCTGTATTAAATAATGTCCTGTTCAATGCCAGTTGTGTGGGAAATAACAATCCCTTTTTTTTCTGGAAGGGTTTGGCATATTCCATATGGGTCCCATGTGTTCAGTTGCTAGTATGAAGAGCGGTGATTATTAGCTTTCTGAAACTACCTGTTGTGTGAAAAGGTGAGAGCCCTGAGTGGAGTTTTTTGTATCTTTTACAGTATATCAAAGCATTGGCCCAGAGAAGCAACTCAGCAGAAGTCCCACAGATGTGTTTTCAGAGACCTGTTAGTCTAATGCTTAAAAATGTTCCCACTAACCCATGTGAAACTAAGCAATGACTCTGTCCACAGGTGGGGTCTCAGGCAACCCAAGTCCTGAGCAATCTTGCCTCCCTGGGGAAAGAAGGTTGGGGAGAAAATGCGGTGGTCCTGGAAGCCTCATCTGCAGTGTCAGGGGCTGGAAGTAAAACCAGCTCCTCTACTTAGCTGGAAGCCAGTTGAGGACCTTGTAATTGTTATTTCAAACATGGTCAAGATGGGCAGGAAAAGTTAAACGCCAAGGCATGGCTGTGCATGTTATCTGACCCAAATGGTTTACAAAACAGTCTCTATGATTGAGGAGAAATAATTGTGCTCTTTAACATCTCAAAGAAGAGTATATCGATCATGTGGAAAAAACCCTCTACCCTAACCGCTAATTGAAACAGCAGTTGATTAGCAGTGGGTATAGGGAAACTAGTTGTTAAGGAATCACTTGGAAAGGATTGGCATTGTTGATGAGCTTAAGGAAGAGCCATGCCCTTCTGTCACTGCAGGAGATGGACTGATGAACTGAGACTAAGAGAGGAAGGCAGTAGTACCCCCATGGATGGTGGAAAGGCAGTAGTACCCCCATGGATGGTGGAAAGGCAGTAGTCTCCACTGGGTGGCTTGTTTTCTTGCTTCCAGGCTTTGACATGCTGTTGCACAGGGCTACTTCAAAAAGCCCCCAGCAAGTCTGAGACTTCAAAAGACCAGATGTGAGAATTTCATTTTAATGCACTGACACTAAGCCCAGGGTCACTGGTAATATCTTGAAGTAACAAGTGATTGTGTAAATATGCGTCCCCCAGCTGTCTGCTTCTGTTAGACAGTGTTGGGTATTTTATCACAAATTAATCATGCATTCTGACAGTAGCTGGAGTGGCTTTTTCTGCTAAACTTATCCCTTTAATTAAATGTAGATGCTCCATCTTCAGGCTGACAGTCTCCGGACACCTGTTTAATTTTTTAATTGGGGCCAGTAGTTTGCCTGTTCATTGTGCTTTTCCTTTTTGCATCTTCTCATCCCCACACGTGTTCACAAAATGTACCAAGCAGAGCTATAGATATTGAACTGGACAGGCTAGGCTGACAGCTAAGGTCACTTCAGCGAAGAACTGGAGAACTCGTGTGCTTGAACTGAGAAAGCTGCTACGTCTGTTAAATGCAGATTGACAGAAGTGTCCAAGGGACAACCTTTCTTTGCTATAGGAAGCATTTAATTACTGTTTTGCATTCAGTGGAAATGCTCACAAGTTTCTGCGCTCATATCTCCCTGAATCATGATGTGTCTGATCACAATTTTCTTTCTCTTCCATCTAGCCTGCTTGAAATGTGTTTGAGAGAGATTTTTGTGGGGGATTTGGAGCATTAAAATGGTGCTTTTGATCCTTTTAGAATCCCAGAACAGAGTGGGTAAGCTGCTCGTTTCTTGTGAGAATCTAGATGTATCTGTCCTTGCTGTGCATAATTTCAAAAGGCCAGTTTGGAAACATTTTCTTGCTTAGTGATTATGTTCTGAATGGAGTGTTTAATACTTCGTTCCTTCAAGTGGAGGATTTACTTTTTCTTTTCTTTGGATTCATAGTGCTTTTCTGAAGCCAAGAAAGAAAAATAATAATAATAAAAGTATAAGTTACACCCTTGGCATTTCCACTACCTTTCCAGCAAAGGATCTCTAAAGACCTCACAACCTGTCATTAAGCTATACATTACTCATAGTCTGGTTTTCTGCAGGGGTGCCTTGCTCTCCACATGAGATGGCTACTGGTGGTGTCCCTTTGAGGAAGAAACTGAGAGGTCTTCATGGCCACCCATCTCTCTGAAGATGCAGTTCTTAGTAAACTTCTTTTCTGGGTGCTTCAGTTCAGTAAGGAAGAAAACCAAAGTTCTTTCTGTTCATTTTGCACCTGTTTCCACAGAGCAATTTGCAAGGTAGCAGCTGTCAGATGGCTTCTTCTGGAAATGAGGCATGGAATAATACCTCACTTATTCAATTGACTTAGGTCAGTGTGTGCCAGGGTTGTGAGTGTGGTTAATTCACATTGCTGTACCTTGCACCCCATTCATGCAGCTGATATCTTAGGCTGTGGCAGGAAATCCTCCCTGGAATGAAGCAACTTCACTTCACTGGTGTTTTGAATGATGTAAGAGTTGTTCAGAATCCTTCCTGATTACCTCACTTGTGGCAGGCTGCCAGCTGCAATCCCATGCCATGTTGCATCATATCTGGTTCACTTTCCCTTGTGTAAGGGTGCCCTGGATTGCCCCACTGCCACTTTTCTGTCGTGATGCTGATGCTAAGATCAAGGTGTGTCATAGAATTGTTAGAGTTGGAAGGGACCTTAAAGATCACCCAGTTCCAACCCCCCTGCCACGGGCAGGGACACCGTCCACTAGAGCAGGTTGCTCAAATCCCCATCCAGCCTGGCCTTGAGCACTTCCGGGGATGGGGCATCCACAGCTTCTCTGGGCAACCTGTTCCAGTGCCTCACCGCCCTCAAAGTAAAGAGTTTCTTCCTAATATCTAACCTAAATCTCCCCTCCTCCAATGTAAAATCATTACCCCTGTCACTATGTTTCCTGACAAAGAGTCCCTCTCCAGCTCTCCTGTAGTTCCCTTTAGATACTGGAAGGCTGCAATAAGGTCTCCCTGGAGCCTTCTCTTTTCCAGGCTGAACAGCCCTAGCTCTCTCAGCTTGTCTTCAGGCTCTCCTTCTTGATTGTTGTAAGTAGTTGTGAACTGCAGGAATGGCTCTGTTTTTCGTGTGGACTTTGCTATCCTGCTGAAGCATGTTGTGCTTGACTTACCTGGAATGGACTCACTGGTGCTGCAGGATTTCACCAAAGTCAAAAGTTTGGGCCTGAAACTGTGCATAAAAGGTGCATTTTGGGCCCATGCAGCCCATATCCTAATTCAGGTTGGAGAGATGTGAAGCCTTTCTGTCAGAGGACAGGAGCAGGGAGAGCTGTTGAGGGGGAGATGGCTGCGATGAGGGATGGAATTCCAGGCACTTTATTATTAAATGGAAGTTGAAAAATGGAAACTAATGACCTCCCTGGGAGTTATTCTTGACTTCTGCTGCTTAAATACAACAAGTCTGTCAATGGGGAAAGGGTCTCTCCCTCACTGCTCCTCTCTCCTCCCTATGGTCTTTTAAGTGGCACCCTTGAGAGCAAAGGGTTGCTATCAGCACAGTGCATGGTGCCTGGAGACATGGCATTCCCAACTGTGCTTAGGCTCTGCATGAAGTAAACTCCGTGTTCAATGCCCTGCCGTGTTCTCAAATTAATTTACTCACCACCAACTCTTTATTATTATTATAATTATTTATTTTTCCATTTAGGATTGTTTTAAGACAGTCATGTAGTGAAGGATTTTGGGGATTTTTCTCTTCAGTTTAGTGCCCTTCCTTACAGAAAAATGCTTGACAAGAAAGAGAGGAACTTGGCTTCTTTCATAGAAACATGCATTAACAAATACCTGAGCTGGGCACTAATCGTCCTCTTGGTTCTCTTCTGTATTGTTTTGTTGTTGTTTTGCTGTGTGTCTGTGGTGGTATTTCCCGCCCCCCCGCCCCAACATGCAGCAGGGGGCAAACTAAGTGGCAGATAGAGAAGAGACAGAAAGAGGCAATTGGTGCTTCCTACTTGACTGAGCAAAGCTGAGAGCACTGTGTGGAGTTGAGAATATCTGAATATGAGGAACACAAGTGAAGTGGTAAAGTTGAAACACAACCTACACTTTACAAGCTTTGGTGAAATAGAAAACTTGACAAATGCTGATACTTGCTTAAAGCACTGATGACCGCATCCAGGTGCCATTCTCGCTGTCAGATCTCTTACTAGCCCCCAAACAAAGAAAACTCAAACAGCTCTGACTTGCGTGCACCTTATGTATGGTTGTCTGGCTATTGCTCATACACCATTCCCTCCAGGGCCGGACGTCGTGCTTGTGTAGATAGAACAGAACAATCAAAAGGATCTTTGCACTGGCTCTGGACCTTTCTACCCCATTTCAGACCACTGAACCAGTGCAAAACACTGTATGAGCAACGTACAGAGCTGCTCCCAAGTCTAGCACTCACAGCAAGCTCCAGCGTGAAGGTTCATACTGAAAACCTACTGTTCAAGAAATGTTTTCCCTCTTACCCCTCTCTTCTGGGATTTCCCCAGAACTGGCTGGTGTTTGATAGCCTGATAGCATTTGTGAATGATTTGGTCACAGTCCAATCCTTAATAGCCATCTGTATTTCTCTGTGTCAGACTGCAATCCAGCTCAGTTGGTCTCATTAGCACAGCCCTAGAGAGGCCACTGGCTAAATATCACAGTGGGTAAAACTCAGCCTCCAGCTCTGGGCTGGGTCCATCACACCAAGAGGTAAAGTGATGGTTTTCTTAGCCACTGACGATGCTGTTTGGTCAGAATCTGTTTCTGATGCAAAACGTTTTGGGCCAAGTTCAGATTCCCTTAACTCTAGCTTCATAGTAACCTAATTTGCTCATAGCCATGCTAGTGAAAATAATTAAAGAGTAAAGGATTATTTGGTGTGAAGAAAGGTGGAAGAATTGGGCCCTTGATTAAAGCACTAAAAATAGCTAAATAGAGTTTCAAAGAAGATGTAATTACTTCTTTTATCTGCCCAGCTCTTATCACTTGTGAAAGTTACTGGATGTTTTTTGGTGTGTTTTCAGACCTGTGACTTGATTGCATATTGCAGAGGCTTTTATGCGGCTCCTGAACATTGCAGCAATCTCTGCTTAAACAAATGTAACAATGGTAGTCAGGCACCTATTGCATTTGCTATTTTTGTCCTGTCAACTCATCCTTTCAAATGACACAATTTCAAATCTGTTTCTTCCATATTTATTCTCCATCAGTGAACTCCCCGATCAGATTTGCTCAGGTTTAAAGTCAAAACAAGGTTTCTGTACCTGCCAGTGCTGAATGCTCAGCCTGGCATCTAAATCTCAAGCTGTGTTCATTCCTGCCGTGTGCGTTACCGTGTCAGCAGCCATGGCTCTGGAACCAGCCCTTCCCTGGCAATTTTACCGGAGATGCAGAAGGTGGAAAAGATTTTGCTTGCTGGTCTACGCAAATTTTGTTTTTATCAGGAAACTAAACAACCATTAAGCCAAACTTCTTTCTATTTTGCAATGGGCTAACTCTCAGAGCTGCTCCAGGATTGTGCAGGTGCTATAGTTGGGGGAGCAGGACCATGGGCTTGGAACAGGCTTTGAAGGCAGCAATGGGTGGTATCACAGCATCTTTTAATTGATGTTACCCTTCCGCTTAAAAGCAAACAAAGAAATACCTCCTTCAGTTTATAGTCTTTATTGTTTCCTGATGCAGGCCATTAAAGAGACAAATGGATTTACAGTAGACTGCAGTACCATCCAATGTGCTGTGGTTGATATATAAATGACAGCTTGACAATTTCCTGTGTGTTTTTCTCAGCAAGGCTCATTTTAATTGTTAGAAGACTTTCTCTTCTTCTCCCATTAGTGTGATGTCATTATACTGCAGCTCATTGGATTTCACACTAAATATTTCATGAGCGGAGCAGAAGCGGTACTTTTCTTTTTTTTCTTCTTGTCATGGTTTTGATTAGGAATTCCACTGATCCCTGTCCAGAAGTGCCCTTACCAAAATGCAGCTAGGGAATTAATAAGTAAAAAGTGCATGAGTACTTTTTGTCAGAGTTAGGACAGTAAGAATTCCTACAGCTTCTTAGTCTTCTCTGTCTGCCTCTCAGCCCTCTTAGCCTGAACAGAGAGACAAATTAATATTCTATTATGAAAGAAAATTTTGCTTTTGTCTTGCCGATTTGGTTTTGGCTTGAATGCCCTGCTGTGTGCATGGCAACTTGTTAGGGATATTGGGAAGAATAAACTGTGCTGTGGATATTAAGAAAAGTTCTGGGGTCTCTGTTCATTACTGTATTTTTTTTTTCTCCATACTTCGGAGTTTTGGATCTAGTTGGAAGACCTTTGGCAGAGGCAGGATGAGAGTTAGAAATTCAATCCTATTTTCATGAAAATATAAAAAAAGTTAAGTCCAAATGTCAGTGTAGTTTCTGTGTGCTCTTACAGTTGAGCTAGTTGGGTAATCTACTTTCTTTTTTCCCTAAGGTTAAATCAAACTATGCCTATTTATATCAAAGGAAAAATGTTCCCCCAATTCCTTCCTCTGGGGCTAGACTTGAAGTATGCAATCTATGGGAGGCCGGCTGCCAGCGCAATGAACGTGAGCAGAAATGCTTTTCCCTTAATGAATGAGTTTACTTGCCATTAATATTGTTGATTGGTTTCATGACAAAATATTGCAGTGCAAAACAGAGATCTGCCTTGTCTTCCATCCAGGAGCTGCTTATCAACTTTGATGTTACAAGCTACTTCATTGTACATTTTCAGAGGATTGTGAAATTTCTTAAAGCAAGTGGCAAAAGGTGATTTTTTTATATTTTTTTTTGTTTGTTTCTTCAAGTCTGTGCATGCCAAAGTCTTGACAAGGTGAAGCCCCGTATAGTGTGTTTGTTGGCATATTTCCTTGTCCTTCTGAAAGTCTGTTTTGATTTTGTTGGTTTTCTGCTCTGTACCTTCAAGCAACAATTCAACTTTAACAATGCATGTGGAAAAACTCTGCAAAGAGTTACTTTTATGTGATGGCTGGCTCAGAAACAACTCTTTTCTGTAACTTACATCGCTACTTCCAGCTGCCAACCGAGACATATAGTGCTTACTCCACCGGATAGCAGTTATACAAATTGTACTTGTGTGGGCAGCACCTGTCAAGTCCCCAACCTAAGTACTCAACTCGGAGTCCTTAAGACTTTGTTCCCATGGTTTGTTTGTATTTCTCCCCTCTGTAGCATGTCATCATAACTTCTAGAGCCACTGATTGCTATCAGCTAATCAAATCTGACAGAAAAATGGTAATCTCAAAGATGAATTTCTAAAGTCTTTGTGGAAGGTAGTTGATGAGATATTTCTATGACAGTCTTCTCTACCCATGTTGAAAATGGCAGTATGGTCTTACCTATTCTTAAAGAAGCTGTTCTTGGGAGAAAACTTGCATGGAAAAAGTCTTGGGAAGGCCTGGGTACAGGAGGGATTTTGGATGAAGGTTATAACTTCTGGGTTGCCTGCTTTGGTCAGTGATAAGACATGAGTCTGCTGGGAACGAGGCTTCATCCTATGCTTGCAGAGGTTTCTATGTGACCTGCAGGGTGCATACTTTGCCACATGCAGATTTAAATTCAGTCTTCCCCTCTCAGACTTTTCACGGGCCTTTAGCTTCTTTCTTCTCTCTTCAAGTGCCATAGTCAAAGTTTCCCATCCAAATCTCCAGCTGCCACTCAGAAAAGTAACTGCTAGTTCAAGGCATGCTAAGTATTTACATCTACAGAACTGGGCTGGGAGCTGTGGAGTCAACAGACTCTTTAGCCTGTGAGTTTCCCAGCCTCTAAAGCTGTTGCCTATATCATAACAGCATGAGGCTTGGAGCAAGGACTGATGACCTGAAGGACTTGAGCAGTGCAGAGGGAACAGCAAGGGGAGAGCAGGAGGCTTCACCAAACCTCTAAATTTTCTATTCAGGGTTCTTCTCAACAGTTTGCCTGTTTTTCTATTTCATTTAAATTTAGAAGTGTTGGGAAACACTGGTTAGGGAAAGGCTGCTGTTTTGCCTTTGGAAATGTAATTTGACTCTGCTGTGATCCTCAGCTGTTATGTCCCAAAGATGACAACTGGAAATCTGGATGAAGCTGTAGTTTGATGCCATGGTGACAGGTGTATGTCATGTCTTCTCAAGGAGTTCTGGAGTCTCTGCCCTACATCATCCCTCCTGATTACGGAAACCATTATTGTCTTTGTCTCAAAATAAATCTTATTCCCTTCTCCCTCTCAGCTCAATCTCCATCTTCTCTGCACTGAACTGTACCCAGATCAGTATCCTCCAAAAACCTTTCATTTTACAGGTGCTACAAAATCTGTAGCCTCTGCAGTCTTTGGACATAATAAGAGAGACCTCATGTGATGGCTCACCTGCTTCTGGCTGATATCACAGCGCAGATTTCCTTGCTATCTATCCTGGCATGCCCCTGTACTTTACTGGATGCTCTGAGATTAAATCTGGTTTCACTTCATAAAGTGACTCTGAAACATGGACACAAACCAAAGCCCAGACAGATGCAGAGGGCTGATTGTGCTGTGTATATTTTTTCACCTCTTTAAGTGGATGAATTCGTAGCTTTCCTAATGATGTTTGGCTAGTGTCTGAGTGGGGCTGAGGTGGCAGTTTGCCCAAAGCATTGTAACTGATCTAGGATGTGCTGTAAGTCCCCACATCCTGTGGAGGGCGTGGGCGAGGAGAGGGACTTGGTAGGGACCATGTCCCACCTTCTAATGTCCTTGGCTTCAGGAATTTTTCATTTCTTTAGCAGAGAAGCCCAGTCAGGCCCAGCATGTCATAAAACAAATCTGCTGCAGATGAAAATGGCATGCTTGTTTCTTAGCGGATCCCATTTAAATGGCAGCATGAGCCTAGATATCATCTGTTGTGTGTGCTCTTTGTTCTAGGCTTGTACAGACGGGGGATTTGCATGGCCATCATTTCCAGAAGTGTCGTCTGCCTCAGACCAGATGTTCATCCTTTCTCCGCTGAGACTCTACTCTGCTCTTTTCTTCTTGTTCCTTACTCTTGAAACAAATCTCCTATAGACATTATCATCAAGACTGAAACTATGCAGTCTCCCTTCATGTAACACGCATCCAGCTAATATCAGTGCAGTTAATTGTGCTGAACCCTCCCCATGACAGCTGCTGCTCTTCTTGCTGCCAGTTTCTCCCAACATCCTTTTTTCAGGCCTTTGCATACCTAGGCATGAGATGTGGGTAAGCCCCACCCTATCATAGCCTACTGCCCCTCAACTGAAGAAGCATTTAGTGAAGGCTCAGTGTGAGGGTTCCTGCATGAACTACATTTTCCCACTGACAAATCAGCGTGGAGGAGTGCAAAGATCAGCTGTTGATTGTCTAGAGGGACCAAGGCTTGCAGGAGCCCTGATAAAGCTGATGGATGTGATGTTATGTGATCAGAGCTGGACACTGGCATGACCAAGTCATTGTAGGGTTTAAGGATGAGATTAAGATAAGGTCTATTTTAAATCTTGACATACAGAAAAGTTCCTGGCTATATAATATATCATGACTTTATCTTTTTTAGTTTTCCTGGTATCATGAAAGCATCTTCGGTTTATGTTTTGTTGTTTCAGTTACGCTTTTTGGACTTAATTCTGCCTCTGGAGTTCATAAGTCTTCTTGCAATAAGTGAAACCAACAATCTTCAGCTGGGAAAAGACTCTGAGGTCTTGAGTTGTAAAAACAAGTACAATGTGTTGCACAGCAGAAGGGAAATAATATCTTTTCTCTTTGTCCTTTCTATTCCCCTCTCCTACCTCGCCCCTAAGCCCACCAAGTGTTTCTATAATGCAAAGATAATTTTGGATGGAAACTTCTTTTCTAAATTTTCTTTCTCTGACTGAATAGGGCATGTAATCCCTACAGTAGGATTACTTTAGCTTATGATGATGTCTTTGAAGATTTATTGTTCTTTAAGCATTCCTTGGATACTTTTTTTGAATTTGATCCATTTTTACAGATAGCAAGAATCCTGTCCCTTGCCTTTGTGCCTCCTTTTCTGTAATGTGAGTCAAATGATGCAACTAATTATAGGGAAATGAAACATTGCCCAATGTTTATTAGGCACCGACAGTGTGGTCTGTGCCTCGCAAAACAGGAAATCACAGTCCCTGCTTCATTGCTCTCGTGAGCCAAGCAGAGCAGTGGATATTACATCCAAGCAAGCAAGCAAGATCTGGAATAAATCAGAGCACCAAAGCTTGATCTTAAAGTGATACATGGCTTTTTGTTGCAACTTTTCTGTGAATTTGCTAGAAAGGTCTCACTGAAGCAATGTCTCTACAAATACGTGAATGGAAGAAGTGCGATCAGGCACATAAGAAATAGTAGACTTTTATGCACCCGTGGAAGGTGAGACTTTCACAGGAGTGAGCAAAAGATAGAAACTGGTGAGGAGTCTTGAAGGGAGCACAGGGAGTAAAGGGGAGGATATGTTGGGACATGGGAGTCAGGTGAAAGAAACTTGGATTTAGAGCTGTAGTTGAAATGAAGCCAGTGGTGGGATTAAAAAAAAAATGGGTTTAGCAGAACCCAATGCAGGCAGAGGAAGCTCATTGGGCAGACAAAGCAAGTGAGAGGCAGAAAGCACCAAGGCTGGAGGATGAATGCGAATTAGGTTGGACCTAGATCTCTGAAAACAAAACTCAAAGTTAGACTGAGCAAATAAGAAGTGAGCAAAAGCAGATGGCAGGGTGGTTTAAGTCCCCGAAGATAAACAGGAGAGTTCAGTGCTTAGCAACTTCAGCGTTCCCAAGAAAGCATTAAATAACTACCTTTCAAACTGGTTTTTCTTTTTTTTTCCTCCTTATTTTTGGAGCGTAGCGCTTTCTTGAGTTTACAGAGGTGGACTTGGACCTGGGACAGGACGGTCAGCACAGTTTAACATGCTGGGCAGAGTCTGCTGCTCCAGTGGCGCTAACATCGGATGTTGGGTCTTGGAGTCCCCCTTAGCCCCCGTTTCCTCAGTATGCAGGTACCTGCCCTTAATGCTGACTAAATAAAAGAAGATTAGGGGTAAATTGAGAGCCAGTGCAAAAGCTGCAACCTGTTCCTGCAGGAACTTGGATATAACCCCTACGTGGGGCTGGCAGCTGGGGCTGTGCTTGACAGAGTGATGCCTGCTGAGATTATAGTTTCTTCTTTTCTATTTGCATTTTCTTAGAGGCTGATTTACATAATGTAATGCAGTAATGGGATGCTGACACGTGGCGTGGTTGAATTAAACTCTGGAATGGCTTATTTGCATTAATGCCAATCAGTTGGTGCTGGCAACTGGCTTTTTATTTTAAAAGGGAATCTCCCAGGTCTCCTTGCTACACCTGCCAGCTAATCAGCAGGAGATGGGACATCAGATTCCCTGTTTTGTAGTGTCTCTGGATTAAGACTTGGGGCTGATAATGCTCAGGAGAGGCAGATACTGCAACCCAGCTGGATGATTTCCCCGATCTGCTTGTTGATGTATTTTTCAAATGGCTTCAGTGTCAATGAAGTGAGCTGGTGCACGTGCCAGATTACTATTGAACTCACCCAGCTCCTTGCTAGCACAAATTTCCACTTGCCATCCAATGCTTTGTGCCAGATGTAATGATGCCCTCTCCTGACGCACAGTTCCCCATAGTGCTCGCACTCTTCTCGTTGAGATGGTTTCATGGGTTTTCTGCATCCCTTGCAGCTGATGAAGACTGTGCTGAAGTTCCCTTTCCATTTTGTCCAGCTGATGCTTCGTTCTGCAAGTCCCTCAAGGGAGAGCCTTTAGAGGTCACTGTGTATGTTGGCATGCACTGGACCTATGATAATGAGCTGCATATTCAGCTGTAGCTGTGAAACTGGAAAGCAGTGCTGCCTGCCAAGACTCAAAAAGATATTTTATTTTTTTTTTCCAAACAACTGGAATGTAGAGCTTTGGTCTGCACAGTTAAGAGTACCAGGTGAACTATGAATTAATGCGTAAAAAAACCTTGGGAAAGTTCACAATCATGCATGATTGTGATGAAGTTAGTAACCAAGTGATGTCAGGTCTATCTAGCTGAATACGTTTTGTGTTCCTTTAATTCTCCCTTAAGCTCTACTTCTCCCTGTTTAATATGATATTTTTTTTCTGGTGGGGGTTGTTTTTTGTCTTTTTTTTCCTTGGTTTTTTGGTTTTCCTCTACTCCCTCATTCCTCAGTACTCTAACCACACCTCTGTGTATCTTTTTGCACACCGTAAGCTAAATACTAGGGACAAGTTTTATAGCTGCTGAGATTAAATGAGGCCTTCTGGAGTATCTCAAGAGGGACCAAGCCCACTGAGCAGACTGGAAAGGGCCGAGGCTTGCATATGGGCAGCAGGCTCTGAGAGTTGATGAGACTGAGGGATTGCTCACCCCCCGCAGCAGGACCAATGTATCAGCTGTCTGCAAATGGTTATAAAACAATCCACCACAGATTGGGGAAAGGTTACAAACATATGGAATCGTTCATTTGGCTATCTTTGAGCTAGAAAAGAAAATAAAACTGTGCTTTTTACCCAAAATATGTGTAGGATACAATGTCATTTTTTTGGATGCCTGTTTTAGAGTCTGGTGCTAGGGAAGGATGTGTGTTCTAGGGGCCTTCTCAGTATAAGCAGGGTGCACTCTCAGATGAAGCTCCAGCTAGTTTCTGCATCCCTCTAATGACTGTGATGTGATGAATAATCTGCTGGTCAGAAATCAAAATTCTTTTCCTCTGCACAGGAAGGACAGAAAAAAAAAATAAGAAAAGATTCAGTAGGTGATGATGGAGAGGGTTGTACTTTGAAATAACTTGCTAGCCAAGTACTCTGTCTTGAGTTCTGGATGCCTCAGGTTCTGATTCTCTGTGGTAAATGTGCTGGGTTTTCTTCCCTAAAAAAATGGGACTATAGCAGTCTGTGTGCCTCTGAAGGTAGCAGCCCTCCCTCATGGGCTGAAATGCCATGATTCAGGATCAGGGTTTTCTTCCTCGTGAGCAGAACCATGAGTTCATGGTGCAATTTTGCTATATTGCCAGTAACGCATGACCCTAGTCTACTAAAAGGAGGAGAATCAAACACCGCCAATTTTTCAAGTACCTTCCCAGACACCATCTGACCCAAGTAGCTGTTTCTCAGCCCCCAGTTCCTGCCCAGCCTGTGGTTGTTCGCAGTTCTGGGCACTGCCTCAGCCCACTGGATTTGCTGTATCATCAGAAGATGAGCATTCTACCTTTGTGTTATTTTGGGATTTTTTTTATCTGTTGGTATAGGGGTGATCCTTAAATGTCAGACAACCTAAATTACAGTGGTGGCCATTATCCTGATTATCTTTGTCTAGCTACACTTGTATGGCGCTCTAGGGTTGCAGAACATACAGAATTGTTTTTATTGGGGATGTGTGTTGACTGAGATGTCAAAACAAGATCAGATTTGAAGCCCATGCTTTAGTCTTATGGTAGGTGGATCAGCTTTGATGTCCCTCTTCCACAAGGCTCTGCATGTCTACTGTGGATTGCAATGTTCTTTATACACAGTCCGTGGTGTTTAGCTGGTGATGGATCTTCACTGACACTTGCCACTGGCATCTGATATGGCAAGTGAAATATGCCTTGGGATGCGTGAAGGGGGGAGAGAAGGGGGAAAGCAGACACCATTAAAGGGCTGCCTGATCCTGATCTTTCTTACATCATTCTCTGGGGTTGAAGAGGAAATTGATCCAAGCAGTCCCTTCCAGGCCTTGCACAGTCCTTGCTAATTTGCTTTTTACAATTGCCACTCTAAAATGGACATTTACATAAACAGCCGTGAGCTGGACCAAAACAATCATGAAAGAAGCTGGACTGCATTGGAAGCTGTTTCTAGTAGCACTGTCTGCAAACAAAACAAGATGTGCAGTACAAAACCTATTAACTCAATTTGCTATATTTATGCTTTGTGTATTCAAGAACAGCATGTTGCTATGGGCCATCATGTAATCCAAATTGCCTTGTAGGGACTCAGAGCTTTAAACCATTCCAGAAGTTTCACAGCACTTTCTTCCCTCCAGAGGCCACCTGGCAGCACTGCAGATTTCCACATGTGATTTTCATCTGAGGTCTTCCCTAGCTATATATAAACCATAGTAGCAAAATTATCTGAGGATGTTAGTAATTTAGAAAAAAGCCCTTTGAGGCTGGGATATAAACAGGCCTTTTCTGATGGGATTCAATTTGTTTCATTGGGGGTAAATTCTTCTGGATCCACTGTGGGGTTCTTAAATAAATGGCTTAAAACTGCTTTTGGGATGCAATATAAATGCTTTTTCAAGTCTGAGCTGCACTGGGTCAGTTCTGCTTGAAAGGTTGATGCTGTATTTCAGGTTTCGCACAGAAAGTACCTATTGATGTTTTGTCTGTGACAGTAGCATAAGTGCCTGACAAGTCTTCATGTACTTACTCTGAGTAGGGGAAAAGGTGGCTTGCCTGGCTGAAGATCTGAACTTCTTTCACAGCAGAACTTTGGGGCCACCCACCACACCTCTGACACTAATGGGCACCAACATTTCAGCCAGAAATTAGGAAGTGACCAAGGTGATACTTGTGTAGCACTTCCTCAGTCTTGTCAGATCTTCTCCATTTAAGAAAAAAGAAAAGAAAAAGAAGTGATGAAAGAGGCTAATCATGGCCTTGTGAGAAGACCCAGCTTGGAGAAAGGCGATCTAGGTTTCATTTCCTGTCCTTGCACAGCAGAAGAGTGTACAGTAACTATATCCTTTCCCCTGGCAGAGAATCCCCCTTAGCCAGAGCACTCAATGTTTAGGACCTGCTGCTCTCTGCAGGGTTTCCTGGGGTGCTGCTGTTTGTTCCTTGTACACTGATTCATCTCCCCCGATCTTACATGGGGAGGCCTCAGTGCTGAGCTGGGATTTCCCTCTGGATGGGCTAGGGGATAACAGTCCTCAGTCTATCAGCATCTGAGATCCCTTTGAATAGATCAGAGGGCTCTGAAGTCTTTTAGGTACTTGCAGATTGAGATGGAAGCCTGTGAAGAATGTGTGAGTAGAAGCAGGAGCCTGAGGGGACTCCAATGCCATAATACAACACAACATTAATTAGCAATTCATATCTATTGAAGTCCATAGGAGACTGTTGCCTTTGCAAAGCTTTGGAAGGTGCTTAGGTGGATTTCTTTCCCTTTTTTTTTTTTCTTTTTTTCCCCCCTGATATCCAGAGTAAATGAAAGGCAGTTGTGGTAAAATGATTTCTACTTCATGCAATAAGATGTGGGCAGTGTGTTACCCCAGGGAAAACTGGAAGAAGAAGAAAGTGTAGGGTCAATGTAAAGACCATACCATGAGTACCGACGTTCAGGAGCTCAAGGATAACAGAATTCCTTGGTTGTTGTTTCTTTCACAGTCGTCCTCTGGACCTCCAGACAAGACACCGCTGGTTTTCCTACTGCGCCCCATCTGCCACATGTGGAGGCAGGCAGAAAACAGGGAGTTAGGTAGAAGCAGGTATCTATTGTATCTGGGCAAAACATGCCACAGAAGAAACTTTTTTCAGTGCTAGGAGAAAGGTGATGATAAAAAGCATTCAGCACTGAGGCAGTAGGCAGGGTGTGGCTGCTTTTCAGGCATGTTTGGATTAGTGGAAATATGGTGTTTCTCTCTTTTCTAGCTGGAAGGTGGAGCCAGCAATTTCCCTTGCCCTGGAAAACTGGGTTGTTACTACCCCAGCTACAGATTAGGTGCATGTACAGTTAGTCATGAGATAAAGCATGAAAGCACTGTTATTTTGTTAGCATTGGCTCAGACATTGTGGACCTGGGACTAATGGACATTTAGCAGAATTTGGCATTACTGCAGAGGTTTTGGCCTAAACCTTATAATTAATTTCAGTAGGGCTCTGGAGAAATCTTTTAGTAGGCATCTATTTCTAACACCCTGTACTTAAAACTAGTTTTAGTAGTAAAAGAAAGAAAATTAAAAATATAAACCATTTGATGAGCAAACAGTCTTATTTGTGTTGCCTGATATCAGTGGTGGGTAGAGGGGATTAATTTCTTCTGCTCTAAGTGGGCTTTAAAATATGTACAAAAATGCAGCAGGTGGATGATGTAGTGCCGTTACATCTTTCCTTTAATGTAGGAAAGTGGAACATAATTGCATCAAGTAGTGGCTTTGAAATATCAGATGTCCATTAGTGCATAATTAGCAAGTTAATGATGTGTTGCCAAACATGTGATGACCTCTTTTTCTCCGCCAAACTTCTAGATACTGTTACTTATTGCATTAGCTTCTTGGAAAATAGCTTCTTGTTCTCATAAGGCTCATCTGTTTTAGGCCTGTTTACATGAAGTCCTGAAAGTGGACAGAAGGTCTTTGCAATGCTGAACCTGCATGAAAATATTATCCTTCAGTTTTGCTGTTGCTTGGGAACAGCAAGTCTGGACTACCTTAAAACACAGATTGTATAACAAAATCAAAAGATCATCAATAAAAAGGGAAATTCTGAGTGATCCATTGACAGAAGCGAGTTAAATTCTTATGAAGTTTACTGCAATGGGATGTAAAGATTTGAGACCAGGATCTGGCACCCAGTCTCTTTACACGCTTTTCTGTGCTAAATGCATAGCATGTGATTGTCTGAATGAATGATTAATTGCAGATTTACTTTGATCTTTTATTTACGTAAGACTGACCAGCTTAGGAGAGCCAGGTTATTCACCAAAATAAGTCTCTAACAATAATTTTGAATCTAAATGGGGATATTTTAATTGAAAATGGTTGCTGATTAGAAAGGAATGTTCCTTTGTTCATTTCTGACATAGTATGTTATGTTAGGTCAAGTTCCTTTTGGCTCATATTAATGAGATGACTGTGCTGATGATTAAAAAAATAATAATTAAAAAATTGTTCTCTTTAGCTATGAAATCTCTATCTGTTTGGACAGCAAGTGTTGTCTTAGGGTGAGCAATTGCATGTTACATCAAAACCAATTTTGGCATTTGATTATGGCTTGACAAATAACTTTATGCACATGGTAATACTATTCCAAGAATGATATTGCCTTTTGAAGTGCATCATGCTAAATGGAAGACTTGGTGTACATTTTAGTGGGTCAAATAAAATATCTTTAAAAATTTTCCTTATAATTTGGCAACTGCAGCTTATACACTTGCCTGTTTTTTCGGCTAGTCAGGCGGACTTTTGAATGCAAGAATTTTTTTATTGTCCCAAACCAAGCTTGAATTACCTTTAGCTTCAAGTACCTGGCATATCTTTCCTTCCTCCTGATGTTCTTTTTCTTTGTCACGTTCTAGTGTTCTGCTTATAATGGCTCCTTTTGTTTTGATCATCAGCTCTCATCGTTGTGCCTTCTTCCATGCTAGCTTTCACATAGATCTGCCTCCATCTCTTGAAAGATTAAGTGATCTATCTCTCACTTTTCCTGTTCTTTTTGGATATAGTTAGTTTCCCTCATGAAAAATGATGTTTGTCTCCTAATAAAGATGAGTTGTGTTATGTACTGCTCTGGACTGTCTTGTGGTGTTACCTTTAAAAAGTTGCATTTGCTAGTGTTGTTTTAAGGTTTACATCTAGACAAGATATATTTCTTGCTTTGTTCATCTCAATCTGAAATGTCCTGTTTTTCAGAGTGCTGCACAGGCTACTGCTCATGTTAAGAGATAAATATATACTGGGCCAACTTCTTGGGTTGTGTAACCGTATACTCTAAACTTCTTTGGACTATGTTTTCATTTATTTCATCTTATTACTCACAACATCAAACTTATTTAAGTCAAATGCAGAGCGATTCAGAATTTGCTGAGGAAGGTAGGCTTATGGCCAATTTCACTATCTCTGAAGCTCAGTCATTTTGTGTGTAGTGCTGTCTAATGATAGATAAATAGAAAACTGCCAATTATTCTCCTCCACTTGAGATTTGCAGAGGGGAAAGATTCCTAAAAAAATATTAAAAGTTATAGAACAAAATGGTGCAGCATTTTCCCCAGAGGAACACAGAGATACTTGGTAGCGTAAATGGGAATTAGAAAGTGATATTTTCTTTGCAGTGACAAAAATAAAGGTTTGATAAATGTAGGGGGAAAGAGATGAAAATACCCTGTCTCCTGTTGAAGAAAATCTTACTAGATTCTGATCCACTAGAGAACTTATTCAAGAAAAATTGTGGTTTGCTTGTATGCAGGGGGGAAAAAAGCTACTGTAAAACTTTGAAGGTTAGCATGGCTTGTCAACATCTTCAGGGGGAAGCACATGTTGCACAGCTCAGCTCTGCCTAGGGAAGAGCTGGACCATGCACAACTGCCCTGAGATGCTGGAGAAGACAATGTGTGTTTGGTACTTCACCTGGGTTTCTACCTGCCGCAAATACTATTAAGGTGGCTTGCAAACAAGACAGGAATCCTTGACTGCCTGTACTGCCTTTGTAACCTATAGAATGTTATATGGGGTAGTACTGCCCTGCTCTGGAAAATGGATGTGTTGATATTTTGCTCACGAGATATGGCTGTTAAATAAGGTCCTACCAAACAGAGTCTCCAAATTCTACATACTCAGCCATGTAAATGGTGGTAGTTTCCAAGTGCCATGCTGGTGGGTTTGTTGAAAACAAGTCTCCAAAAGCAACATTTTGCATTGTGAAATCTGTTTTTTTTTCTGAACTAGATCACTTGAACCAGATCATGGGAATGAGACACCTTGACTTAACTTAATCCAACCATGAAGTTAGCCCTTCTGGAGTAGTGGATTGGACTAGAGACAGCCAGAGGTCTCTTCCTATTTGAATTCTTCTACGGTTCCTTTACCAGTCTCAGCAAAAGACATAGGACTTCCTCCAGTAATGTTAGCCTGGATGATTTGTATTCTGTTGTGAAGAAGTATCTTTCCTGTAAGAGGGATTTCCATATATTCTCCTTTTGTTTTTATATGTATTTGATGTGGTGGAGGGGGCAGACAGAATGTCAGGAGCTGATGAGTTTAAAGAAAACAAAAAGAATAATGGTTAAAACTAGGCAGAAAGTGGTGTCACAGTTTGACAAGTTAAGAGCTTAGAAATCTTTCCCATTTTGAGCTTGATGAAGCTGTGCAATGACAAGTGATCAGGGGTTTTTGGATTGAGCTAGGAGTGTTTTGTCTTATCCTTGTTTGAGCACAAATCAAGTCAAACATGCTCTGTATTTTTAACCCCATTCCCCCTTCCCCACTTTAACTATAAACCAGTCAAAACCATGAGGCCATCTAGAAAATGCAGATGTGATAGGCCTGAACAGTTAGGAAACTTGGGAAGACTACATTAACTTTGAAATTTAAAGTGTGTTAATATTAATCCTTTCTAGTGAAATACTAGTTTGAATTAATTGGTGCGTTATTTGATTTTTATTTTCCCAGATAATACAGTTTATTTTAAGCTTCCTATTTGTTTAAAGGCATTATCTTTGATCAATGGCTGGAATGTTCGATAAGTAAGCAGTTTGTTCCTGAGGTGAAATATATGTCTAGAAAGTGTAGTAAAGAAAATCAAGGAATTATACCTTTACCAGCTCTTTAAAAGACTATTTTTAATCTTGACATCCTAAATAACAGTTTAAATCATCTACAAGAAGAAATATATTAATACCATGATCTTATATTAAAAAAACCCACCAGATGTGACTGGCAGAGTATGTGTATTTATAGCTTCTCTATTGCTGCTGTAATCTACATTCATTTCTCTGTGACTCCAGAGTTGTACAAGCAAGACTGCATCTCTTAAAAGCATTTGAATGATTACTTGTTCATGTCAGTGTGTGTAGTGAAGCAAAGGAAAATTCTTTTCCTTTCCTCCCCTAATGTACTCTGTAAATAAATAGTGTAAAAATTATCACCTACTCGTTTGATCTACATCATGCATATTAATTCTGTAAAAAATTTGTGATCTTTTATGGCCTTGAGTGAACTGCCTCTATTTTTTCTCTTTTTTTTTTTCTTCTTCTTTTTTTTTTTCTTTTCATTTTTCCTAACTGTCTTTTTGGAAATGGAAAATGCACTTTAAGTTTTCTGTAGCAAAAGATGCTCTCAAGTATTGTAAGCAGTTCAATTAGAATATGCTTATTTTAGAAGGTTGCTTAAATGAGACTTAACAGTAGGAAAAATTGGTGCTAACTCTGCTTTTTAGAAGTGGTGCACCTGGGTTCTGATACATTATGCTCCTGTAAAGAGGACAGGACTGGGTCTTTTTGGAGCACTCATTTAGCTGTCGGCAAGTGATTAAGTGGTACTTGAATACGTTCTGCAATATGTAGAAAAGTCTGATCTCTGGCTTCTTAAACTAGAAACTGCAAAGTAGTAATGAAGGAAAGAAATACGTGAAGTGCAGTTAATAATATTTTGCACTTTTCCTATTCTTTCTATTTTAGTTGGAAAACAAACCCTATCTTCAGTGAACTGGGATGATCAGCTACCTAGAGATATCCCCATTAAAGGCTTCTACTGCAATATCCTTTTAGAAACTGGTTTTTTTTTAGTTTTCTTTAGAATGAAAATGTGCTGACAGCCACAGAGAAAAAAAATCCATTCCCCTCTATATTTTCCCAGAGGATTATTTTTATTACCGATGTACATGAATTACTGTAGGATGCAGTAGCTAGATCAGGCATTAATACAACCCTTCAGTGTAACATTTCAGCCCTGAGATTAATCTAAGTCTACCCAGGCATCTAAAAGCAAATGAGGAAGTAGGAAATGAAGGCAGGAAAAAAAGAAAAGGGGAGGGAGGGGGAAGAGGAGATCTTTCTTGAGAGAATGATTTATATAGTTTTCCAGGACTATACTGTGAGATTTGTGAGCACTGAAATACTGACTCTGGATGCTGTAGGAATGCAAAACAAAACATTACTTCATGTGCCGAACAGCTATTTCTGCCAGCAGAGCAGAGTCCATGTTCCACTAAAGCATGCCACTGACCTTGTTCTTCATCTCCTTTTCCATAGCACATAGATGATGTGCTGGACAAAGAAACCTGAGCACTGTCCTTTTTATTGGGTGAGGAATACTTAGAGAACTCTTGTCAACATCCTTGTGTCTGTAGAGACAAGGCTGCCTAAATGGGTGAGATGACAAGGTCACCAAAACTTGACTTCTCTGCTGATCTTGTTGATTAAAAGAGCCCATTTCCCTAATTGTCTTGCAGTTTTCCTCTTGTCGTTCCTCACCACGCTTTTGAAAACATCTGAATAGCTAATTGATTTATTTATTTAGGTTTTGGTGTTAGAGGACTATTATAGTTCAGGGACTGGGACCCCCAAGGCAGATGCCTACTGCTTTTAGCTTACTCTTTCCCCTGCTTATGCTCATGTGCTGAGATGGCAGGGAATGTTAGCACTGCCTTTCCCCAATTTTTTTGGAACAGTCACAGCTGATCAAATATATTCCTACCCCGCTTTAAAAAATAATTACAAAAAAAAATATCGATTTTTTAAAGACAGAATTTGCCATACAGCACCTGCCCTGATTTTTATTTTTTTTTTCTTCTTAAGTAGCACATCTCTCTGCTGACGCTTCACTGCAGTGACTCATCATATGAGGCGAAATCAGCCATGTAACGTAATGCAGCGTGACTGATTTAGCCAGCTCTGATGCAGCATGATGAGAGTAACTTGGACCAGGAAATTTCAGCTCCTTCCCCCTCTTCTCTGAGACTAAGAACAAAGGGAAAGTTAAATATCTTGCCAGAAGTTAAGCATTTTGCTTGGGGGAAAAGCTTTTTGTTTGTTTTCTGTCAGTTAAGGAGCTTGTGTTTAAGAAATAAGCATTAAGATCTTGAACCAGAACTATTGAGGGATCTGCAGGAAGACCTTGCTTAAATCATCCAAGTACAACTTGGCTTCAAAGCTTTCATCACCTCTGACATCTATCCAAATGTGCAGTGAGGATTTTAAGTATAATTCCTTAAAATATTACCCTGTGCTCCATAATACACATAGCATATACACATGCTGTATATGCTTATGCATATGTAGCAGACGAAAAATTATACACATTAGAGACCCCTGCCTAGATTACATCTGGTTATGCAGTTACCCTGCGTCAGCTGAGCCATGTCAGCTGCCTTTGGGGCAGTCCTTTTGCCACTGGTGAGAAGCAGTAACATCATTCTGTCCAAACAGCGTTTGCTGGGACTTAAGTGAAGAGCATTTATTTCACAAGCTTAGCATATTGAACCACAGGAATAGCCTTGGCTCTGAAAGGTGGTATCTTCTCAGCCCTCAGCAATGTGGTTGTGTGTTTGGGCATTTATTCTTGGATGCTCTGTGTATTTCTGCTGACGCTAGTGAAGCTGGATTTGCACACCTGCCCCCAGAATTCAGACCAGATGATGTTGCAGAAAGTCAACCAAATGGTGGCATTTTGAGATAAACTGAAGTAGGCTCAGAGACAAAGGGAGGGTGAGGTTCTCCTGACTGTGGTGCATGTTATCAGTTACAGGAAAACCAAGTGGATGCAATTATTACTGAATAAGAGTGACTACATCTTGCAAAGGGGAAAAGTACCCAAATAACCCTTTTGAAGGTCAGAGAAGACAATTGGATTGTTCATGAAATAAACAAGATCATTTTGAACCATGATTATTTGGCTGAACCGTGTCAGAAAACTAATGGGGAACTCTGCTGACAAAGTCCTTTCTCCCTTGAATACGGTCTCTCACATCTTTTCTCACTGGCTACCATTGATTTTTATTTTTATTTTTATTTTTTTCTGTGTGTGTGCAGGTACTATTTCAATCAGTTGGAAGTTTTGGTCTCTCTCTGTGTGTATATATATATAAAATATACATTCTTTTCCTTGTAAGACAAAAGGTGCCCTGAAGAAAATGGGTTTGAATTGACAATTGTCTTAAATCCTACCTGGGATCAGCTTCTGAGGCCAGAAAAATCAATCGTCAGCCCTTAGTCCAATAGAACATCCTGAGAGACTACATCTGATTTTAAGTTTTCTAATATTTCCAAGAGTTTTGATTTGAAACTAGATATTTCAGCCTCAGAGCATTCAGCAAATAAGCTCTTCCACCTTCAAGTAAAAAGGAAAATTTCATTATAATGCATAGAGATTTTTTTTTCCCACCCTATTGCTGTTCTGTAAAGGGTAGATGAGTGTCGACACCTACTTCTGCACAACAAATGCTAGCTCAAACTGGTTCCCATGTATTGGTTTTGAAATACTTATTGATTTCATCCTTTCTCAAGGTTTGTTTCACAATACCACCTAAAGATTGTTAGGTATTAAGATAATAATGATTGCGATCTACAAATTGCTGTGCAGTCTGAAGAATGTCAATGCTAAGCGTAACCACAAACTATCCAGCTGAACTGGATCGTGTAAGATACGATGGTCAGCCAACACAGCTGGGTTAAGTCTTGTGTGTGGACCAAAACTTAGTTGTTGTTTTTTTCTGATGATTTTATATAAGACCCATTAGGTTAGTTTCTTAAAGGACAACAACAACAACCCGGCCCCCCTCCCCCCCAAAAAAAAAACAAACAAACCCTGTCAGCAAGGACAGTAAGTGGAAGGCAGAGTTACTTAGTGAACAAGGAGGAACACAGGTATATTATCCATTTATTTGGAGTCATTCTTTCTGTCATGCTTACTGACTACACAGCACAGAAATCTACACCTGGAAGAAATGCCTAAAACTGGCTCTTTGTGCTGAAGGGTAGAGCCCTAATAACTATGTTTAATAGCAAGTGTATGAACTTAAGGCAAGGAAATAGGACAGCACAGCCAATGCATTTGCAGAGAAGGTGGAAAGGGTGAAGAATTGGTGTGTAGGTTGGGTTCCTGGTCACAAGAGAGTTTTTTTGTGTGGATATAGAATGAGAAAAACATTAGATATAGCAGGGTGGATGCTCAAGAACTGTATAAATGGAAATGAAAGACTTGAGCAATTTGCTTATTAAGCGAAGAAGTTATTCAAATGAGCTTCACTGATTTTTGTCATTCATCTAATATTTTAAGTACTTGAATTTCTATGCATGTATAAAATGTTACTTTCATGTATAACTTCTTTAAAACCTGGTTTATCTTAGAATTTAATGTTTTACTTCTGTTTAGTTTTGAAGTGAAACAGCTCTTTCCCTTCAGCAATTCAATTGTTTTCATCACCTTCTACAAAAATGCTAAATATTTTTATGTAATTATGTAGGAATTCTGCCATTACCTGACAGGTAATTTCCAAACATACTTAGTTCCTGAAAAGTAACTTAAATATTAAGCACAGATTTAATAAATGGCTACAAGTCAAATGACGTTTCTGCTATTTTTTTCTAGTATTAAGCTTAATTGTTTCACATTGGTGATGGATAATTTCATAGACCGCAGTACACAAACACTGAGTTCATGTTTGCATCACGATCCTTTTGCTAGCTAGAAGTTAATAGTGAGTGGTTTTCTTCAGTGGAAGTTCTGTTATTTATGCTTGTTCCCAGGAGCCTGGGGTTTAATTCTATTGGGAGGTGATAGATGATATGTTGTCTTCAGCAGGAACCAATTTAAGCCTAAATTCTTGTTAGGTCCACTCTATCCAGCCTCCTCCAACATAATGTCTTTCCAGCCTGAGGCCATCTTCCTACCCACTGCCACTCCTGTAGGATGTATGAATTTTATTGTGAAATCCATAATGATTTTCTTTAATAATTGTGTGAAGGTGCTTATAAAACCATTTTAATTGAGAGGTGACGTGCTTGCACAGCATTGCATAGAATAGTATAAGTTCAAAGGGTCCTCTGGAGATAACCTACCTTGCTCCTAGCCCAGGCTGGGTTCAGTTAACAGCTGTACGGCTTGTGAACTCTGTGTCCTTGGATAAGCTGTTGAACACTCTGTGTCCTCCTGTGTGTGTGAGAATGCTTATCTCGCAGGTAGGGATTAATCAGTGTTCAAAAAGTAATTTGAGATCCTTGATGAAAGCCACTGTGTAAGAAGAAAATACGTGACTGCACAGTAGCATCTCGGAGATTATGATCACCACCATTTCCTTTACTGAGCTTAAGGGAAAGTGGTGAGAGAGTTTGTAAAGCTGGGGGGGAATATGCTTCTCTGTATGGTATTTATTTATAACACAAAGCACCAGCTACCCATAAACCTGTGTGTGTTTATCTGGCGTATGTGGTTATGGGGTTTCAGTTACCTTATTCAAGAAAATGACTATTCTTGCTTCTGAGACCTATTTAAGCGATTATGACCCAAGCTAGTTCACAACAACCATCCTTTACAGTGCTTAATCGATAAAGCCTGAAAGCAAACTAATCTTCATTTACTTTAGAGGCAACTGCAGGAAAACAAGAATTGTCAGATAAAGCTGGGGATCAGCATTCCTACCTCAAGGCCAAGGGTCAGATATTAGTACACAGAGAGATTGTAAATATAGTTTGGTCGAACAGATACTAAAATAAGTACAGAATATAGTGGAAAATTATACCTCCAGGGGACAATACTTTAATGCATGCAATAACTGATAAGATAAGCTTCTTTATTAACAAAAGAAAGAATTTAAAAACCATATATAATTTGTCTTCATGCTTAGGGGAGTGAGGGAAGAGAGGGGACTATTAGTTGGAGATAAGTGGATCACTGGAATATTGTATTAATATTGTGCTGTTTCCTGAGGATATTAGGTGCATTAAGAGTGGGATGGGAGGCAGGATACCCTAGGTAAAACACAAATCAGATGGACGTTTAGCATGCGTTTTTTTCCTACTATGGGAAGTTTTCTTCTTACAAACTCTATTCTCAGTATGGATTTGTTAGAAATTAAATATGAAAGGGAGAATGGACACTACAGAGGATACTACATCATAGATTCCTGCTCTGCAGGATGTAAATGGGCAAAACTCTGTAGATGCTTTCCCAGCATCACTACAGAATTTGTCTCCTGGCTTTACAAAAGCAATTTTTTGAAGTATACGCATCTCCACATGAACAAACGGGCCTGACAGGTTAAAGGATCTACCTTTGAAAAATATACTTTGTATGTGTTCACAATAAACAGAGGGTTAATGGTAGGGGGAGTATTTTATGTGGTAATCAGTCTTAACCTCACTATGTTTGACTCCTCTTGCACCTCAGTTTTTCTTGATTTCACCTTTATTCTCACTTCTTTTAAATTGTGAAACATTTGAATGAGGAAAGGATGTTGTAACTCTATTTGTTCTCATGTGTTCCTGGCCCCTGTGATAATCAAGAATCACAGAATGGTTAGAGCTGGAAGGGACCTTCAAGATCATCGAGTTCTAAACCCCCTGCCACAAGCAGGGACACCTCCCACTAGAGCAGGATGCTCAAAGCCCCATCCAGCCTGGTCTTGAACACTTCCAGGGATGTGGCATCCACAACTTCTCTGGGCAACCTATTCCAATGCCTCACCACCCTCACAGTAAAGAACTTCTTCCTAATATCTAATCTAAATCTCCCCTCTTCCAATTTAAAATAATAAATACAGATTTTCCTGTAGAATGTCAGTAAACGTCTCTGTTAGCAGTTTTGTCCCTATATCTTTTAATTTTTGTTTCTAAATGAATGATAGTGGTGATGGACATGCATTACCTTCAGTGTTGGTGGAGAGAGTTGATGGTCGTTTGACCAGAAAGCAGGCAGTTTCTAGAATGGAGATTTTCTATCTATGTGTGTAAAAGAAGTATCGGAATTTTCCTGCTGTACTCAGCATGTGTGTGCAGTGTACTTACATTGAAGTAAATGCCAAAACTTCAAATTATTTTGCTTTAATGTTATAATTTCTTGGCAATCTAAATGGGCAAAACCTTCAGATTTTCTCTGAAACAGCTGTGTATGGTCTTGCATTGTACATATCACTTTTGAAAATTGAGACAAGACTCCTTATTAATTATGAGAAAAGCTGACATAGTGAAATTGATGACTCAGGGGTAATTTAATACTGTCTGTATATAATTTTGAATGTGCTGCCTGCAAATATCCCATTTGTCCACCATCTTCTTTGACTGGGACATCACTTCATTATGATTCCCTGCCAGAAAAAAAATCATTAGATGGAGGGCTTTCATGTGCCTTTTCATTGGGTGAATAATTGAGTTCCTAGAGGACCTATCTAATTTGAAGGCCAAAACTTTCTTGTAATACAGTCTGTATAAAAGTAGTATAAATCACAGTGGGAGATGAAACGATGCATTTAAATGCACTCTAAGAAAGAAAGAAACCACAGTATAGTCAAGTCTTTTGATTGTTCACTAGCCAATTACCCGTGTTATTTAGGAATCATCTTGATCTTAATCTTTTTGAAAGTTTTTTTTATATTGATGATCTCATTATACTGCTTAACTTCACCTTTCAAAAATATCTCTCCTAAATACAGTGACTGCTTTGTCCAATTTAAATATATTTCACCTTATCAATTTTTTTTTGCTGTGCCAACTTTCTGTTATTTCCTCTTCTTATCCCAAAGTGGTGGATAATTGACGATTGATGATAAGCTTTACAGAGGAGATTATGATAACATTGTGTTTCATTAGGCTGGAGTAATGTAAAAATGCTAGCCATTGATAAAAGACAATAGTACAATTCTTGTCCCACAGAATGTGTAGTGTGAGGGGTGACCAAAAGTTTACGCAGAAATGGAGAATTATAAATGTATTTATTTAAGATTTATATGAAACTAAATTACATACAACTGTTTCTCTGTTACTTTTCCCAACCTGACAAAGCTTTTCTTTTGCTGATGTACAGCACCTTATCACTATACTCTCCTTATCTTCTGGGTTCTTCCTTTTCTATCTTCTGTGAGCACGTTGTTCTAGCAGGAGACTAGATTATCTTGGTGTTTATGTGCATTTATTTTAGAAATAATTGCCTCGAAAATAGGAAAAGACTTTGCAAGAAGTAGTAGTGAGACAGATGTGAAGGTTTTGAGCAGTAATATACTGAAACATCTCTGAGGAAGTTATTCCTAGAAGTCTTTGATGCTGAAAGCTTACTGTCTCTATCTTTCATCTATCTGGAGAGTTAAAATTGATCAGATTTTAGGTTTAGATTATTATGTTAGTCCTTTGCATCCTATAGTCTATTAAAGGACATTAATACAGGCCATTTAGACTGTTTATGCTGTACTATCTCTTAAAAATGGTTCAAAGGATAAAACAGTTAAAGACATTCAGGATTAGCTCTTGATGTTCTGGAGAGTGAAGGTCAGTACACTCGGGATTGGACTGCTGTTGTTCAAGTTCTCCAAATATTCATTAAGACTTGTTTTTACACTAAATTAACAATCCACGATTAATAACCGCATATACTGTAGTTCTGAACCATCCAAGCAATTAATCCTAAGAAAAAAAAGAAAATAAAAAGAAAAGTAAACCAAAGCTGACCTCAAAAACCCAACCCTAAAAACCTGAAAAGAAATATGAAACAAAAGAGATAATAACAACAGCAATGGCTTTTTGAGTACATGCCTATGGGAGTTGTGCCAGTGTGAGAATGAAAATACATGATGAGCTGGCAGATATATCTGGAGTCCCTCTAGCCATTGTAATGGGAAATTCAACTGGTTTAGGCCTTAAAAGCTAAAGATGGTTTTCTTTTACTTCAATTCTGTGGATGCAAATTGAGTATCTGACAGTTCTAAATCTCTGCAAACTGCCTTGAACAGCAAAATTGGTTTTACTATAGTAAACATTGATGTGCTGGTGCAGATCATGAAATGTTGTGAGTACTTAAGTCAAGAATTCTTTGCATATAGGTTTTGTGTTGGGGTATTTTCTTTGGCGTTTTGGGTTGCTGTGGGCAGTTGATATCTTGGAGCCAGTTGTCTCTTCTTGTAACTCTTATGTGCCTAGAAGATTCCTTCCTTCCTCAATCTCCTTGAAAACAAAGATTTATTTTTTTTGTGACCAGCTTTAGGAAGTTGATTTATCCCGGCTCTTCCACCGGGGAATCAACCTTGGGAAGAGTTTATGAAGTTATAATTAGGTTTCTGTCTGTTGAGCTTCAAACTGTATCCAGTGCATTTTGTGTCTAGTTTCAAACCCCTGCCAAGTTCTTGCTCAGAATTTAAGATGTCTGTAGGTAGCAAGAGACAGCAGAGCACTTTAACTTAGGGAAAAACTTATTATAGAAGACATGTTTGTACTGTCAAAAGCTGAGCCACCAGTCATCTGTAACAAAATTCCCCTTAATCACCACTAAACAAGGTCATCACACCTCAGTAATGTGGATAGGCATGGAGATACTTTTATTTTTAGTTAAATTGCATTATTCTCCGTGGTGTTTTCCTCATAATTTTGGTCTCAGAGTAAGACAAAATGAGCAAAGGAAGCATTCATGAGGTTTCAGTGGATTGATGCACTGGATTTTCACCCATTTAAACCTATCTTTAAATACTAGTCTGACTTGCAGATGAAAATGGGCTTGTTACTCACCTGTTCTGATACTGGAATGGTGCAAGGTTTGCTTTGACTCACTGCTGGCAGGTTTACAAAGGGTGGCATACTGCTGCTGGGGTGTTTGCTATGATAGATGCTGTATCAGTCCTGTGGAAGCTGTTGGTCAGGAGTAAGATGAAATGTCAGATTCAATATGTTCTAGATAAAGCCACTTCCTGAGGAGGGCTGGTTTACACTGAATTTCTAACATCACACTCTTCTTCCCTTTCCCCAAATGTATTTCAATATAGCTTTAATTTTTATGCAGGAGACTTGAACTTTTAACTAGGACAGAACCTTTTGTCCTCCATTTCACCTAGTTTTCTCCTCTTAGGTTCCTGTTAGTCATTGACTGATGTACTCTTGTGAAGAATAGTGCGACAAGGACATCTTAGCGAACTGTGTTTTCATTAGTATAACATGTGGCACGTTTTTTGTACCAGCAAGGTTCAGGCCATTTTTATAACTGTGTTTGCACACAAAGAATGGAAACATCTTCTCTCTTCTTATTTCAGGTTAGTGACCAATATCCAAATTGGTCTGAAAAGACACTCCAGGTGATTGTTAAGAGACCTAGATGATGTGTTCCTTTTCTTTCCACCTTTTACGGATTCACGCCGTGTCCACATTGTCGGACAATAACCTCACAGTTCAGGAACGGGGCTCATTTGCAAATGTCAGATTGAGTTTGAGTTCAATGTTTTGGTTTTGTTTAGCGGCCCCGACAGATCTCCTTGAGCTCAAATAATGTCAGCTGGTTCTTTTGGGTCTGGGGACTGAGAATGCTTTTATCTGACAGAGGGTCTTTCAATACACAGCACCCAGCAGGTCCTGCAGACATGACTATATTTTGGAAAGGAAGGAAAGGGATTCCTTACTGGGGCTTGAAAAAGGAATCATTCAGCTTTATCTACAGAAAATGTTAAAAGGAATCTCTACTGTACCTATTAATTCCCACCAAATGTAGATCTGCAGTCTTGAAGTGGCCTTTCCTTGGCCTGGCCTTCCTTGCCAAATCCTTGAGGCAACATCAGGAGGTGTGTAAGCCTAACACAGAGCTTGGCATGTTCAGATATAGGTGATTCCTTAACTGACAAAGTTACATAGCACTTTATTGTCCTTCCTCCTTCTAGTTTGAATAATCCATCTGGGATTCTGGGGGTCACAACTTGTAGGATATCAGTGCATGTGAATACTGCTTTTGCCAGGATCGGTCACCTCTTTTCCATTAATGGAGAGTTAGATTTCAACAATGGGCAAACTTGTGTTTACTGTGGTGGTGCTTGCCTTGTTGACAGTGCTGAGTGATTTTTAAGTGTTCAGTAAATCAGTGAAATTTTCAGAACAGTGGGAAGTTTTGATGTCATTAACAAAAGATGCATGTTACTTAGCAGCTGCAAATTAATTAGAAAAATATAGTAGAAATTGGTTCAATTTTTTTTTTCTTTTGTGCTGTCTTCTGCATCTTGTGTGAACCAGTATACAGCAGGAATAGCCAGTGCACCAAAATGTCCGTATCATTCAGGATATGAATACTCCAGTTTTCCAAACATTGCCTTAGCTTTGATGTCCTGCACTGATTGCTCCCACAATATTATGGGTCAGAGCGTTCCCTGCCTTGTAGTTCTTTTCCCTATCAGTTTTTGTATTACGCTTACCTGGGCAGTATGTGAACACCTTCCAGTTCTGCGTTAGCCAGGATGACCACATGTCTGTCTCTGATCAGGGCGCAGCCTTGCCAAATGGGCTTCATTTGTGCTGAGGCTACCATCCAAAAATAGGCAAATGGGATCGGAGAAGGCAAGGCAAACAGCATTAAGCGTGTAATGATACCTATTAATGAGTGCTTGCCTCGTGCTTTGGAATGTGGGAAACCATTTCACAAACCTGCTAGGGCTGTGTTTAAACAATAACTGCCTATTTTCTTTTAAAGGGAAACAATCTTACTTAATTTCAGTTTGCTGCTTCTACCAGTGTCAGCTTCTTTAATTATTGCTATTTAATTATGTCTTAGCATTTGAACTCTCCTCATTAACCTTCATCAGTGAGACACCTAAGATAATGCAATGGCAAAGCCAATATCTTGTGTAACTTTTTTTTTTTTAACTCCCTCCCCCCCTCCCTCCCAAATCTCGGGAATTCATTAATTGAATGTTAGAGCATCTGGGCCACTTAAGTATTCGAATCATGCAGCAACATGGGTAGTGTTAGCCTGCTATGGCTCAATAAACCTCTCATTCTCTTGTTCACGGTTCATTTGAATTTTGCAGAAAACTCTGGAAAAAAATGAGGCATTCAAATAAAAATGGTGCAGATAATGGTAGGAGGAGATGAAGAACTCAGACAAATGTTTACCTTCAGTACTGTGTGTACGTGGCACTGTCATCCCTCTAATTGAAAAAGGGAATGGGCTTTGGAGCAGAAACCCACAAGCCAGAGAACCCAGACTCTATTCCTGTGTGACCTTCAGCTGTCACTATAGCTGTCTTCTCTATCTGAAAGCAGAGTTTTTATTTTATGCTGCTAAAGTAGCAGAGCCTAATTTCTTATTTGACAAGTGCTCTAAGATCCTGGGAGGAAAGGTATAATAAAAGAGCAAAATAAAACTATATGTGGCAGTATTACTCCTGATTCTAATGGATTTTAGTAGGATCTTTAATCCCTTTATCTACCATGAATAGATGTATTGTCTATAAAAGAAACTTTAAGCTGTTTCACTTCACTTTGGTAACACCTTGGTAATGCAAATATGCCTTTATTCCTGCTCTTTCATTTTCCACTGTCACGAGACACGCTCTAAAGTGTAGTAACTGTAATGGGGGTTCTTTAATGCAGTTGCTGGACCTAGTCAGAATTTCTGTAGTTTTCCTCCAGTTGTCTGCTTTCCACACCACACAAACCTGGTTTATGCTGCCTTTTGTTCCACCATAGTGTGTTACCAAGGCCTGGAGTGAATTAGGCCATCATGGAATAAAACATAGCCTGTGCTAAACCTAGAAGTAGCATACCTATGAATTGGTCTGGGGTTTTACTCGGATCCCTCAGCTGTAAAGCAGAAGCAGGATGATGCTTTCACACTGAGAATTGCTTGTGGTAAGTATGGATATGCTAGTGATAGGAAAGACCTGATCTTTATTTCACAGAGGGAGAAAGTAGGAGATGCTATAACTGAAGTTTCATTTTAGCAGAATATGAGCATTTACCTGAGCTGCCCAGGCAGGAAACTCCAGGTTCACTTGGCAGTCAGTGCAAGGGGACTTGAAGCTCCAGAGGGTACCTGATCCCACTAAGACCTGCTTTGTCCTCTGGTGGTAGTTGGCTCATTACTTAAATATTTAAAGCCAGGTGGGATGAATCCTGGTTGAAAGCCAGGGTACAAGAAGGCAGTTAGGTGCCTGACTCCTCCTTTATCATCTAAACCCCATGGATTCAAAAAGGACAGAGGGTTGTTTGAGTATCTTCTTGGATCGGTTCCTGCCTAATCTCTTTCCTGCAGCCTCAGGACTTCATCAGACTTGGCTCTCCTGTATTTTTCCAGGGAGCCAGAGGAACTCTCCATAGCTCTGCCTGAGGCTGTGATTGACCTTTTTTTCCCACATAACATTTGTTACTAGTGCTGGCAAAGGGGCTCCCTCATCAGCTTGGCTCTGTGTTGTGTGACTGCTGGGACCGATGTACAAACCTCACCGCTGTCAGCACACTAAAGATATCCAAGGTTTCTACCTGTAAATGTCAAGCTGAATGGGAAAGGATAGTTCTTCATTGGGTTTAGGGTCTGACATGCTAAATATGGTTCTGGGGTTGCTCAGTCATGCAGTCTTCTTTGTTCTCCTTCAGGGAAAGGAGTTATGTTGTGCTTCTCAGTAGTCCCTTCAGGTTGGTCGATGGTGTGCTGACACTCCTGCAGCTCATACCTGCTGCAGGAGCAGCAGCCCCACTGAGGCTGTCATTGTTTTGTTTTGACTCCTTGTTACTTCTCACTGGACTTTCCAAGGACAGGTTCTTCTTCTCCTAGTCCTTGATAATTAGCAGTCTAGAATAGTTGCTTACTTTGTCTCTCCTCTTTATGGTTTGCATCCTGCATTTGCCGAACTTCAGTTGGACTCTCTCCTTCCATCCACAGTTAAGTGAGTGAAAGCTCCCCTCTAGAAAGCTTCCAGTTGTCTCTATAAAGAGATCTTGCGTTACTCCCAGCAAAGCTATTCAAACCCAGGCTATTTCATTGCTTTCCTTTTCTTGAGAACTTGGTAATTTTTTCCCTCTTTTCAAGCAGAAGCAAATAGTTTTCTTTTCTCATCTGGTCTCTTTTTTCCGCATTTCTTGCTGAAACTGAAGTGGAAGAGAGGAATGGAAGGACCATAAGCAGTGTAAAGAAAATGATGGACTGCTCTGTGTCACTAGTTCTGCAAAACAGGTCACTGGTCAGAGACATTAGCCTCTTATTACCTATGTTCAGTGTTCCATATTTTTTATTTATCTTTACTGTTATTTATCCGATGTAGAGACATGCATTTTTTTTGACAATAACCAGCCAATAATTCCACATTTGTCAAAGAGAAAATGAGATAATCATCATGTGGCCTGATATTACTGGAAGGGCAGATTAGATTTGCTCAAAAACGGTGGCATTTTATGGTTACTTTTATGCTCAGTAAATAGAGGAAGAGACAGATTGAAGAGATTACTTTACAAAAATTCCATTTCAAGTCACTGGGGAAGCAGGTAACCTTCAAATCTGAGCTTTGCATAAGAATGTAGTGGAAGAGAGAGAATTTCTATTAACACTGCCATCTCCTTTAAAAAAATAATATCGTCTACCGCTTTCTACCCACCTTGTCCCCTGGCAGTGCCATTAGAGATGAGCCAGTGACTCAGGGCCATTCCTTAGCTGAGGCAAGTGGTCATAGTTCCATTGGCTTCAATGGAGCGGTAACAATTTATGCTGGTTGAAAGATGGTCCCTCATGGTTTGAACCTGACCCAATAGTTGGGTTTTTTTTTTTTTTTTTTTTTTTTTTTTTTTTTTTTTTTGTTTTTTTTTTTTTTTCCTACAGCACTAGGATTTTTGTTTGTTCTCTTTAGTGACAGAGATTACTTGCAAAGTTTTCACCTCTACCTGAAGTTTGAGGCTGTTCATGACTTGGGTATTAATGTTTTCCAGAATGGTTCTGAATCAAAAGTTGGGTCAACTGGTTTGGGCAGACAGGAAGTCTGTCTTCTGATAGAAGAATCTACAGCTATTTCAAAACAAACAAAAAAAAAAAAAAAGACCTTGTCAGAATCAGGGAGAGTATGGCTGTGAAAGGATCTGTTTATGTACCGTGTGTTTTTCTTATTTCAGAGGTGTTCAATAGTGACTTTCACTGGAGACAAAGCAGGAGACTTGATGGACCTTT
Organism: Thinocorus orbignyianus; assembly: GCA_013400375.1. Lineage (NCBI taxonomy): Eukaryota > Metazoa > Chordata > Aves > Ciconiiformes > Thinocoridae > Thinocorus > Thinocorus orbignyianus. Next base: position 755,856 of record VXBW01005154.1, on the reverse strand, counting down.
GTCATATTCAGATCACGTGTCATCAAACCAGATTTTTGTTCTGTTGTTTATGCTTAGATTATGGAAGAATGGCAAGATTCTGCCAGTTTTGTGACAGCATTCAGGGAAGGATTGCATTTTTATGAAGAGCATAACCCAGTGCGTATCTTACTTCAATGAGGAGCTAGAACTACCATTGTAAAAATGCTCTGATAATGTTGATTGCATTCATGCAAAACCAAAAAAAGCTCTTTTGTGACTATTTGCATGTCTTTAGGTGACAGTTGAGTGAAAATAAGAGCTTCTAGATGCTTGTTAATCCAAACATCAAAAATATGTCCATCTTTGCACTTGAGTTGTCCATCTCCATAGGACTACTTCCAGAGCAATAAATCAATTAGATAATGGTCTATCATGCTTGCCTGAACCCACCACAGAAAACAGAGGCAGTTAGAGTAAAATACTTGTGTGTTGAGCTTGGATGTGTAGCCATCAAAAATGTCCACCAAGTAATATGTTTATTAGAATAAAAAAGATTCAAGGGTAATCTTTTTCATCACTTTTTAAATTAAGTTTGCATAAAAATTATTTTTCTACACAGTGACCACAAATCGAACTCCAGGTCACCACCCATATCCCCCAGTTTTGTCATATCTACCTTATTTCTGCTAAAATTGTTAACCTTCTGAATTGAGCCACCAGTTTTCTTTGACAGCTACATCTACCTGGTGCATCAAGCTATTTGAATTCCCGATTGCAGTTTAGGCTTATCTTATTGTTTGTCACAGCAACTTTAAGTAGTAAGATGCTGTGCTGTACTGACAAGTCTGTAAAGCACATAGGGGAATCGTGGATCTACGGAAGTCAATGGCAGGATTCTCTTTTTGGCCACAATTTCACGCTTAGGGAGAAATACTGCTTACCTGAAAGGCCTGAGAATGTGAATAAGGAAGATGGACAGCTAAACATGGAAAAGGGAGTAGAAAGGTCAAAGCGGGCTATTGTTTGGGCTGTGATGAATGTCTGGGGCCAAAGGCCTGTTGAAACCTACACCAGCTTCATCAGCCAGTTATGAAGAACTAGTTTTTCATCACAGTCCTTTGGAGTCTACTCCTCTTTTTGTCGAGGCCGTTTCACTTTAGAAATGGGATATGAGATGGCATCTGTGTGCTCTGTTATCTATAACACCTTACATAAACAGTCCCTCTGTAGAGTTAGCTGTCCAGGTACGAGAGAAGAAATGGAATGAATGAAATCTGCTGTTTATTTCTGCACTATCCTCTTCTGCTGTCAGAGTATGTTTTCATGTGATTCCTTGACCCAGCTGTTGTTCTAGTAGGTAACTTACTATAGGGTTTTTATTTTCTATAACTCAGTGATCTGTTTGGTTGCTAAGGAAAAAATAACCTTTTTTTTTTTTTTTAATTGAGGAGTTTTAACTTCGTGTAAGCTGTGCACACAAATAGAGCAACTGCTGTAACTTATGTCTACTGTTGAGCTTGTCAACCCTGGCAGTGTCCTGTTGAGAGACCTCCTGGTGTCAAGTGCACTCTCTTTCTCAATATGAAAAGGAATTTATATTCTTAATGAATATTCATACAATAAAGACATGGGTGATGTGCAGATAAAACAAAGGTTTTTATTCTCGCAAAAGCAGTACTGTAAGATTAATATGAAGGGAATCCTATATCATGCAATTCAGAGTCTATCTTATCGCAGGAGCCAACGGGTGCAATTCTGCCCAAATTGATGGAGTGGCTTTCATTTACCCCAACAGTGAATTTGTTACCTACCCAGCCAGACCTAATACTTTTTGACATAAATAGATGAGAGGATCAGTCTATTAATGCAGAAGATTTAGTAGCTATTTGGTGAGTTTTTGCCATCTTTGACATTTCAGAATGGAGCTTAATGATGCAGCAGTTTAGCGTAAACAACTTGACTGCATGGAGACATTTCTTTTCCTATGTTTCTGCTGCCTTCTCCAAGCTTGGCATCCTCAGTGTGTATGTGACTTGGGACAGTAGGGTCCCTTTTCAAGTGCACCTACAGGCTCTGCCACAGCTGCTAAGCTTTCTTTGTGAAGCAGGAGTTCTGCAAGGGCACAGGTTAGTCAGTTTTTCGGAGCTTAAAATAATCCCGTTTCCCTGCTTCCTCAGAAGATGTTGTGTTTAAAAAAAAATAAAATAAAAAAAATTACACACTTTAATAGAAATACTTTTCCTTCATTAAATTAAATCTCTAAAGCCCAATAGCATTTTCAGTGCTTATATGAAAATGCCAGTGGGGATTTGAGATTAAAAGCGGTATTTTTGTACAAGTCAATGAAGATCTCAATAGGAAAGAACACTCTTCAAATATAAATTCCTCCAGTATCGAGAAAGACAGATTTTCTACTTAGGTCCTTGATAATACTTCTCCCAGCCTTGTTATGAAATTCTGTTTTCACGTATCAGATATAAGGCTGTTACACATTAGCTCTCCATTTAATGAAATCTTATTAATGGTGCCTTTTTTATTATAGAGATATGCCAAGCTACTCAGATTTAATTCTTGTTTAACAGTAAACATGAGGTGCTGTGACCCATTTGTATGCAGCTCAGGTTCTCTTTTTCTATTCAAAAAAAGGATTAAATGGCGTATTAAAAGTAAAAGGAAAATATATCCAGTATTGACTTATACTGGTGTCATCTTGGACATACGTTGTCATGAAAGGATGCTTACGCATGTGTGACCTACAGCTAGAGGAGCAGAAAGGAATATATTAAACCCCAATTCTCAAGAAAGATATGTTGGTAGTTTGTTTGGGTTTGTTTTTTGTTTTTTTTTTTTTCCACCCTCTTCTGATGTCTCCTACCTATTCAAGCAAAAAAAGCTAACAGCCTGAGGTCTGCATTTTTGTAGATAAAATACTGCATGATCAAGGTGCAGATTTTGGGAGAGTGTTTCTTTTCAGTGAAGAGCAGAAACAGGCTTAAGTTATTTTTAGGAATAAATGTATGTAGGGGTTTTCTCTATTGAAGAATCTCAAAGCAATGTATAAAATCTGGCAATCAGTAGTAGTGTTTTTAAAATGGAGGAAACTAAGTCAAGAGTTGTGAAAACAGAGGTCAAAAAAAGTAGCATGAGTATGTATAGTCCCTGTGCAAATTTTGAAGGCATCTGATCTGCCGCATACAGGACTCAACAGCCTCTCAGCAGTCATCTGTGCTCCCAGAAAAGGCATAGAATAAGATTTCAAAAAACAGCCAAATCAAGGTTCTCAAGTAGATCATGCTGAAGAATGGACCTTTCAATTCTCTCTGTATCTTATCACTAGTTTTGTCAGCACGGAGAAGGTATTCTCACTCTGGATTCTCTCCTGGATTTAGGCAAGTCAGGGGATGATTGGTGAAAAGAAACAACGTTTTGACACAACCCCTGTAGTTTTAAGCTTTCCAAACTATGTGTTCTAAATTTAAGCCTTCAGAGACTACACATCCTCAGGCTTTGGGGACAGGAGTAGGGTCTTATTTATTTATGCTGAAGCTGCTTTTCTTTGTCATACAAGTCAATATTCACTAGGTTAGCTGTTGAGCAAGAGCAACCATGATCCTGTAATCTAGTATTCAGGGTGCCAATGTGGAAGGGAGGGAAAGCAGGATTCTGGTTCATGCGCTATTTAATGGTACATACTTTAGAAGAAAAGTAACCCTGCAATACAACAATTTCAGGCTACTTCTGGAAGTGCAAATGTAGTTTCACATGCCTTCCGAATGAGAATGGGTTTTGCCTGGGGATTTCCCGTACAATGGGTAAATTGGTTGAGCCTGAAATATTGACAAATCAGGGACTGTTGCCACTACTGTTTTACCACTGTGTATTTGTGGTGCTTTTCCATTAGGTACAATTTGGAAATGCCTGATAAAACTACTGGGGAAGGCAGAGGTATGTGGATTTCTGAGGGACTTGGCCAAAGGGAGAGCTCTGGTTCCCTGTGGATACTGCTATCTCCTGAACTAGGTGACAGCTGAATACAGTTTTTGAAGATCTAAACTATAGAATTAAATGGGATTTAGGCTACTTTAGTTGCTAAATCTGTTTGTGGATTTATTCTTGAGTGTCTTTTGAAAGGTTACTCTTCAGTGGAAGAACAACAAAAAGAACATAGGATTTTTTACTTCTATCCTCTTATTCTGACAATGCAACATCATGTGTTTGATAGAGGACAATGACCTTCAAGAAGTTTTCCATCATTTTAGAAGCTGTCTCAAAATTAGGACAGTGGTCTGTGCTCAGCCTTGACAACTTCTGAAAAGTCTCTCCAGGGTTCAGTCCTAAATGTCATCAGTGTGGACATATCTGGTTTGAAAGTTTAAATTCTGCAATGATGAGAAAATCTGCTTGAACTTAATGGCACATAAGCTATATTTTTCCTTTTCTGCCTTGGAAATGTGCAGGACTATATTACACCAGCACTTTGGAAACAAAACTACCTAAATCCATTCTGATTTTTCCATGCGGTCTATATGGTAATAATTGTGGTTAATGGAAAGATAGCTTTCACAATTATTATAATCAATAGATCAGAAATGCAAAGATAAAGCAAATTAGGAGTAATCTTTTTTCTGCTTCTCCTAAATCAGTTCATAAAATGAGAAGACAGTCATTACAAGTGATGACCTAGCTCTTCATTCAAATTAAGCTTTTGTGTCACATACTGGTAAGGCCACCAGGGTTAAGTCCATCAGTTGCTGTTATTTTTCCCCTTCTCTGGAGTATCTCTATTAATTTTTCTTTCATCTGAAATAGCTCCAAATCTCTCAAAAGTTTTTGACTGGAGAAGAGTGTGGTTGAGTTAGCGTGGCTTCCATCAACGATGTGAGCCAGACCAAGCAGGGACTGTCCCCACTGCCTGGTGGGGACAGGAAGATGTGGGGAGGTGGAGTACAGGTGTTTTGCTGGCAGTTATGCCAATGATTTAGTAGCCTGCATTGGATGAGCTGTTTAACCTATCTTTACTTCAAGTATTCATCACTTGAATGGCCTTGAAATTGCTTTACTCTTACTGACAAAGTGCTGCTTGAAAAATACCTGTGCCATAGCCTGAGGGATATTTGGGAGGTACTATCAACTCCTGTGCAATTGGGGGACACTTAGCACAAAGAGGGATGTATGTGGTCGCGTTGTGTTCACTGATTTTTAGCTCCACAAGGAACCCCGAGGTTGACTGTTTGCTCTGAAGTCTACCTTTGATAAAGGAAAGTAGTGCTGGATTCCAGCTCAGCCAAAGATCATTAGCATTCTCCTGCTGTATTACATGCAGATTTTCCTGGCTTACAAGAATAGCATTACATGGAGTATGCATCCTATATCAGCAAAAGAAATGCATGCATGCAGAGATATTCAGGGTTTATAGGCTTATTAGAGGACATATAAACAGTCCTTTGCTCTACCTTCTCTGTCCTTATTTCCTGCTGACATTCCCCTGACTGTGTTTTCCATTCCTCACCCTTAGGTACTTTCAATAGATTGGGGTGAGAAGGGTTGCTTTTACTTTAAATAACTTAGCATCACAGTCTTTGATCTATCACCAATGTGTATTGGCTGACCCTTGGGTGTGCTGAGAATACGTGGGGGTAAATATAAGCTCAGTTCTGTAGCCCTGGTTCAGGAATTCAAATGCCAGGCGGAAAAATTCTTTACAGTGAGGGGATTGGATATAACCCTCCTTCAGATAGGAAGGGCTGAGCAGCCAAAATTCTATCAAATGACATAAGCATGCATGTTGAAATTTCCTCTATGTTTGTTCAGGAACTTCTGTAGTATGTAGCATATGTAAACTGAGTTCTGTTGGCACAAGGGTAATTGGGTATGGGATGATGTGAAGGATATGTGTGTGTGGGAACATGGAGAAACACTCATCTTCTCCGCCTCCTCCTTTAATTTATCCACGTTTTCCTATTTAAACTGGGGGGAGAAGGGTGGGAAGTAGCAGTGCTTCTGGAGATATAGTGAGATGTCTGCATAGAAAACATTGTTCAAAAATAGAGAAGTCCATTTTAACTGTAAGCCATAGAATGTGGTCATTCAAATACAGTCTCAATGGTACCAGCAATCGACTGGTTGATTGCTAGCAGTCTGTATTCAATGGGACAACACCCACACAACCCTGTGAATGCTGAATGCATGGCAAGGAAACATCAATGTTTCTGGAGACATTTTCACTGCAGTCATTGGCACTTTTCTTTTTTATAAAGCCTTTGATGGCTCAGATCATTTGCAATGCTGTGCTTTGGATGCTCTGAAATAGGTTGCATCAAGTAAAACTTCTAGTTACTCTAGAAGCTGACAGACACCTTACTGAATGCCAGGTTATTCTCGGGACAATGGCAAGGCAACTGAAAGAAGTTTTCTGTGAATGAGGATTGTATTTCTGCTCAAATCTTTATTTCTATTGACTGGTGTCCAGCCTACATCGGAAAAATGGTTAGGTGCACAGATGCCGTGAAGTTTGACAGGGTCTGAGTGTAAAAGAACTGAATGGTGCAAGAAGACACTGATGGGCAGAAAAGTTACTGAAAGGTCATTGGAGCGATTTTCTTGCACTTTTTTTTCCATTTTTGAAGGTGTCATTTGGTCTGTACAACACGTGGAGCTGGCCCCTTTGATAATGTTGGATAAACATATCACCAATGACTTGCAAGTGGCGAAGTCCTAGGCTTCTTGCTTCTTTTGGTATTGAGTAGCTCCTTGAGTTTAAGCCACTTAAAGACCAGTCAACAATGTGTCTAGGCTGATGGAAATAATGACACTATCTCAGGCTGTGTGGCATCCCTCTGCGATGTCAAATTCTGTCTGAATTTCCACCCCCACCCCCCTTCCTTAATTTTTTTGGTAAATATCCCCATTGTGCACAATGACTCACACTTCGTATTAATGAGAAATGTAAGGCTTTAAAAAAACAATTGCGCTGTAGCCTCATTACTATGAAAAATCCATTACGTGGAAGTCATTTGTCAAAGCCAACTGTTTAGTTGCTGTAATTTACATATTTATCAAGTTTGATTGGAATGTAATGACCTTGACTTTCTTCATTTTTTTTAACCTTTCTCACACTCTTTCCATGAGGAGGGTGCTTTGGTATTTTTCTTTATGGGAAAGGGCAAAACATAATTCAGTTTACATTTACTAATATATGTATTAAAGTTTCAAATAATTTCAATTGTTTTTTTTTGTTTTGTTTTGTTTGGTTTTTTTTTATGTTGGAAATGAGTTACATTTCCATGGTTTTGCATGGAAATTGATGTGGGATCTTACCAATCCATGAAGTTTTTGACTCTGCCAAGGGATCTGGCCAGCAAAGAATAGACAGCACAAGGCTCTGTAAATGAGATAATGAGTGTCAAGATACGTAGTTAATATTGTATCTCCATAATTCCTGCAGCTGAATTATCAGACATGCATGGGTTTCCAACATAATCACATGATTTATTATGGATGATTACTTTCATTTGCATCTGATGCTGGGAGGTTTGTGACAGAGCACCAACTGGAAGCATCATATTCCCTTGAATACAGGGCTGGAGACCCAGGAGGCTCCTGAGGACACTGATCCACACAAGCATCTTACACCCCAGTGAGCTGTTACAAGGCTGAAAGGCGGAGGTGAAGAGAGCTTGCTGTAGCAGCTGATACTGGGAGTTGTTAAAACTAAGCAATGTGGCACTGCCTGTTTGCAACTGGCTGCAAGTGAAGAAATCTCTTTCCCCCTGCTATAGAAAAGGTTCAAAAATATGATACAGTGGCTACAAGAATGACAGGTGAAGAGCAGAATGCCAGCTCTCATCTGCACACTGAAACTTTATAAGAAGATTGTAAGGACATGAGAATTGAGCAGATCTGTGGTGTGCTTCCATGTAAGGGTTCATCTGAAGGGGTCAGTTAGTTCCTCTCGAACAGTCTACGGTCTGAGAAAAAGCTAAAACAATGCATACAAAATTTTGACATTTTTAAAAATATGAACACCATGAGAAGAGGTAAGGGAGAAGTAGATTGAAATTCAGCAAAAGAAATTGCTGGCTGAGTACCAAGAAAAACATCCTCAGGGTGAGACAATGCAATAGTTTTCCACAGAAATTGGGTGCTAGCCAGGTAAGGATGGTCTAGATGAGCTAAAAGGTCCTTCCCACATCAAATGTGAAAGTGAATATAGGTATTTTAGTGACTAGCTTTGAGAGGCAGTGAATATCAAGCAGCAGGTGGCCAACTACAGATATAACCTGTATGACAAAAAATGATCTGCTACAGAAACTGTGGCATCCAGTTCATCAACCCCTTTCTGTCCTCTGCTGCTTCACAGCATCTCCCACTTGACATTCCTATCTTTGACGTGTCCCATCCTTTAAATAAATGATGACTGAGAGTGATCCCCTTGAGCTTCAACTTGGAGCGTGTTTTTATTAATTTATTTCTTGCTGTGCTAGATTTCTCCCCCTCCACTTTCAAAGGCTCCTTTGACTTTAATTAAAATTCTCCATAGGCTTATTGCCTTGAGAGAGAGAGAGTGAGCGCGTGTGTGTATAAATTGGTTTTAACAGTTTGCTGACTAGATACGCTTTACAAAGCTTGCACAGCCTTGTAGTGTGTGTGTATACAGACAAGAAAATTCTTTTTCACATATGAACCACACCATATTGATTGACTGCACCTCCGAAATGTATTGCTAACTAATGACGGGGCAAAAAAAGACAATTAGGATCAGGAGACACTTGTGTGCATGTGAAGTTAATGTGGTGCTTACAGAGAGAAGAATCACACCTGCAAGAGGAACTGTTTTGGTTTGATGTAAGGCAAGGGGTGAACACTGTAGGTTGGTTAGAGTGGGAGAAGGTTTGATGTGCCCAGGTGGAATTTAAAGATCTTTGCAATAATTGTTTTTGCACGGAGGGAAAAATGTCATAATCATAGAATGTTTAGAGTTGGGAGGGACCTTCAAGATCATCAAGTTCCAACCCCCCTGTCATGGGCAGGGACACCTCCCACTAGAGCAGGTTTCTCAAAGCCCCATCCAGCCTGTCCTTGAACACCTCCAGGGATGGGGCAGCCACAGCTTCTCTGGGCAACCTGTTCCCGTGCCTCACCACCCTCACAGGAAAGAATTTCTGAATAAGAATGGCAGCTTAATTAATTCTTAGCCCTTAGTGAGGAGGAAAGTGCACTATCTCTGGTCATGCATCTCACTTTCTTTAGAAGGAAATGATGAGGGTGTGACTGGACTTTCTTCTGCCAGACTGTGGGATGTGTGCTATAGGTCAAATATTCTTAGTATGCTTCTAAGGTTGTGTCTGTGATACTTGCTGATGCTGGAGTCATGGTCATATTAAGCAGAATGCGTACACCTCGGTAAAGCCGATTTAGAACTGTTGAGATTTCTCCCAAGGCACATACTTCCTGACATCATGTCCCTGTGATTAAAAACTGAATAATTAATGAACAAAATCATTGTGTGCAGGAGAGGTACCCCCCTTCTTTGTGAAAAGGAGACACTTTCCACCCCATCTTTGCCATCTCCCTTATGATAAAAAGAACCTGTTTCTCATCCTGATTTGAAACCAATGTCTAACATTACAGTGAAGAGGGATTTCCTTCTGGCTGGTTTAGGGATGTGTCTCAGTGTCTGAGCCCCGGGGTTAGTTTGCATCCCCCATCTTGCTGAGATATTCTGAATTTTGGATTTGGTGTATAAGAATCTCTATTGAGAACCTTAATTTTTGGTGCTGTGTATTCAGGTCTGAATTCTGATTTTGAGCAAGCTGTGAATGTAAAGAGAGAGGCTATTCACTAGTGCGTATTTCTTGTCTTGTGGGCTTAAGCCTCTCTCCTAAGAGCGTTCGTGCTTCCTGGAGAGGTCAATGTCACGTTCTGAGGAGCACTGCTCTTCATGAATCTCATTTCAGCAGGTTGCTTTTTATTGACCAGCTACCAAAGAACACACTGTCATAGTTCAGTAAAGGCCAAAACCTCTTGCAGAACACCTTGCACATCCTGCCTGGGATCATTGCTTTCAAGCCAGGTCTTGTACACTGAAGACTTTATTCTGCTTAACCCTGTCAGTCCCTCTCCTTCCTCTGAGCAAGGGTCCAATGAAGCAAAAAAAATTAAGAAAAATAATCATCTCCTGTGTCCTGTAATTGAACATGGGGTGTACCCACTTTTTTATAACTAGTGTTTTGGGAAGAATAGGAGAGAGAAGGTTTCATGTTGTTCAGGTTAGTGTCTAAAATGTGGAATACAGGAGACGAATCCAGTGACAGAGTTGGTTGTATTGCTTCACTGCTCACCCAGCTTTGAACCTCTAGCCCAGCTGGCTGAAACCTTGGTTGCTTTTCACTTTTTTCCTCCTCCCAGAATGAGACCTGCCCCTACATAGAACAAGATGCCTGAGTAGATATCTATCCAGCTTTGTCCACCATTGCATGCCTCTCCACCTTTTTTCAGTTCTGCTCTTGTTGTGTTTTTTGCCTGTTTCTGAAGTGAAGAATGAGGCACAGCCCCAGTGAGCAGAGGTTTTCCAGTTACAGCTTCCCAGAAACATCTTTCCTGATTTCTGCACGTTGCTTTGCAGTTTATTTCTTCCCTATTATTTTACCCTTTGGCCTTCAGAGGCAAGAGAGACTAGACTGGTGGATTCTGGAGTTGCATCTCATGGGCAGCTATGGATGTCCTTTTCGTCACTAATCTGTGGTTAGTGCGGTTAGGATGTGGCTCTGCACCTCAGAGAAACTAGAAGAGTTTTGACTACAGTTGTACTGGGACTCTAAGTTCTGTTCTGAAGTGCACATGGATTTTGCTCAATTTTTATATGGGAACATCTAAGCACTGAAGTTAATCACAGACAAATCCACAGCAAAACTGGAAAGAACAGAACAAAGGTGTTCTGGCTGCTCCTGTAACTGCTGGACTACTCTGTGAGTGCTTGGTAATTCCCCCTTCACTATCTTGGCTGAAATTCTGACATAAATTATTCTCTTATCTTTCAGCCCATGCATACTTGTAGCAAACAAACATAGCCTTAGCCCTCTCCACTGGAGAGAGCTGATAGAGAATTGCTTTATAACAGGCCCTAGCAGTATCTTTTGAATCCCTGGATTTTAAAGACAAACTGAAGAGATACCCGTGTAAATGTATTATTGCAGGTAGAAATGTCTTGCATCTGAATATTTTATTTCTATCCCTTTGTGTAAAGTGAAGGCTACCGGAATGGTAAGCCTTTTTAGGGGGATGATAGCTGTGGAAAGAGAGAGCAAGACAGGTACTACTACTACAGATTCCTTCCCTAAAGATGAGGCTGCTTCTTTTGTGGTTGCAGTCAGCTCCTTGGTGTTTCTACCTTATCTTTGCTGATGTGGGGCCCTGGAGTTCGGTTCAGAGAACCCTGTGGAATGGCTGAAGATCTTTATTACTGTCACTGAAGGTAACTGGAGAAGTGCTGCTACATACGTAAGCTACTGCATTTCTATCTGGTTTAAAATTTTTAGAGATAAGTAAGATGTGCCTTAGTTTATTCAGTTTGTAGTTTAATGTTGACCACCGCAAGAAAAAAAAAAAAAAAAACCCAAGATGAGTATTGTAGATCAGAGTTCATGTATTCAGATACAGAGGGGAGAGTTCTGACTATGGAATTTAAGAAAATAACATCAAGAGACACTCAAGTAAAATGAAGATTTTTAGCAAATCATGGCTAGAAAGTTTACGGCGTGGTGCTTTTTTCTTTTCCCTGAAGGTAAACTTTATTTTCTTGTTCTATATCATCTGAAGGACACATGCATTTTCTGGGATTTTGGGAATGATTTCTGGGGTTCTGGGATTAGACATCAAATTTAACAAGATGATATATAGCTTTGAGGAGACACATTTGATGTACCACTTAGCCTTCCCATAATTTACTGCCTGCCTCCGGTCTCTGGAGGGCAAGGGGTTTATCTACACTCCAACCTGACTTTATAAATAGCAAAGCAGGAGAGGGAAAAAGAAAGCAGGCTGGGGACCTGCCTGCTAAACTGTTATGATATGACGGTGATGCAGGTAGGTGACATTAAATGCTACTGTCTGCATCCTTAATTGTGAGTTGTCATCACCTTGGCCATTTGAGGACGATAATGTGCTGTTCATTTTCCAGATTTCTATTCTTATTCAGAGGACTGTATGTTCCAGCATTCAAATGTGTATGTATAATTTAAAAACAAAACACCCGGTTTTGGGGGGGAGTGTTTTTTTTTTTTTTAATAGAGATGAGGAGGAAGGAAAGATGTGAATGTACCTTGACTGGTTTTGCATGCAGTTAATTATCCTGCCTCAAAAGTGTAGCAAAGCGACAGTATCAGAAAGCCCAAATGGAAAAATAGTCGCTTGCAAGATGTAATGAAGATTAAAAGCAAGCAAGTGGGTCTGGGAGGTAAGGAGGATCTTGCTCTACAGTGGTCTGCCATTTCTGATTTTGCAAATAGCTCTGCAGTGTCGTTTGATCTATGCTTCAGTATAATTTTACCAGGAGGTATTTCTGGCCTTTTGCTTTAGTCAGATCCCTTTGCTGGGCTATTAGGTTGAAAATGCAGTCAAGTATTAACATAGAAACTGTTTATGTGACCTCCTACTGCATGGAACCCCTCCAAAATATCCTGCAATTGAGGGAGGGAAGGAGAAGGAGAGGATGAAAACCAAGAGCTGGATAGGAATATTGCCTGCTCTGGGATTTAAATAGGTCAACTCCTTTCAATAAATAGAAGTTTGGCTGTTGATATCTGCCCATCTACTTAAACTGCCATCAAAGTTCACTTAGTTGCATTCCAGTGGAGATTGTTGGCTGTTAAAGAGATGTGAAAGGCATTGTTACACAAGACTTTAAGAGAAAAGAGGAGTGAGGAACAAAGAAATAGCCAGGCAAGGAGATCATACAAGTATTACATTTTCAGATTCCTGGTGGCACTGACAAATGTTGATAAGTCTTTGAGCATCTACCTTCAGAACACTGAGTCTTGCTTTCCTACCCTGCCCCTGTGTTTGTCCCTATTGGATGCTTGCATATGGTGTAAGTCTAAATGCTCCCTTTTTCCCTTTTCTACTGGAATATATTTAATTTGCTTTGAACAAGAGCAAACCCAAATCCCATGGCCTTTGAATAAGGGGGAAATATGGAGGGGGAATACAATGAATGTCTTAATCCTGCGTCACCCTGTCTTTGAGACACTGTGCTACATTAAATTGATTTTGCAAATGAAAGCTAAAAGCTAAGCAAAAGCCACCAATCTATTTCGCCTAAAGATGATTTCAGTGCTCTTTATGTTCCCCTAAATGACAAACCAATTTGTTACCTGCCTACATAAACATTTGCCTATATTAGCACCAGAAATGTTTTATTTTTATTAGCCCAAACTTTATCTCCTTATGAAGACACAGGGGCCCAATAAAATTAGTGTGCAAATATAATACCCAATTTGCATTTTTCCATGGTCAGCAGAAAAGCTGAGCAAAATCAATTTGATATTAGGTCAGCATATACATCAATAAAGCATACGCACACACAGGACCATTGTAATGGTCCCTGTAATTTCTATGCTGCCAGAGTAAAGAGATTAAATAATATTAAATGCTCCAAAATAGCTTTGCTTTTAAGAGGAATGTAAAAAGAAAGAGAGACTTTGGCATAAAATGGGCAATAAAGGATAATAGTTGCACAATCTCCAACTTTAAAACATTGTGACAACGATCTTGGAGGCAGCCTTCTTGCTAAACAGTCCAAATTCAGCAAAGCTCTTACTCCAAAGTTTACATTTAAGCTAATTTTTAAACACAACAGAAGTCTGTCAAACAAATCACACAGTTAAGTACCTGACAGAGTCAGGGACAGAACTTGAATGAGAATCCAGAACTTGAGAGGTTTAGGTCCATTTTTGAGCACTATGTGCAGGACTGTTGCTGGGTAGAAGGTCCATGCACAAGGTGGGGCTTTGCTAATCAGAACCCCTCTGTGCTCCAGCTGGGTCCATGAAAACATGGTGGGAGGTGAGGTGAGTCAAGGAACCACGAGGGCACCTCCCAGCAGCGCTCCCCTGGCAGAGAACCGACCTCCCATGGATTCTGTGTAGGAGCTAAGATACTGCTGCCTCCCTTTCCATGTAAAAGTACACAGGAATAGGTGTCCGGTTTTCAAAAACTGTAGTTCAGTCTTTGGTTATCTCTGTGGTATAAATGGCACCATTTTTACTTTCTGTGTTGCCTGTTTCTTTGTATTGCTCAAACCAGTTATGATAAGGCAAGAAGGAAAAGCTTGTGTTTATCTGACTTCACCAAGCCCAGCGGGATTTGGTCATGACCAAAACCGGTGTTCTTTTACACTTTGTGTTGCTGAGGTGTGCACTCTTACCTGAAATGACATTTATGACCAGAAGTAACAAAAATAAATGGAATTAGGTGCTAATCTGGTCTCTTAGGAAAAGCAAGAGTACAGTAAATGCTATTTGGATTTGATTTGCTAGAGCAGGTTAATGTGGTGGAGACAAGACTGTCAGGATAACAACGACATCAGTGTTTGCTTCCGATGCAGATGTTACAGTTCTGTTGGACACAGACAAGCCGAGACAGCACAGTGAAGTGTAATGCAATAAAGTTCTTTTGATTTCCTCTGTGGAGTCTTTAACTCACAGGGTTTTGAATATAGCATGCTGGCAACGACCCACCTCATACTGCAAAGAGCCTCAGAAAGGAAGACAACATGGGATTTATTTGCAGTGGATACATGTATTTCCTGAAAATATATGTGGGTATTTAAATCAAATGAATTTTTGGGCATATGATTTTAGGGTGATGGATTTCCATTTCTTCTGATTAGAGCCTTCTGGTCTTTTATAGATGGGATGAGATGAGGGAGGGGAGAAAGGCAAGCTTTTCCCGGTACCTTGTCCCAACTTTGAAGTCTACTGCAAAGGAGTGGAATTTATTTCCAAGTTCTCCTGATGGGTGTCAGTTAAAAGCTTTCTGAAGCAGCCTTCTAGGGTCATACCTGCTCATCCTTTGTACTCCGTCAGCCTTAGTACTAATTTGCAAACTTGCATCATTACCATACCACAGCTACAAGACTTAAAAATACCACAAATCTGCAATCTCCCTGCAGTTTGTTTCTGGTCTGACGTGGAAGCAGGAAAGATCCTGGATGCTGAATGAAGTTCTACCTCGGTTCTGTTACAGCACGTCATTTTGGTAGTGCAACTGGGATTCCATATATTTAATACTTCTGCATGAAATTTGTAGATACTTAGTATTAAGCTACTTCATAAAAATACTGTCGTTTTCATGTTTTTATAGTAGTATAAAAATGAAAATTGAGTGAAAATAGTTAAGAGAATTTTCTGCATTCCCATGAGGGTTTAGATTTTGATCTGACTGTCTTTTTTAAGTAGGAAATATTTTCTGTGGGCCCCTGTTTTAGTTGCACTAGTGTAATATGTAACCAAGAGTGGAAATCACTGTTTCCCGGGTGAGAGCTGGGGATTTGCCAGTGGGACTGCTTTAAGTGGTTGGCTTGTACATGCTATAGCATTAGAGGAGAAGCAACATGAGCTGAGGGCCAAATAGCACAAGTGATACTCAGAGTGAGAGATATGAGCTGCTTCCTTGCAGCTAACTGGGTTTCTTTTCAGGATGACATTCACTTGGTGTCTATTGCCATCATGGTGGCTCTAGAGACAGAATAGATGCTGAGGTTAGTGTTGTTTATTCTGACTAACACCTTAGATCTTCACAGCTTTGCCCAAGGGAATTCTCCTCGGCAGCAAAGCGACAGGGTAGTGGTGGGTGAGGAGCAGGCTGTGAGGGTGTAACACGCAGTGGCAGATTGTTCAGGTCCCAGCAGGAATCTTAAGGCAAATATTATCAGTGATGATGGTGGCGGTAGCCTTCAGAGGAAAAAGTAAATGTCTAGTTCAATCTTCAAGATACTCCCTGGAAGAGAAAATGAAAAAGAAAGAATTCCAGAAATCTACAAATTTCTTCACTTGGAAAACCTTTCCATCAAATGGTTTTGTTTCTAAGATTCACTGCTGTGGCAGTTGCAGGGGTTGAAGCGGGGGTACCACAGCAAACTATTTCTCTGCTTTTCCACAACTGGGAAACTTGTGACTAAATGGAGCGTGCCTTTCTGTCATTTTGCTTAAGTGCTTTTGGCATCTATTGAGCAAAGCTATACATGTCTAATCTTTAATTTTGATTGATCTTTTCAATCCTGAACTGTAAAATAGGATGCATTTTCAATGTAACATTTAAATTAAAATATGAAGTAGTGCTTTGTAGTTGTTATATCCATTATTGCTTTGGTGGGTTAACCTTGGCCAGCTGCCAGATGCCCACCCAGCTGCTCCCTCTTCTACAGGACCAGGGGAGAAAATAAGATGGAAAGGCTTGTGGGTCAAGGTAGAGGCAGAGGTATCACTTACCCACTCCCATCATGGGTAAAGCAGACTTGACTTGGGGAAGAATTAATTTAATTTATTGCCAATTAAAATAGACTTGTATAGTCAGAATCAAAGAGGAAAATTGAAACAATGCATTTCCTACCCCTCATCCACTGTTTTTCGCATCCCCGTTTCACTCACAACTCCTCTACCCACCACCCCCAACGCCAACGGGGCTGGGGATGGGTAATGGAGTTGTGGTGAGTCCAAAACAGTTCCTCTCTCCTTCACTTCTTCCTCCTCACGCTTTCCCCTGCTCACCCTGGGCCGTTTCTGTGGTTTCTCAGGATAATCCAGTCCAACATATGCTGCAGCATGGTTACTTGCTCCAGCCTGGTGTCTCCATGGGAGTTTTTGCCCCAGCAGCTGGAGCTCTTTCTTCTCCTGCTCCTGTTCTGCTGCTCACAGGGCTGTTTTCCACTGTATTCCCTCTCACCCCTTACTGCCTATGTGGCATTTTTGTCCTTCTTCAAATCCAATTTCAAGGAGTCACTGCCACCTTCACTGAGATTCATTCTTTCATCTTTAGGTTATATATAAAACCACAAAGGTAGGACAGTGCTCTTCTTGCTTGGATTTAGGGGAGAGTTTGGAGGTGTGTGCCTGCACACACATATTTGCTATTCCTTTTATCACAGGCTGTTATATAGACCAAGACAAATGTGTGAAGCTGAATAGATGATTTCCAAGACCACCCATGGGGTGACTGGATGGATGGGTCATAATGTGCTGATGTCAGGTGAGGGTTCAGGCTGGGAGTCCAACCTCTAAATACTGTGTGTACTGCACCAACCAGGTTCAAAATTCCAATCTCAAACTCTTGGCTGTTACAGTATTAAGTATGAACTAGTCTTTGGTTCATATTGGAAACCCTTTGTACTCCTTGTCTCGTGGGTTGTCCAGCAGATATTTATGTTGCCTCTTATGTCCCCCTTTCACCGGTGCTTTCAGAGTAGCTGAACTTTAAAGAGGACCTGTAGAACTGAAATCTTGTCTGCCCATTTCATTTCTTCCCATATGTACGCAGAGCCTTGTACTTAGGCAGGGGTTTTAATCACCAAAGCAACTTTTACCAGATTGACACACATTTAGAAGACACTACTGAATTTTCTAGGCTTTTCAAGCTGTGTTAAAGATACATGCTTTTCCAAAATGTTAACAGAAATGTTTAAGAAATGTTTGTTTGCTCATGCAGATGAACACACTCTGAAATCCAAACACTGAAAATGAAAATGCCTCTTAAAAAAAAAAGTTAACAGGTCACATTATTTCATCTAGCCCTAATTCCAGGAAGAAATACAAATGTGCACGGTCACACGTGTCCTATGTTTTATTGTTTCTGTATGAATAAAGCAGGCTGTTGCTTAAAGAAAAAGATTTATAAAGTTATTGCTGGGCTTGAAAAATATGGAGAAAACGCCTGCTCCATGAAGATGGACAGCCAGCTGTGCCTGTGCTTTGAGAACTGTATGTCTAGGAGGCTGGATACTGTCGAAGGGTGGTACATTGTAAGACTGTGCATTCATACTCTGCAGTAAATGTTCTGGGCAGGAAAGTGTCCAAGGTGTACTTGGCACTAAGTGCTGGGTGGTAATTTGGTGCCCTTCCATCCCCCAAGGAAGTGGGGGAGGGAGGTCCTGGTTAGCACCCAGTGCCACATCTCCCATTGACTTCCAAGCAGCTTTGCACTGAGCCCTAAATTGCTGAAGTTCTCTTCCATTCCACAAGAGAATCAACTGACTAATGATTTTAATAATTGTTATGATGAAGGGTAAAGCACAAATAACAAAGATGTTGTAATTAAAGCCAAGCAAAGCCAAAGCCACAACAAACTCCAAAGTAATCCTCTGTCCAAAAGATTTCCTAACCAAAGAGCTGTTCCAGCTCCAAACAGTGGCAGTCATATTGCTGAACATTATTTCTGTGCTGAGTACCTTTAACATAATGCTGTTTTTCCAAGGGAGGAAGAAAACTCCTCTCTGCTTGCGAAAATGATCCCAGCCTTTTGTTTGTTGAAGTTGGTTTGCTGATTTATCTCCTTCCTCCCACACTACTTAATGTTAATGCAAATTATAAGGTCATCAACTTCTGGCTGATGGTGTTGTGTTCCTTTTTGCTGCCTCCCACTTCTCTTCTGCAGACAGAATTGACCCCACCAGCTGCTATGTTTGTCAGAGACATTCTTTGTTATATTTCTTTGCCTCTGGGGTTCAAAAACACCAGAGAGTGGTGAAGCTGGAGTAAAAACAAATGAATGGTGGAGTTACAGGGTAAGCAGCTGTAGGACATTTAGAGAGGCTAAAGAAATGAAAAAGAAACCTGCTGAGATTCTCTCCCGAGAACAACCAAAAATACATGGATTATTCCTGTGCTGCTGTTAGGTGTGGTTGACCATCTTGAGGGGAACTGATAATTTCTAAGAATTTGGGAAATTAAATAACTCAGGTGTAGTCTTGAGGACTCCAAACATCTTTGAAATGAAAAATCTATGTTTGACTATATATGTAATGCATCTACCTAATTAAAAAACAACCACAAGAAGAAAAAGAGCTTAAATTTAGTTTCCAATCCTCTTTCAGAGTGTAAACTTTTTACTTCAAAACACAGATTTTAACTGTCTCTAGCAATTGCATCCTGCTGTGTTTAGTATTACCCTTGTTGTGTGTGTTCAGATCTAGAAAAGACATTTCCCTGAGGTCCTGACCTCTTATGGTCTTTAAAATTCCCAGAACCCATTTTGAAAGAGCATAATTTTTATTTCCTGTTTATTAAATGCAGTCACTACACAAGCAGAGAATGATCCTGCTTAATCCATGTAGTTTATGGCTGAAGCAAGCGCTCAGAGTAGTGTGTTTTCAATACTGGGGATTAACCCATACTAAGTTCAGCATAGCTGGGATCCAAGTTTCCCTTCCACCTATCTGTAACTTGAAGGGCACCTGGCACATTTTCATGCCCTCACTGGAGGAGGTTGCTGGATTTAATCCTGCTCTTTCCCATACTTCATTGTTTCTGGATATCTTTTTCAGTCAGGGTAAATGCAGTCCCAAAGAGCTGAGATTAAAAAAAAATAAAATAAAATAAAAAAAGAAATCCCCCAGAGCAAAGCCTAATAAATGTCATTTGTTAGCACTTTACCCTTGTTTGTCCCGTTAAGGCCTGTATCAAGTATAATGCAGGGTGCAAGTGGCTTTACGTTGTGAATGGACCCCCGCTGTCGTTCCTGTCACCCCAGGGGGAAATTTATCACAAGAGAGAGAGCAATTACAGTGCAGTTAAACTCACTGTAGTAAATATTGGCTTTTAAAAGGAGAGGTAACTTTGTTGTTGCAGGTTTGGCTGAGTGTCATTAGTTTTGCAGCCCTTGTGCAGTCTGTGATATGGCCTGGTACGGCAACTCAGTGACGTTGCCTCCTTTAATTTTAAATTGTGCTTATTTATAATTTATGACCAATTTTAATAAAAGGATACGCTTTAATATTAATGACCCTTTGTGTCTTACATATGGGACCCAGTTTAAGGATCTTTATCTCTCTTTTTCCCTCTGTCCCCTTCTGCTGCAGCAAATCTGCGACCAGGGGCTGAACAGAAAGTGGTGTTCGTCACTGCACGAGTCCACCCGGGGGAAACACCATCTTCTTTCGTGTGTCAAGGTGAGTGTCTGCATGAAGATGGCAGATCTGGCAAGATCTCATTTCCTATCAACGTGTGTCTTGGGTTTGCATAGCTTCAGTTATTACAGAAGGCTGAGTTCATAGAATCATAAAATGGTTTGGGTTGGAAGAGACCTTAAAGATCATCGAGCTTCAACCCCCTGCCATGGGCAGGGACACCTCCCACTAGAGCAGGTTGCTCAAAGCCCCATCTAGCCTGGCCTTGAGCACTTCCAGGGACGTGGGATTCCAAAACTTCACATGATGTTTTTTGTCATGTGAGGATATAAGCAGAATCTCTCACCTCTCCTGAGCTGCTTGCCTTCTTGGGGGCAGTGGGAATATATTATCTCTGAGTCTTGTGAATGTTTGCTGAACTTGGTCAGAATTGGACAGTGGACTCTGAAACTATTTGGGAAGAACTGACAGTCATACTAATATATATGCAATGTGATCATGTAAGGCTGCTTTTCTTAGGAAAATAGCCTGGAAAAGCTCTGGGAGTGTTTCTTTGTTAAGTGCTTATGTTTTCTTGCTGGGTACTGTCTTCAGCTTCTTTTCCACCACAAAGCAGTGACCCTAGTTCTCCAGTTTAATTTGAAGAGGCCTCTATTTATCTGAAGCTGCTGCTCTGAGGAGCACAGCTCCCAGTGGCTGACAGCTGCTCTCTGCACAAAACCTTCCAGCTAAAAATAGAAAGCAAATTGCCCAGCTTGTATGTGTAAAGAGTTGTAAATCTCAGGCTTGTGGGTACAAATAAATAAATAATCCTGCCATGTGTTCATATAACTTCATTGTATAAGCCTGAAATATTGTACTTACGGTATGTGACTTTCTGCGGTGGTAAATTGTTGACGGTGTAAATCAGCGTAACTTCCCCGAAGCCAAAGCAATATGCTAATTTACTACATCAGCTTGGATCTGGCCCTGCCTAGCCAATGAGTTGCAGCAATCAAGCATATGCAGAGTTTATTACGTTGGCTGCTTGTAAAGCCACAGATTGGTTTGCAACCAGCCCTGTCGGTACCTAAAGACCTCAGTGGGAAAGACCTGGCACAGTTTTATAGTCTCCTCTGTGCGCTTCTCATCCTGGCAAGGTCCTATGTCTGGCATCTCTCTAAGGCAAAAGGTCAACAGCTGCCACTTCTGCTGTCCTGGCCCGATGGGCTAACAGGACATGGGGCCTCTTCTTGCCAGCCTGTAGAGTAGCAAAGTTAAAACCCTTCCTTTAATAAAACAGTGCTTCAGATGGAGAGCAGAAAAACTCAGTGAATTTCCCATCTCCTGTGGTGGCACAGTCAATGCAGGGCATTATAGTTCACATGATGTTTGTTAATGAATATGGATTTTTAATTGGATGCTTTGATTCTGTTTGTGGCTGCTGGCATAGCCCTGTGAAATGAGGGCCGAGGCATGCTGCTGAGGTGGTACTTTGGAAATGACGTTATCTTATTTTGATAATGGAGAGTTTATTCAAAAGGGAAAAAAAAATAGAATGTGAAAAAGTGGGTGGCACGCTTAGCCTGATGAAACAGCTGCATGGAAGTCATGCTCTGATTGTCTCAGAGAAACTTGGTGTTTTGTAGGAAAAATTAAAATGAAAAGACAGAGGGAGGAAAAATAAGAAAAAGGAGGGGTCAGTCTTGGAGAAGCACATCAAAAACTTGCTGTGAGTGCAGTTATAATGCACGCTTGACTCGCTTGGAAATGCACGGATCTGAAGGCACTGAGCTCTGCTGTGCATTGAGCCATTCTGCCCAGCGCAGATGAAGCTGCCTTGTGTGTATAATTAGCATCAAGGCGAGTAGAAACAGCAAACATTTCAACACCATTGCTGCTTTGTTTCTAGCGTTGCCTAATGTGAAATTGGGTGCTTGCTCC
Organism: Thinocorus orbignyianus; assembly: GCA_013400375.1. Classification (NCBI taxonomy): domain Eukaryota; kingdom Metazoa; phylum Chordata; class Aves; order Ciconiiformes; family Thinocoridae; genus Thinocorus; species Thinocorus orbignyianus. The sequence continues at coordinate 733,856 of VXBW01005154.1, read as the reverse complement.
ATCTTTGGAAACTTTTGTGTGGGAAGGTCAAAAAAAGGGATGAAAGGGATCTCTTTGGCAGTCAAGTGAGGGCTCAATGAGGAATTTCATTTTGGAGTCTTGGGAAGCATTTTAGCAGTGGTCGGTGGCACAGATATAATATCCAAATACTAGCCCAGTGCATGTGGAACATGTCAGATTTTTTCTTTTTTTGGTAGAGAGATTTTTTCTTGAATGTTTGATTATGCTCACCACCTGAAGTATTAAGATATGGAAGCTAATCCCAGAGATTCCCCAGGTGCAAGCAGCATCTTGTATATGGAATGGCAGAATTGTGGCTGCTGAGGCCTGGAGAATCAGCCAGCAGGGGGAATAGATAATTAGTTACAAGTGTTCTTTTTTTTTCTTCATACTTTTTTCTTTGGTTTCATTCAGTTTGGGCTCTGCCTTCCTTTTTAAAGATCTAAGCTCATAGCTAACTCCTTCCTCATTTTTTTCTACTTGTCTTTGAGTTAGCCAAGTCTCTTCCTGCCCTCTTTGGCCTGTTCGCTGTTAAGGATATATAGATGTGTGCAGTCCAAACACCAGCTTCCTGGGACTTGGCAGAAGCTCCCTATTACATCGTCCATTTTTTGAAGATACTCTGAAGAGGAAGTTGTCTAGCCTTGAAACATCAGGCTATACTTGTTCCTATCTATTGGTCCTTTGTCCTTCATTTTGTCCCGCAGATTACACCTAAGCAAGGATCTTTGTATTCTCTCCACTCAGAGCTGTATTGTTTCATTGTCATCCTGCTTCATATTCTATTACGAAAAATCCACTGAAAACTGAATTTTGGATACAAATACCCTGTAATCTGTACAGGTCTTGTAAACTTGGATACAAACCTGTCTCCTTACAGCTGTGGAGTGCTTGCAGCAGTAGCCAGGCCTCCCTAGAATCATTAGATACCTCATCCAGCAGTTAGAAAACAAGTGCTATAATATTTCACACATAGCACAGCTGCTGAGCTATAGCTCTCTTCCTTAAAAGGCAGACAAAACCCTGGAGGGCCTCCTCATAGAAAGATGGATTAAGAACCTTTTGTTTCTGTTTTGGTCTTTTAAGAGTTATTACAGTGCTTCTGGTTAGCCTTTTTAGGAAGTTTTCCTGATAGTTCTTAGCTGCTTGTTGTGAAGTTCAGGGACTGAGATGGAGAGTTAGTCACCGAAGGTTATATTCACACGAGCACCCTTTACATCAAAAGGTAGGACAGTGCTCTCCTCCTTGGGCTGTGATGATCGTTGGTGCTTGTGTTATGTTTGGGGTAGAGTAAGTTAGGTGTAGAGTCTAGGATGAAAAGGACTGTTGCTTTCACTTTGCTCTTATTTAACCCTTTTCTAGCCATCTGGAGTCACTGTGGCTCCTGGAGGGCTTTTATAGTGTAACACAAACCAGTGCAAATTCATCTACAGCAAATTCATCCATCTCTCGTGGACTGTCCAGATTTCTGAGGGATTGTTCTAAAGTTGTGGGTTTAGATTCTTTTCCTTTCTTAGATATTTTCCTTCATCTTCCTCCCCACTTCACGCACTCATCCCTATCCCCAGTCCCCCTCCCCGCCCAGTATTTTTATTTAAGAAAGCGTGTGCTATTTTCTGTCTTCCACATGATGGTGTTAAAGACAGTAAATTATTAACATTTACAGATAGGGTCCACCATGCTTTCTAAATGCGAAAGAATGGAAATCCGTACCCTAAGTGTTTAATATAGTTTGCAAGGCTGGGAGCTCAGCCCAGAATGTAAGTCCCAGTGCGAGATGGGAAGGAGAGGGATCCCACAGCTGGATTTGCAGATGTGAAGCATCTTGTGCTAAGTGCAATTTGACCTGAAGTTGACCTTGAAGCTTATAGGCTGAATAGGGAACAGCCATTATAAAAATAATAAAAAAAAAAATGTAAAGAAAACAGACACCTGGGACTCCTATCCATAAGAAATGGAGAAAAAATGTCTTTTCAATCAGTCTTTTTTCATTACGGCTGCTTAAATGAATGCTCCCTCTCACTTTACCCTAATTTAGACAATATGAAATTAAAAACCAGAGTACACTGGGCAATGTCTCTTGGTTTTCTAACATTCACAGTCTGTGTTTTTAATACCTGCCATCTTGTCACCAGAGGGCAGGAAAAAAAATCTGAAAACTTTGGTACAAATTTTCATTCTGAGTTTAAAGAATGGGGCAGAAGGGGGCAGACTGCCTGAAAACAAGTCTCCCACCAGCTGTCTCAGAAGTACTGCTGTTGCACAATAACTCACTGGACTAGTAGGTAATTGAACTTTCTCTATATGTGACTAAGGTGCTCCACATGCTATGAAGGATTTTATTCCTGGACAGATTCCAAGATGGCATCTTAAAAGTAGTGGCAGTTTTCTAGGTCACTTCATGGAGGCAGTGGCTTCAAATTCTTTCAATCTGATCCTGCAGGATCCCTGAAGGAGTTAGTAAGACAGTGAAGTTTCTTCAACATGACTGGGGCCTATTTTTTTCTTTTGGTTTTATTTTTTGCTTGTGAGAAAGACAGTTGTACATGTAAGAAGAGTAATTTTGAAACTTGTTGCTTCTACTTGGAATTTTAACCAAACTCTGTCTTTTATTATGAAGAAGGAAGGAGGAATAAGCCATTGGGGTTAAAAGCTGCTATTTTGCTTCCTTCACTGAGCATAAATCTTTTGAGCATTAGGGCATAAGTGATAGTAAGTGAAAGACAGGATGGGGCATGTTTTAAATGCAAGAGTAAATGCAGCTAATGAAGACTTTACATGTGAAAAGACCCTCTCTGAAGTAACAGAGGTGATGACCTCACTTAGCTGTTTCCAGGGGATAAATTTCTCCTAAAGAAATGAAACTGAGTTCTGTAGGCATTGGTATGGTATGTTTTTTGTAACAGCAGCTGTACTGGAGAAAAACACTGAACCCAGAAAATGCCTGTTGTGGTAATGATGGGGCCTTCAAACATCATCTGCCACACTTCACATCAGACTGAATTTGCATCTGAATAAGTGTATGGGTTGCATCGGTTCTGACCTTGCTTAATCTGCTGTACTGTTCCTTCTAGCAAGCCATATAATCTCTGTTTTTCAGCATTTCCTACCATAGGAGGAAACAAAATAGGATTCCATAGGGAGTGGGGATCTTTTATGTGTGGGTTTGTAATATTACTGTAAAGTCTCAATTCTGTCTACCAAATGAGAAACTGGAAACAAATGCTTATGCTCTCCTGGCTACTTCTAGACTCAAAGTGAATGGCTCCACATATATAAAAGCTTTGTTATTCACCTTTGAAGGTGGGGTGCTCTACCTAGGCCATGCAGCAGGTCTGTGGGTGCTCTCTCATCCAGGAATGCCCTTTGTGGAGGCTGTTGCCAGTGTTTTAGTTTGGGGGCTGCGTTGCTAATACTGAAGAGAACTGAACTAAAGAGAAGCTCCACTTTAAATGAGTTTTATGCCCTCTTGCCACCCCAAAGGTATAGACATGGAAGCTTCCATTCCCTTTTAATACTTGTTGTACCCTTTGGAGGTCTCCTTTTTTAGGTGCAATCCATTGGGAAATGCACAGTTCCACCCCACAGGTGACTGTAGATTCTGCAGAAAGCAAAATCTTACTATAAAATGAATTATATTCTGCGTGCATAATATGATATGCATATGTTGTGGCAGGAGAGGATGGGAACACTCTCCTGCTCATTTAGACACAGCTTAGCACTTACAAGCAGCGAGGGAACACTGGGAACGGAAGCTGCAGTTCATGGTCTCTTTTATAGGGGTTCAGGAAACCAAGTGATGAGAAGCAGACAAAGACAACAGAATTCAACAGCCGAACCATAAAACGAGCTGCAAGGCTCTCTTAAAGTTGTTAGACTGCATTCATCCTTCTCACCAAGATTTTTTTTTTTCTTTAAGTGCGTAGCTTCTAAGCTTTAATACAAAGGGAAACATACTCTCCTTGACTTCTAAAGCAACATGAAGAACACTATTGTCTGTCCCTTGTAAATCTCCTGGATGGGATTTTAGTGTGAAGTCTCCCAGGAGAGAGAGAGGTTGCTCTGAGAATATTAAAGATCCATACCAGAGTAATGGAAATAAAAGCTCCTCTTAAAATTGTGTTGATGTAAATAGAATGTTACAAGAATTTCTGCTACCCAAAATGACATTAGCTTTTACAAGTTACCACAGGTCTGGAATCAATTTGCCACAGTGTCAGGCGAGTATGAAAGGTTATACACCTAGTTTCCTGAGCTGGAAGAATTGTATAATGAGGATGTATTTCTCTGGCTATAGAGTTATGTGATTTACTCTCTTACCATGTGTGTGTTCTGGACATGCCAGGGAAACCCTACACAGAAGAGGAGAAGGTGTGATGGTGGCAGGGTGGATAAGAGGGATTGTAGAGAGGCTGAAGTCTGTGAAGGGAAGAAAGAATCTCCAGAGCTCTAGAGAACAGGATGTCTAGATGACATACCACAGAGAGAGGAGCCGTGTCGTCTGTGGAGAGAAGGCTGTTGTGTGGCTAAGACACACATCCTCACCAGCAGCAGAAATTCCTGCCTCATGTCTTCCATCCCATCAGCAGTAGTGAAAACAGAAAATTGAATTCACCAGGCAAGCTCACCGCCCCAAGCCTGGTCCTGCTCAAATTGCATCTTCCAGTAGGAAGAATGGATCAGTCCTAACTCCTCACCCTGGGACAACAAGGTCAGCTTTGCCTACGCAGCTCAGAAATGTCAAGTGGCTTTGTCTGATTTAGTTTGCCCTTTGCCCAGGGCAGGCCTTTGACTACCTTTGCTTAACTAATCCTCTTTACAATAATCAGGGAGCTAAAACAGCCTTTGGTCTTCAAGGGGAAGAATTGAGAAATGCTTCACTATACAACAGCAGGTAAATTTACTTTGTCTTTGGGTGGGATTGCCCAATTAATCTCTTAAACATACTGGTTTTGCAAGGTTTCTTGACTGCTCATACTTTTGAATAATGTTACCTTAAAGATTGTTTCCTTTCAGCCCTAACCACCCTACCGCTAGGGCAAAGAACATCATCTTTTTAAAAATCTACTGTGGTACTGTGCTCATGTCTGAGGATAGGAAAAAGAGAAAATATTGATTAGTCTGAACTTCATGGTCACTTGGCTTTCCTTAATATGGCCTGGTTATCCCACTGCAAATTGCAGTCCAAGTGGATTTTGAAGATGCTTATCCATGTCTTTCCAGTTATCAGTTAGAGGTCAGAGACGTTTTCTGTGTGTATTCCTCTATGGCCATGGGCAGCAAATCCTGCACTTATAGGCAGCGAAATTATGCCCATGCAATAGATCTTTTCTGGCACTACATGGCAGAGCAGGCCCTCTGGAAGTGTTGGCTGATACATTTTTCCTGGCATTGCCTGCTGAGTCCACGGGTGTGCAGCAGTCCAACTCGCCAAGAGCATCCACTATACCGTGCATGCAGGTTTTCCCAAACTGGACTTGGCATTCATGGGTCAAAGAGCACTGGGGAATCTGTTGTTGCTGAAATCCCAGGCAGAGATCTTGAAACCCTGCCCCAGTTGAATTTGACCGGGGTATGAATATGCGAAAATCAAATCAGGACTGTAGAGATCACAGAAAGTTTGGAGTTGTCTTTAAATCTCATCTGCATGGCTCTGTTAATGTAAAAAGAAACTGCTCCTAGTAAGTGACCATCATTTTCAGGGAATCTCACTTGTGAGATGAAACTCTTTCTGTGACTGCAGCAGTGTGTGCTATCTGTACTGGTAGAGCTGCAGGCATTGTAATGTTATGTCAGGCTTTGCAGTTAGGAATCTCTTCTAGTTTTCTATACTTTAAGCCTTTTCCATTCTCCTTCTGTAATGTCCCAGCTCTTCCTCACAACTGATATTAATCTTGCCGGTCTATTGTTTCCGGCTTTGTCTTCTGACCCTTTGTTCTTTGCCTGCCCTGTCTGGGTTCGGCTGAATTGATTTTTTTGGTTTTCATTTTTTTTTCAGTTCTTTTGTCTCCGAGATGCCCTGCGCTTGCCTTCTTGCTCCTCCTGTCTTACTATAGCTGCTGCTCAGAGGAGCCAGCATTCATGTGTGACTAGGACTTGGCCGCTGGAAACTTTTCTTTGACACAAGGGCACCTGGGTGAAATTCTTCCTCTGCCCCTGCACAGATTGTTTGTGTGCTTTGTGTGTGCCTGTTGCAAGGTATTGTGTACATGTTTATAAGAGGCATGTCTCCTTGACTTCTGCAGTTTACTGAGGAAAAGGCGAAAAGCTTGCTTGGAGGTTGACAAGGAGGGACTTAAGATGAAAGCAGGCTCCTGCCCCAGACAATAGCCCTTTATAGGTTGTCTGCTCCGCCAGTACAGTCCTGCTTCTCTAGACTTCTCTAGACATCTAGAAGGATGGAGACGAGAGGTAATGGGGCACATAACCCAGCCAAAAGGGGATGCAGATTCTTTCCCAGTTCTGCTTGGTTTTATCTAGGAAGAAATGTAGGCACAAATTTCTGGGACCCAAATGCATGGCCAAACATTTATTAACCCCTTGTAGATGGGGAAGTGTGGATTTAGGGTGGTTTTGAACAGTGGCACACAGTTCTCGAAAAAGCCATCCTCCACAGGAAAGTTGGTTCCTTAGTGACAGATGTGACCCCTAACTGGCAATTTCCAGATGTATCTTACAGTGTTAGTTCAAGTATCTAACTACCTAGTACATGTAATTACCTAGTAGTCTCTATAGGTTGTAGAGAGGCAGGGGACAAGAGGAAATGGCCTCAAGTTGCACCAGGGGTGGTTCAGATTGGATATTAGGAAAAAAATTTACTGAAAGGGTTGGAATGGGCTGCCCAGGCAAGCAGTTGAGGTACCATCCCTGGAGGTATGTAAAAGATGGGTTAACGTAGAGCTTAGTGACGTGGTTTAGTGATGGTTTCTTACCAGAGTTAGGCTGATGGTTGGACTAAATGATTTTAAAGGTCTCTTCCAACCTAGACAATTCTATAATTCTATGTTCAGCAAATGAATAGAACCCTGGTATCTATACTCTGATTCGGAGGTTATGATTTTAGTCTTTGCTGCTGCTAAATGTAGAAGATAATTGGAGATGGATGAAAAATAATTAATTTTAGTGTTTTTTTTTTCTTTTAATGCCACAGGTTTTCAAAGAAAATACTTTGTTTGAAATGTCTTACAAGCTCACTGTTATTTTTCTCTTATTTTCCCTTTCTCTCCTCTTTTCTTATCTCCTCTCTTTTTGTCACTTTATCACTCAATGAAAAATATATGGGGGCAGGAAAAAAAAAAAAGGCAAGCTAAAATTCTGTTTCACTGTTCCATTAAAAGGAGGAAAGAAAAAGTCTGTAGGTCTTCTTATGATAAAGTTTCTTCAAAATTCTCAAACTTTACTTCAAAATCTTCAGCCAGTGGTACAGTGTGTTACACACAGCAACATATGACAAAGTTGGACCCCGCCTTATGTTTTATGGTAAAGCATAAGCCGGGTCTTTGGGTGGCAACTACAGAACAGGGCAAACTGTTGTTCAGTAGGGCCACTGCTTACCCAAAAGGAGCTAATTCTAGTATGAGTTGAAAGATTTCAGTGGTCATGGTTATTAAATTTCTACTGCCATGGTGGTTTCTGTACAGCGCTAATCACCACTGTGGCCAGTACTCTTACGAACCCCAGTGCTTGGTGTCATAACAGCACAGTGAGAACAGGAGGGTGGCTAATTCCCTGGTACAGGAGAAGCCATTCAGCCTTGCTGAGCTTTAACCATCTTCTGTCAAACAGGAGACAGTCTGTCACAAAATCAAGAGTGGAGTTGAAAAATGTCGTGACCCAGCCTTCTCCCAGATGTACCATCTTTCCCAAGCTGGATCTACCTCTTCCTCCCAGGGAGGAACAGGGAACAGCAAGCTGGACTGTCCTGGGTCAGAATGGGGAACCCCCTGGAACTGAACCCCATAATTCACTTACGGGTGGTTGCCAGCCCTGCGCTGGAGACAGCAGCTGGGAAGTGGCTGCCACCATGCTCAGCTAAAAGACTCCTCTAGTGGCTTTGAAATATACCCTTTTTTTGCAGTGTGCACGTCAGTCTGAGGTCTCAGTTTGTCCAGCGTTTTCAGTGGCACTTCTCCCTTCTGATGTTTGTATCTTTCATGCATTAAAAGAGGCTGCTTATGAAAGTTAAATTTACTTTTAAGATGTTAAAATTCAGCCTGACTCTTCAAGGTAGAAAGTTAGACACTCTTCGCCCCTGGTTACACGTGAACTCTGATTTTTTCATCTGCCTGGCAATGTTCCTAACAGCCAAGGATATGACGGAAATAGCACCTTGACATTAGCTTATGTGGTCACAGTGCTGCCAGAGTTTAAGCCCTTTGCTGTAAAGTGTTTGGGGAGAGCTTCTGTCTGAGGGCCTGCTGGCACTTGAGAGTTCATTTGCATCTGAGGCAGGCTGTGAATGTGGAGCGCAATAGAACATTTCTTGAGCTATTCTTATTCTGGAACAAGAGCATCTTATTCCTTCCCTAGTTTAATATGCTTCAAAGTAGATTCTGCAATAAGACTGTCTCCAAACAGAATTCTTGAGGAAATGGTGTTTCTACTTCTTTCTAAAACAGCAAAACCAAACCCCCCTCGATGCTTAGAGGAGCCCTGGAAGTTAGATCCTGCTAACTTCCTCCTTTGTGCTCTTCAGGTGGAAACCTGTACTTTATATCCTGCTGGAGAATTTTACCTCTTCACAAGCAGAGAAATCAGTTGCTTGCGGTGGCCCTTCTCATGTGAGGACAGTTTGCTCTCTGAATATTACCTCTTCATTGCTAATTACCATTTATCTTTAGGACCTGCAGCATGGCTCCATTTTCACAGCAAGATTTTCTTTGGAGATGAGGTGGGGGCTTACAACATATTCTGCTGCTTATCAGCTGCTTATCAGCCAAGAGCACATCTCTACTGACAGAGAGTGGCCCTAATTTATTTCTGTGGAGCTTGTTCTTGCCTGTACATCATGCAGTGTAAATAAAAGAACGGATCCATCTATGCTGGTGAGGGGCAGAGCAGAGCATTTTTCCTCATGCAGGGATGTGGTCATTTTTGTTTTTTCTTGAAAACAAACAAACAAACAAAAAAAAAAAATAAAAAACACAGGAAGAAAAACCAACCAGCTTTTTCCTTCTGGAGCCCAGTTCAAGCAACTATCCAACAAGTTCCCTCCAGCACCACTGGAAGCTGCTTCCAGATACACAACTTTCATCTTAGATTCAAGAGGAGAAAATTCAGATACAGCCAGCATTGTCTTGACTGTTGGATCTTCCCAGAGGATTAGCTTTTTCTTTACTAAATCGCTCTATTTTTTTTTTATTATTATTATTTTTTTTCCCCCATCAGTCTGGTCAGCTCATGAGTCACCCAGATGTTGTCTTTTTCTGGAATCTGATGGTTGTCCATTTAGAAGTGCTGCTTTACCGCGTGACACCACCATTGCATGGTGCCTGTGGACTTTGTGCCCTGCTTTACAACATGACTCTTACAAGTGACTGTAAGCAGGCAAGCTGCCTTGCACCTTTTTATTTGATTTGAATGGAAGGACAGAAAAATTCTATAAAAGTGAAGCAGTATAAGCCATCATTAGGATCTGGGTAATGTACGTATGTGCCATCTTTGTATAGGAATGGCGAAGCAGCAGCTTCAGTAGAGGTGAGCAATTGGGGTTCAGTCCTGAGGAGTGAACACCTCAGCTCCTCAGCTGAATGGAGTGCACAAGAAAATGCAATGCAAGCACACAACTCCCCGAGTTCCTTTCAGCTCACCTTCCCACTTTGTTCTGAATCCTGCATGTCTATTTTCTTGAGAGACTAAGAGTGTCAGGGCACCACATTATCCATGGGGGGACCTCCTTTTCCATGTGCTCTTGCTCCTTTCCAGCAGTATGCGTTCTACTTTCATACTGGCTGTGGGTTACATCAGAAATCCGTCTAGCTGAGTAGCACACTTGTGGCAGTAGCCAATAGCAAGTGCCTACAGATTAAAGGTCAAGGCAGACTAATAGAGACAGTCCTCAATATACTCTCACAACACTACAGCTGAAGAAAACTCCAAAGGATAGTTGTAAATGACTGACCTTCCACAGTGCCCCTCTGGTCTCTATCACATAACTTCATGTGCCTGCCTGGTTCATACCCGTTGCTTCTGGGTCTCTGCCTGACTGAGCCACATGTTTGCAAATGTTAGAAACCATTTTTAGAATGTGTTTAAAAATACATATTGTTCATTTCTTCCCTCGCATTATTTATGTAATGCCCTTCTTCACTGTGTATTAGATTTTCGTATGTAAATGTATTCTCCATCTCCCTCCAGAGAAATTTACCTTTTGCTTTCTTGGTTTACAATACATTCTTTGCTTGGGCTGATCTATCCATCTTAAGACTTCTATAGTTCTTATTGCTACCGTAGTAAATGCCATAAGACTAAGAGCACAAATGTAGCTGCTTGCTTGTGCTTACTGAACATGCAAAACAGGACAATATGACAAGCCCCCAAGGGAGGTGTTAGGTAAAACTAGTCCATCCCTCCATTCCCTGTGCCCACCTTTGTTAAACTAAGTGCACTGAAAACCCAAGGGATTCTGGTCCCCAGAGAAAGGCAGTACTGCCAGATTGTGAAAAGGTAACTCTGGACATAGGTAGTGGTGAGATAATTGAGAAAAAGGCTTTAAAATGTACATGTCCTCATCTTTGTCTATTCTTTGTAATCCAGCAACCTTCAGTGGTTTCCCAAGCAGAACAAATTCTGCTAATCACAGAATCACAGAATGGTTTGGGTTGGAAGGGACCTTAAAGGTCATCTAGTTCCAAACACCCTGCTGTTGGCAGGGACTCCTTCCTCTTGACCAAGTTATTCAAAGTCCCATCAACCTGGCCTTGAACACTTCCAGAGGTGGGTCATCCACAGCTTCTCTAGGCAACCTGTGCCAGTGTTTCCACCACTCTGAATAAAGAATTTCTTCTTAATATCTAATCTAGATCTGCTTTCTTTCAGTTTAAAACCATTACCCCTCATCCTATCACTCCACTCTCTGATAAAGAGTCCCTCCCCATCTCTCCTGTAGGCCTCTTTAGGTACTGGAAGGCCACTATAAGGTCTCTCTGGAGTCTTCTGTACTTCAAGTTGAACAGCCCCAACTCTCTCAGCTTGTCTTCACAGGAGAGATGTTCCAGCCCTCTGATCACCTTTGTGGCCCTCTTCTGGACTCACTCCCAGGGTCCATAAAAGATTTTCTTTTTACCACTTACGCCACTGGTGCAGACTACTTTGGAAACTTTACATCTGTGATGCAGTCTCCTTGCTGGTCCTGGAAGGGTTTCTCCACATGTCCAGTTGTGACATAGGAGAAAAGAACAGCTATCTTCTAGGCTCTGGGGAGCTCTGCCGGGTCCTGGGTGGAGCAGCAATAACATGATAACATAATAACCTAATAGCCTTTTTCCCTTTAGCTCTAAATAGAAAACTGGAGAATGAAGTGATTTTCTGTTTCTATTTTTCCCCTCTCTTTGCTAGTGCTGTGTGAGCCATTGGTGTACAGCTGAAACTCCCCTTTAGGGCCATGGTGAAAAGTCTGGTGTTTTGTAAGTCGATAAGGATAGCAGGAAACAATGCAAGGATGCCTGAGTTAATTCTGCCAAGGTACATGCCTGCTTAACTCTGGTTCAAGTCTACAGGATCTCTTTACTCTTGTGTCTATTTTCCCCCTGCTTTGCAATCAAAAGCCACTTTTCTGGGTGGCAGCCCTCTTGTCTTGTACCTCAGGGAAGGTGGGATCTCCTGCATATTTCTGTTAAATTCTAAGGCTTAAATCTTAGCTGTATTTAACATTAGTTAATTCTGTAAAAAATGAGGGCCATAATCCAGCAAGTGTTTTTAGAGCTGTCTGGAGGACTCGCACTCATGGGAAGGACAGGCTTTGAATAATAATGACGGAACACATCATCTTCTGAAGCAGCATCTTTAGAATGATTCTGATAAATCCCAAGTAATTCATTAATAAAGCGAGATCATCTGATCCCTGCAGTGTTTCTCCAGGAACCCTTTTGTTTCTTCCCAGGAGGAAAAGAGAGGCATCATCTAGGGAGTATTGGTAGGCTCATTCTGATGCAAAGAGAACTCCAAGCTCCTTACGGCATATTAGGAAAATTAAAGAAAACAAAGCCAACCAACAAAGCCACCCACTCAGTCTGTGCTGTGCACTGAATTTATGAACCCTCCGGGCAATCCTGCAGCAGCTGTATACTTCTGCCGATATGTCCTCTCTTTGACAGCCTGACATGTTCTTTCAAGTGAGTTCCACAGGTCTTTGCCGTTGCACCAGTTTTGCCGGAAAACTGTATGACTATCCTCTGGGCCTGGGGCAGATTAGCTTGTAGCTGAGCAAGCTACATTAGCCATAGGGTAATTAAGTGACTGAGGTATGGGCTCATCATTATAGAGGTCAGGAAGCAGTCTGCTCCCCTCTGTTCAGTCTTGCACTTTTTACCAGACAAATCCAGACACGGCCTCATTCTACTCCTCTACACTGGTCTAATATTTTTGAAGCTAGTGGGGGTCCCATGGCTCTAAGGAAGAAGAGACCTAGATACCATGAAATAATGGGAGAGATTAACCCAATGCACCACCTGGACTCACAGTGCATACCCAGTGCTGCTGGAGAGGGTGCACAAGTCCCACATGCTTAGAGCTGCAGTGGGTTGAGGTAGGTGGTGCCATTAACACCATACTACTTCTCTGATCAAGTCCTCAAGCAGCCTGCTGCTGCCATGAACCCCCAAGTTTGAAGCTGTTGAGAATCTAGTTATTTTTCTTTGTTGTACGGCTTTTTCTAAAGCCTAAGAAGACTCACGATCCAAATCACTGGCATCAAAATGAGTCCTGATGCCATAAACAGATGGTTTCCACAAATGAGAGAAAGGGTTAAACTGCTATGTTCCTTAAGGTCTCCATTGGTTAAACCGCCAGAGCATCAGAACAAATCTTAAGGCATGCTAGAAGACTGTTATATCAGCACATTACATAAATAAGATCTAGGCAGTCTTTTGTAATGACACAATTGTTGTGGTCTTATTTCATCATCTACTAAAGTCTGTATTTTCAGGCTAAAGTAAAATATCTGGAGAATTTTCAAGTAGGAACTAGATGTGACCTCATAAAATGGCTATTTGTCTCTCTTTTTTTTTTCTCTCTCTTTTTTTTTTTTTTTTTCTCTTTTTTTTTTTTTTTTTTTTTTTTTTTTTTTTTTTTGTTGTTGTTGACAATTTTAATAGACAAAATAAAAATGCCACACTTTACCTTTCCCAGGTGATCCTGAGAAGTGCTTAGCACCACCACTATGGTTTGTGGAACACTTTCAGTGCTCCTTGATTTTGTTGGGAAGAAAAGATGACAGCAGAGCTGAGAGTGCTCAAGCCTGCATTTCTGAAGTGACTAGCAATTCGGGTTGTCTCTGTTACTGAAAGGTTTTCCATCTTGACCTCTACAGTGCTGGATTTTAGAAAGTGCTTATCTTTGAGGCAGAGGGAGGAGGGAATGAACTGCCAGTGGCACAGATCTCCTCTAGTGGCAGCTAGGTAAGAATAGAAAAGTTTCAGAATTTGCTCAACACCTAGCAAACCCTTTTTGTTGCCACTCGCCACATTTCGAAGTGCAGTCAGCACCACTGAGCTTCATGAGTTTGTTTGAAAAATCCATCTGCTGGTTTTGGTCCCAAAGTTGCTAGCTTTGCTGCCCTGCAAATCTGGCCATTGCTATCTCAAGTTGAACATACTGAAATAGCAGACTCTGGTAGCAACCTGCCAAAAATCAGCAGCACCAGAGACCAAAATCAGGCATTCTGGCTCCTGGTCCCACATCCTAGTCACTGGGAATGCCAACTTTAATTATGTTTTACTGGCAACGTATATCTGTATCTTTTCAGTACCGAATCAGGATATTGTGCTCCAGCCCAGCACCAGCAGTCACATATCCTCCAAAGCAGATGTGAATCTTTTTATGAAGAAAGAGTCACAGCTCATAAAAATACATAGGAAATCCCAAACACTCATCACTTACCAACTTTTTGCCCTGAGTTGATTTTACTTCTAGACTGCTGATTTGTGGCTGACTCTGTTCCAGTCATATCCACTTCTTTACGCAGTCTCCCTGTGTGAAACACATCTGGAGCACCATGGTCTGGAACTCTTTGGGGTTTTGAGGCAGTGTTTGCATGGTTTAAATCTAGACATTTAGCAAAAAGAGCAGTAGTGTATGTGGAAAGCAGCTGACATGAGTGTACCTCCTTTGTGTAAAGACAAGGAGTACCCGTGGAAGGAAATAAATGTGGAGGGTGTTTTCCATCCTAGTCTATCCCATCCATTCTTAATCAGCAGACACATTAAAATGGGCAAGAAGGTCTGCCTAGTGGCATCATATGGTCCAGCTTACTAGCCAGTAGTCCTAGAATGTTTTACTATGGCAAAGAATTCCTCAATCTTTATCAACTTTGTTATCTTAATGTCATTTGGGGCTGCAATGGTAGAAATGTCTCCTGTATCCATACGGCAGTGTGAGAAGGATTTTAATAACTTTATTGTGTGTTCTGGAAAGCAGTTGAAATGTTTGGGTACCAGAATGGCCAGAATATTATTTCATTATAGAGCTGTCATACAGTACCACAACTGCTACTTGCTGTCTTGGCAAACTACGATCTGCTGATCTGTCTAATGATACCAGCCACACACTTCTTGTCCTCCAGCAGAGACTTCATCACCCTCAGTTAGATCATTGCACGCAAAAGGATATATCTGAGAAACCTTGGGGAGTGAGGGATTGGGGTGCCCTGATTTATGTCAGAAACAGACAGAGCAGTCCTTCTGTCTTAGGCTGGCAGAACCCGTTTGGGGGACTCTTGACAGCCGTTCCCACCTCTTGCTTCCTTCACATGGATTTGTTTCAGCCATGCTGAATGCCAGATTAATTATATTTGGGACCCTGTGCTGACTGGAGGAGGGGAGGGAGAGGTCAGGAACAGTAATTTTTTAACCCTTCTTTAAATCAGATATAGTCTGTGCTTACCATGCATGTTAAAAAGTGAATTAAAATCTGTAAGTGCCTTGCTCCGTCATTTTAAGTATTTGTTGCTAGTCATTATCAATTCCTCCACACGCAGCCCCTACAGCAGAAGCACGGTTTTCTCTGGAGCTGACATTAGCGCTGTTTCACTGGGCTGGCAAAATGCAGAGAGCTGGTGTGTTCCCTGGGAGACTGGCTGTTTTCCATTTATTTCACTGCTCTGGAAACAGGCCTAGCTGTAATGGCCTAACATATCTTAAAACAGGGAAATTACTAATTCAAGTCAGTGAGCATATTTTCATCTTAAAAGAGTAACAAATTAAATAAACTCCCTGCGTTTTGCATTTGAGACCTCAGTGTTTCATCTGCCGTAATCTAATTCACCCGTTCATTTCCTGCACATTCATTTTATCCCATTATTTGAGATTTCCTTTGCTTTTAATCCAGTGTTTTGAAGAGACAGAGAGTTACAGCAGAGAATAGATGAGAGAGCAAATGGTAACTAAAAGAACAAATATGCCGTAATATATCTTGATGTGGTTCTAATCAATCTGCTTATCACAGCTGAACCCTTAAAGTTAGGAGTGCAACTTATTTGTTGCAAGTTGATTAAAAATTCTTTAAAAATAGAGGAAGCGAGGCCATGTGTACAGTCCATAGGGACTGAAATCCTGCTTTTTCATATGTGGGTTTTTTTTAACAATAACAATGATGTTTGCACATTAAAAAAAAAAAAAAAAAAAAAAAAAAAAAAAAAAAAAAAAAAAAAAAAACAAAAACAAAAACAAAAAAAACCCCAAAACAAAACAATTGAATTGGCCACAGAGACCTAAAGAGTTTTGAGGGAGCTTGTAACCAACCACACTCAAGCAATGGGATCCTACTCAGCACTGAAATATTTACTTGTCTAGTTGGGGACAAATTGTTCTGCAACCAAAAGGCTTGGTATTCTGGAAAAAACAATCAACCTTCTCATTCTGTAAACTTTAGATGAACCGTGACCAGGAATACCTCTGGTTCACCTGCTACATCCTTCCTAGTGCTGTCTCACCTGTCCTTGTTGGCTCCTGTGTGTTTTGTTGTGGGTAATTGTGTGGCTTAGCTGTTGCGTTCTTTTGAGAGCTTCTTGTCCATGGGAACCACTGGGAAAAAAATGTTAACTTCTCTGTATTTTCTAAGAACTTGATTGTTTTTCATTGTGTGGCACCCACAGGCCTGTTCTGGGGGAAGGTTAGATGAAATCTGAGCATCAGTATTAGAGGAAACAGGAGGAGGAGCAGAAGTTGAGCTGAAAAGTGGAATCTGAGGAATACTCTCAAAGGTTTTGGGCATGGTACTGCATCCCTCGCTGAGTGCAAGCATTCCCTTGCACTTTCAGTTGTACTGACAATGGCCAAAGAGGGAGTTAATTAAAACCAGCCATTGTTCTGGATCTTCCCATTCTCACTTAATTGGAGTAACTACCCAGAGAGGCATATGCATACAGATAGCCATCAGGTTTGGCAACTGGAAACCATTGATTGATATACTTCAGGCAACAAATTTTCCTTCATCTGACCCTGTAATGAGAGTGTCTGTTTTAGTTCTGTAGTGCTTCTTCCTCATCCGTACTATGTTTATAGTTTTGATGAAATAAACTTTTTGCCATCGATTCCAAAGGGACCTTTTGCATCCCTACCCCCAATAAACATATTTCTAAAAAATGTTTTAAAAAAAGGAAAAACAAAGTAGTTGAGTTCAGCAGTTTGTTTTTACACATCACGAGGAGGAGCAGCACTGTAAGAAGGAGCAGAGTCAGCATCTGCAATGATCTTGTGCTTATGGATCACTCTACGCAATGATCTTTTGTAGGGATAATTTCAGTGACAGCGTGATGTTAGATCATGTCAATAACCCCGCTGTGAGTCAGCTCAGCTCGTTTATCACCATTCACATGCTTTGGGTTTTTTTTTTCTTGCTGTTGTGTTGAATATTGGAAACACTTCAGACTCAGACGTTATTGGATCGTTTCTGTCTATTGGCCTGTGCTGGGGGCTGCACTGAAGGCATGGATAAGCATTCTTAACCGTTCTGAGACCACGCTGGCATGGCATTGCTTTGACCTGTGCTGAGTTGGGTTCAGGAGGAGTGTGACACTTTTCCCACCATGCTGGGATGGAGAAGAGTGTCCATCTGTTTTTTCATGTTTTGTTTTGTTGAGTTTCCTTTTTTTTTTCTTTTTTTTTCTGAAGCCCCAGAAGAAAGGGCAAAGGCTGAACAAACAAGAGCCCCTTTGCTGATAGGGAGTTCCTTCACAGTCAAATGGTGGCATGGCAGTGTCTTGCTGTTTGTGCTGTATTTCTGTGGAGATAGACTACTGTAGTTCTTTCACCCTATCATCTGATATTTTTTTTTTTTTTTCACCACATCAGAAAACCTCTACAAAAAGTCCAACCCCACATTTTGCTTTCCTGTTCTCCACAAAAGTGTTAGTGTCTTTCATACTGGTTTCTATCTCCTTTAACAGAACATTTCAATAGTTTTATATAAGTGTAAGCATTCAGGACTTCCTTGTATTTGTTTTCCAATGAATGTATCCTATTGTTGTTAAGAGCTTAATTGTTACATACTCTTTAACCTGCAGGCTATGGTGAACTGACTGCAGGATACTAGCAGCTATTCAGTGTTAGGAAATGGGTCTGAAAATACAAATCGCTTCTTTCTTGGCAGATACTAGATGCAGTCCAGGATATGTTTGCATTAGCAGTTGCCATATTGCATTAGGATCTGTGGTGATTAGATTTTCAGTAATAGGAGCAGGGCAAATGTATTATAGAGTTATACAAATAAACTTATTTTCAGACTGAGAGTGAAAGGATGCAGTAATGGAGAAACAGGGGATAAGATAGGCCTTTCTTTGGAAAAAGCAAATGTGGAGAGGCCATGTTAGAGGACAGGAGGAAGTTTAAACAGAGTTTAAGGTGGTTGATTGAGGAAACACCCAGACAGAACACATTGGAAATCCTGTGAGCAGAGTTGCTTTAACACATTACAGAACAATCAATGTGCCTGTGAAGTCCCGATAGATAATTTGAGGTGAATTAAGGTGAGCAGAGAGATGCTGCAGGATGTGGTGCTTGAGTAGGTGAGAGGTTCTGAGTTTCAGAAGTCAAGAGAAACTTGACAAAGTACATTTAGCCTGAGAAAGAATAATGACAGAGAAATGATATGGAGTAGAAGAGATTTGGTCCCATTTTAGCACAGTATCAGTGAAGACAGGTTTAACATGAAAGACTGGTAAAATCTGCTAAAATTTTTGAAGCCATTGTGACTGTGTATCTAATGACTCACAGTTGTTAGCATTGTTTTCCTTTTTCCTTGTTTTCATTTCTTTTCTTTCACTCACAACTATGAAAAGCTCCTTGATGTAAACGTAAAGGCTTTGGTTCAGTTTTACTGGACTATGGTTAAGCCTCTTCTTATGTCATGGCTGAATGCTGATTTCTGAGCTGTTCCAGTTCCAGGCAATATTTATAATTGCATGTTGTTATTTGAAAAATAACAATTTTAATTACTTTCCGGAAAGGATGATACAAAAATAATCTATATTGTTTTGCTTCTTTTAATTGGAGAACTTTTCCACACTGAAATGTGCCAGAGTACTCCCCACCCCATCATGTTCTCCATTTTATTTTCAAGTCATTCAAAGAGCTAATACTTAGTTATTGAGCTATTTTCCTTGATCTCCAGCCACAGAGATTTGTTTTTAAATAATGCTTGTCTTATTTTTCATAGCTGATGTGACTGATTCAGATCGGATTATTTCATTTGACCCAAACTGGGGCTGCGGTTCGAAGATCCAACCAATCTGTGGGCAGCCCTTTTTTTTTTCTTTAATAGCAGACTAATTGGCAGACCAATTAATCTGCTCATCTGTGAAGAGAAAATTTATAGCAATAAGTAGTTCTATTTCCAGAAATCATTCTCTAAAGTAACATTACAGTGGCCTTGTTTACTTCATGCCCTGCAACACGATCCAGTGCTTCAACAGTAGCACAGGTCAATTAGTGGACAAATTAAGCAATTATTAGCCACTAACAAGGGTGACTGGCATCATTACCCTTCCTGTTTACCAGCAAACTGTTATTTTAATACAAAGATCAACAAATAAATTAGGGCATCTGTTGTATTGCCATGTCTGCCTTGAAGTAAATGATATTAAATGGGCTTTAGTTGCTGCCAAATTCTTAACCTCAGCCTAATGAGATACACTGATATGTCTCTTGCTGATTATAGAAGCTGTAAAATTTAGTTTGTATTGATTTATTAACAGGAGGACCAAGTTCTCTGCGATGGTATTTTTTTAATACTCTGATGTCTTTTTACCTTAAATGTTATCGATCCAGAGACTATTGGGTTCCTCTGAAAAACAAAGCTATTTGCTAATTGTATTGAGTATTTGGATACCTACAGTAATTTCATGTTAAGGTTTGTATAAGTAGATGTATGCTTTCATCTGATGTTTCTCTTATGTTCCTTGGAACTGCCTTTACTTCCAGGTTAGACTTCTGTGATACACTTATTTTTAACTCTTGCTTTTTTTATTCAGATTTAATTAACTGTCTCCTAAAGAAGACAACACAGTAAATCTCTTTGGATAGGGTGAATTTGGCTGCAGTACCCCCTAGTAAATTGTGGTACATTGGGAAATGCTGGGTCTCTTTTGCCACCAGCCTGCCCGGGTGCCCAAGGTCAGTCTCTTCCCTTGAGTCTGGTGTGGCTGGTACAACAATGAATCATGCAGAGCAGAGGCTCACCCATTACATGTTTGTACACAGCCATCCACGTCATAACACATTCTTGGTTAGGCGATAGTAACAGCTGTAGCTTCTAGTTGCCAAGATGCCTTTGCCAAGCTCTGCGAATGAGGCTGCATCAATAGCAGGAGCAAAATGAGCAGAACCTGGAGAAGCCTCTTGCCTTGCACAGTTAGGGCCAGGGCAAAACTCTGAGAGGTGGAACTGTAATGTTGCCTCCTGAATGAAAAGTAGTCTGGTTATCCCTGAGGTATTTGTGATACTCCCTGCTGCATGAAGAGCTCTCAAAAGTACATGCTTGATGCACTGCAACATCCCATGGCAAACCTGTTCCACCAATGACTTTGGTGAAGTGATGATTGTCTACAGAATGCCATATTTATTCTGCTTTTATTGTGGCTGCTTTGAAAGATCATACCTGACCCTAGGACAAAAGTATGTTCTAGATTTAATGATTTCTCAATAGTTGACTCTTCCAAGTATTTTAGAAAATTCAAACTGATGCGGTTTTGAGTCTAGTTGTAAGCTGTTTAAAACTGAAACCAGCATAGTGTCTCAAGAAGCCATAGACTAAGTGTGGGATCGTATCCCTTTAAGTAGTTTTGAGCCCTCCATGTGTGCGTACTGTGGATTATGTTTTTGACACTGCCAGAAAACAGTTAGAGCAGCAGTTTAACATAGCTAAGCCTTTCATGTTTGCATACAGTTAGAAAACCTGGTTATTCAGGATCCAACTGTGTCCCTGTCATTTCTTCGTGTTCTTGCTGTTGTATAATGAACAAAAGACACACCACCAGCCAAAAAGCAGATCGATGTTCAGTTTCCTTCATTGGGAGGAGGTAATTGCAGAAACATTTCCTGAGCAATATAATTATGTATATGCTAATTTGCCTCAGAAATTCAGGTTCAGTCTCTTCTCAAGAGGCAGACTTGGTTACAGAAAGGGACTTTCTCTTCTTCAGGATTAGTCAGTAATAGATGAAAAAAATTGCTGATGTTTAGAGTCAATTATACCTTGATCATCTTAGACATTTCAGAAGACTCATTTTTCCCTGTGTGCCTCAGCAAATTAGAATTAATTCCAACAGCAGCATAGGTTCAGATTCACTATTATTTGAAATATAAAATGGGTCTTAGTAAGTAGAGTAAATGAAGGAGTTGTACAGTGTAAGAATTTGGTCCCATCTTTAACGTGTATTTCAACCAAGGTATAAACAAGCATGTTTAACCTGGTGTGTACCTGGGGTTAAGGTTGTTTGTTTTTAAAGATTTTGGTTGGACTACAAAAAAATCAAGTCTAAAGTCAGCTTTTTTGAAGTCAGCTAGTTAGCCCATGCCATTTCTTCTATGCTGAATTGTTGCTTGTTATATCTATTCCCTAGGGCTTTGCCCTGTCCAGCATTAAACGTTTCTGATGACGGGATTCCGCTCTTCCCCTGGAGAGACAATTCCACAGTCTAATAGAGCTCGCCATTAGTGAAATTTTACTGATGATCAGCCTTAATTTTTCTCTGCTTAATTTTATCCTGTTACTAGAGCAAAGTGATTGATTTATTCTGGGGAAATTCAGTAAATGGTTCCTGCTTCACAGGATGGACCTTACAATAAATAGCAAATTGTCATGACCTATCTGTGGGTGTCCTGAGATTACACAGGAACTCAATTTATCTTGACATTCATTCCCTGGAAGCTATTTCTGTCAGTACCAACTCAGTGGAGGAATAAGCAATGAATTTAACTGCCAGACTGCCTGCCTCCTTGCCCCAGCACCAGCCTTGGAGCAAGGAGATGTTTAGTTGCTCCCTGAGCACAGGGCCCAGAGGCAGGAGCTCCTGCAGGGTCTGGTGCTGTGCCTGAAGGAAGGACATTTAGGATCTGGTTCCCCTGTCACTTGCTTTGGTTCTACATTAAAAGTGCTTTGTTGATAATGTTGAGTTATTGGTTCTACATTAAAAGTGCTTTGTTGATAATGTTGAGTTACTACTGGTTTTTATGGGTGTAAAGTAAGTGAAGAATCTGACCTTATAAATTCCAGTCTATCAATCCCATAGTTTCCCTGTGCTTGGTACAGAGTTTGTGTAACTCTCCCAGTTTTAGTGAGGCATTTTGGCTCAACATGGGGTGCAACAAGGCCAAGTACTGGGTCCTGCCCTTGAGTCACAACAACTCCATGCAGCACTACAGGCTTGGGGAAGAGTGGCGGGAAACCTGTTGCATAATGGAAAAGGATCTGAGGATGTTGGTCAATGTCCAGCTGAATATGAGCCAGCAGTGTGGCCAGGTGGTCAAGATTGCCAACAGCATTCTGGCTTGCATCAGAAATAGTGTGGCCTGAAGGGCTAGGGATCATCCCCCTGTACTCAGTACTGATGAGGCAACACCTCGAATATTTTGTTCAGTTTTGGGCTCCTCACTGCAAAAAAAAAGACATTGAGGTGCTGGAGCATGTCCAGAGAAGGGCAACAAAGCTGGTGAGGGGTCTGGAGAACAAGTCTGATGAGGAGTGCCTGAAGGAATTGGAGTTGTTTAGTCTGGAGAAAAGGAGGATGAGGGGAGACCTTATAGCTCTCTACAACTACCAGAAAGAAGGGTGTAGCAATCTGGGTATTGGTCTCTTCTTCCAAGTGACAGATGGTAGAACAAGAGGAAATGGGCTCAAGTTGCACTAGTGAAGGTTTAGATATTAGGAAAAAATTCTTAACCAAAAGGGTTTTCAAGTTTTGGAACAGGCTACCCAGGAAGTGGTGGAATCGCCATTCCTGGGGGTATTTAAATGACAGGTATTCAAGGTGCTTGGGGACATAGTTTAGTGGTGGTTTTGACAGTGTTATGTTTTAGTTGGACACAATGATCTCAAAGGTCCCTTCCAATGTAGATGATTCTATGATTTCATATCTGCTTATATATGCAGATGATCTGAACTCTGTGTTCATAAGTCAATGGTAGTTCTACATATACACTCAAGCAATTTTAAGGTGTCTCAGCTCAACAAATTGCCACTCATGAACTGAGCTGCAGTATGTGCCAATCTGTGCTTGCTGGCTAGGTAAGTTGCCTGGCTTCAATTAGTAGGTTTACTTCATTTCAACACTTGGGAGGAGAAATATTTTGTAATTGAGGCTCAGCTGATGAGCAGTAACTTCTCCCTCTGTGGAAACTTGACTGTGTCTGATAATGTAGCCATATTGTACTTGCATTATGAGGATGCACTAAGGTATTTATCCTTAAATTTCTTATTTTGGAGGTTTTAGAAGATGGCAGGTGCTATGTGATTGCAAATGGTTTGTTCTATTGGAAGTGGGAGCAGTGACACAAACCAAGACCAATGATGTTTCTAATCTTCTACATGTGAAATTTCGCACAGATATATGGAAATCATTGACGTCATAAACCCCAGTCTTCAAACTGCTCTTTTTTTTTTTTCTTTCTTTTTTTTTTAAGGTATAATTGATTTTCTCGTGAGCCAGCATCCTATTGCAAAAGTACTGAGAGATCATCTGGTCTTCAAGATTGCACCCATGCTCAATCCTGATGGAGTATACCTAGGAAATTACAGGTATGCTGTGAAGTATGAATCTGTGTATTGTTTTATCTACTTTATACACACTGGACTGTTTTGTCACTGAATCTTATCTGGCTTGTTTCAATTAATTCCTCTTAAACTGGGGGTTCTCATGTGGCTGTGTGCCTCCTGATGTTCCCATCAAGGGAGGGGGCTCAGTGGCAACTTTGCTTGCATCAGGAGGTAGAAGAGCAACAGGGTTCTGCAAGTCTTCTCTAAATGGAGAGTTAAAGTCAGCTTAGAGTTAGGCCTTAGCTCTGTTTTATAAATGCATTCATTATGCTGCTCATCAGCCTCTATGTAAATGTGTCAGTCAATCACAGTTCCCTTCAACTACCCAGATCATCCATTAAAGTCACAGATTTCAGTCTATTATTATACTGTAATAGATAGGCATACATGGAATGGAATAATCATTCCACCCTATGCTAATTTTGTTTCATTTTAGTATTTGAATTACTACTTTACCACCTCCTCTGTTGAGAACATATTCAGATAATCTTTTGTTTTCCCTAAAATTGTTTGCTCTTAATGCATTTATTTACAAAATAAATGTGCTGCTGGAGGTGATAATGAAAAGCAGTTGATTAGTTGATGATTTGTTTGTGGGGGCAATTACATGTACCACACAGTTCTCTGGAGAAGCCCCTGAGAAATGTAATGTACTGTATGTGGTTTTGCTTACAGCACAAGACTAAATAACACAATATGCTCTGTAGCCAGGCTACCGTGAGCTTTGATCTAATGAGGTATTGCATTGCTAAGCAGAATTAAGACTGAGTTATTGTGTGGATGAGGAGACCAGCGAGGAAGAAGTTAGAAGTTGCAGAAAATGGTGCTGCTGGCTGTTCTTTGTTTTGATACATTCTTCTTAGCTCTCCTGTGCTTTGCTATTCACTAAACAGAAATAGAAGTGATTTGCGTGGGTGGTTTCAACAGGGCTTATATATATATTTTATAAGTGAAACTTCCGAGGACACAGAGTCTCGTTCCAGCTACACTGATACTCCCTCAACTCTTGGCAAATCTGAAGCCAGAGAGCGATATTGTAGTAGTAACGTCTGACAGCATTAGAAATTTATCATAAAGGTTATGTCACCTAACTGGAATAAAGCCCTAAAATGGGACTAGAATCTGATACTACACCACTTTACTCTGCTCCAGGTGCCCTGCATGTAGGCAACTCCAGTTGCAATTAAGTGGCTTTCTTTGTCCCCAGAAAATTCACTTGCCCTGTACGTTTCTCTCCTGCACTATTATAATTTTTGAGAGACATGCAGCTTTACAGATGTGCATATGGCCCACAACTTTAAAAGCCTTCTGGGAACCCAGGTATTATAAAAGGGCATGTGAATTCATTTGGAATTGCTGAGCCTGACAGTATACTATTGTTTTAGCTTTTCGTGATACGCAGAAATTTCAACCCTCCTGAACTAAAGGGTTTTTTTAATGAGATAGTTGGAAAAGCACTTGATTTTCTTGCAATTCTTCACTTTATTTACAAATGGCCTAATGTAACTAATAACTTAAAAATGAGGGTAATAAGCAAAATGCTACCTATTACCATGAGAAGAATATTAAAAAGCCTAGCAATGTGCTGGTGTTGTAGTTAACTAGTGCTGAGTGAATAATTTACAACAAACACTTTATTTCCTGCTCATACAAAATCCACAAGCACATCACAATTTATTTTCTTGAATTTACTGGATGAATTCTAAAATAAATCTCTAAGGACCAATTGCTAGTGTTTGAAAATTTAACTCTGAGGTTTCTCTGTGATTGGCTAGATAAGTCTGTTTCATCTCTTTTGGTCTCTGTTCAGATTAGCGCATAAATAGGACTTTCAGAAGTCTTCCACATAGCGTGGTATGACACAGATCTATCGGCTGGGGACAATCCCCCTGCTTTTGCAAACAAGGTCTCTGGTGCCATATGCAGCCATAGCAGTTTTAGGCATTTGAACTTCTACTTCATCTTATCTCCCTCTTTCTCAAAGCAGCAGTAGTGACTATTTCTCTGGTTCATTGAAGGTTCACATTCAGAGCTATGCAAGCTAAGATAATGAAATGGGTAATTAAACCTCATGCTTGAGTTTGTAAATTGATCTCCTGCCAGTGTGAGAGAGAGGTTTTTTATATTTTTTTTTCCTTACCCCACCAGTACACAGTTTTGTTCAATTGGCAAAGTATACTGTCGGATGCACTTCGCTGTCCTTTGAAATCCCAGGCACGGTGGGCACCGTTAAAAGCCTGTGTATGTCAGCAGTTCTCCTGGAAGGGGTGGGATGTATTAGTTCTCCTGTGATCCAAGTAGGAACTAACCACGCATTTACCCAGGATGATACGGTAACTATTGGCTGATGGGATTTTCTTTGTTGTCATTTTTGGGGTTGCAGAACTTTCACTGAGGGTTTGGCTCCTGTGCTTTTCTCCAAAACCTTTGTTTCTTTGTTCTGAGTGCTTGTGAACTGAGGTTTAGGAGTTTAAGCCAAAACCGCAACAACAATGCCAAGAATTGTCTATTATCTATAAACTGTTGCTCATTCTCAAGAGAAAAGACCAAATGGGTTGTGACTCTAAAGGGACTTCCTTGTGGTGAAATGTTCATAACCAGCAATGAGTGAGTTTAATATCACAGCTATTAAAGCACAAGTGCTCGCGGCACAGACACATCTGTGAGGAAGGCTGTTTATATGTTGCATGTACGTTCAGGCAGCTCTAAAAGAAATGGTCGTGGAAAGGAACATCAATGCCCACTGTATCAGGATGCGAGGAAACAGTGTGCTAAACTTTACTGATTTATTCAAGTATATGCAAGAGTTTAAGAAGTTTATTTGTGGACCCACACAGCTAGGAATGAAAAGGCAAGTTGCCTTATGCGACTTAAAGGGGTGGTTAAGCGTCTTCTCCAATTTAGAATGTTTGGGAGGTCTATACACAATTTTTAAAAGTACTTTTTAAAAATGAATGGACAAAAGTTGCAATTGGTTGTATTCTTAGAACACAATTATTTTAATAGAACCATACGAGTTCACTTTCGGTCTCTTAATAGCTATTACTTCCATACATAAACCAAGAGAGTTGGTGAAGTTACCTCTACTAGACATTACTTCCAGTGAAATTTCTGACTAGCTGTTTAGAAATCAGAGCATTTAATATTTGCTTTCACACGTTTCTTTCCGAAAAGAGTTGAGGAATGAAAAATTGCTAGCAAACCACACTACAACAGATCAGAGTTGGCTGGGTACAAGTGTCGGCAAGGTTAGGTGCACACAGGTGGGGCCCTCAGACTGCAAATTCAGCTGCAAGCCGAAGTACTGAAGGGCTCATTGGGGTTGCTCCTGCTTGTGGTGCTAGCTACTGTTTACTTGTTTGCTAGAATACCCTTTTCTGAAGATAACTACTACACTGCACTCTTTCTTCAGTGAAAAAAAAAAAAAAAATCCCACTATACTCCTTTTCTTTCCACATGAGTATTACCCAGCTCTTTCTAACACACAGGATAATGGTAGGTATCTGCTCTTTACCATGGTCAATGATGTAGGGTCTCTCCCAAAACAGGCAGACAGGATTCATCCCTCTGTTGAAGTCTTTAAAACATGGTATTACTGTACTGCTAAGTGTAACTGGCTTTGCAGTTACTGTGTGTAGAAAATGTTATGCTGCATGGGCTTGTTAATTAAATTGCCCAGGAAGATGTCATTGGTTGAGCTCCCTAAAATTGTGAGTTTTCAGCATAATTTGCCCTCTGTTCTGTAGCTTGTCCTCAGCACTCATCTGAATTGAAAGATCTGCTTTTCTGGGGATGGTGCATGACTTGATCTTTAGCTTTGTGAAAGAACATGGTAAAAATGAAAATATTTGTGACTTTCTGCATAACACTAACTCACCCTCTCTGATGGATTAAACTGTGAAAAAGTTTTAAGAAATCAAGGAAAACTAGTACTAGGAGAAGATTTTTCTTGACTTTTCTCTGTTTGCAGTATAGCATTATCATCTTCTGAACTTATTACCATCCCCAGGGAGGTGGGGTTAGGCTAAGAAAAAAATATGTGTTCCTGATTTAAAAGTTGTGCATCCCCAGGCTTGGCCTGAACTTTCCTTTATCGAGAGCTTGTTCTTAAGCTGGCATTCTGCAGCTGAATGCTGAAATGTGTCCCTACAGGCGAGATGACTGTACCACACCATCTGAGATTAGTTCCAATTTGTCAGCCTCACCTTCCGGAGACGAAACCTTATACTGGCGCCAAGAGGGATGTGTTTCTTAGTCTGGGCAGCTCTTGACTGAAGTATCCCAGAAATGCCATGACAAGGTAGTTGAAACATCCTAACTGTTCTCTGAAGGCTTTGTTGTGCGACACAGTAAGGCTTCCTGTTCCTTGTCGTTTCTGTGTTGCCTTCAGTTGGTTAAGCGTATCACTGTCGGCCTTCAGTAAATTAAAGCCATGAATTAGCTGAAATGCTCTGAACTGTCATCACTACAGTATCCTTCTAGCTTGATTGTAGGGACTGCAAGAATTTCTGTGAATGGGGAGAAGAGGGCACACACCGATTCTAATCCTTTCTAGTTTCACTGTCAGGTACAATATTCTTGAAGTCAACACAATCTTTACTGCTTGCTTGTGTGAGGGGTTAACAAAGCAATTTGTTGTAAGGAAAGGAGGCTAGTCCTACCCAGACTGGAAAGCCAAATTCACCATAAAGGATGTCAGAGTCCATACTGCAATGAAAGCTGTGTTGGGATGAAATGTTTTTGACAAATGGTATTACTTTTGCCCTGCAAACATAGTTTTGTTAAGGACTAAAAGGCTTGTGGAAGTGAGTTGAGTTGTTTCAAGTGAAAAAAGGAAGCTGGGAAAACTTGAGAAGTGCTTTAAAAAGATTCATATCAGCATTTTATTGTGGGCAATCTTCTCTTGGTTTTGTTTGTTAATACCATGATTTGTTCAAAAAATGGCCTCTTTTAAAGATCCCTTTT
Organism: Thinocorus orbignyianus; assembly: GCA_013400375.1. NCBI lineage: Eukaryota > Metazoa > Chordata > Aves > Ciconiiformes > Thinocoridae > Thinocorus > Thinocorus orbignyianus. Next base: position 705,425 of record VXBW01005154.1, on the reverse strand, counting down.
GAAGAGTCTGAAATACAAACAGAAAACTAGGCTTTGGACAAGACAAAATATCTCATATATATCCTGAATAGTTTTTTGTTGGCTTTATTTCTGTGACTTTAGAAAGAGTCAAAAGTTCAACGTTCATGCTCACATGTAATTTATGAGGGCTGTTTTGACAGTAAAAGCATATGCGGACTTTATCCAAATTATTTTAGCCCTAAAGCCAAGCTATACGTTGTAACACCGAGGAGTGCTGATTTTGGGTCTTTCATAATAATGCCCCATCCCTGGAAGTGTTTAAGGCCAGGTTGGATGGGGCTTTGTGCAACCTGCTCTAGGGAGAGGTGTCCCTGCCCATGGCAGGGGGGTTGGAACTTGATGATCTTTAAGGTCCCTTCCAACTCTAACCATTCTATGATTCTATGATAATACACTTTGGAAGATATACCTGTAGCTGTGTGTATGTATGTTCACAATGAGTGATGGTCCTTAATATCACTTGTCCAGTTATAAGACACGGCTGCTTGCATACGTACTGTCATTTGCATAATATCTCTTGATTATTTTTTGCCTATTTATTTGGTGGGGAAGGCTTTTTTCTTAGCTTCATTTAATGTATGTTAAATTCATGCATTGTCTTAAATTGAAAAACAGAGTATCCATCTCTGATGACAAGATGAAGCTCTCAGCGGAGTTTATTTTTCCTAATTAGGTGTTTGTCATTGTGTATTCTATATAACAATGTATAAGTAAACAATCATGGACCTTTTGAATAAATTTATTGGTTTTATTTATGTTACCGGGCATAAAAAAAATCTATAATTACCAGGTACAGGCACAATATAACTGGTATTTAATGACAATTACTTTCTGTTACCATAGAAATGAGTCCAAAGTAGTTACCTATAATTTCTCATTCCCAAACCTCACACATGTTGTATTGCAGTATTACCATAGTAATTGCCTATTAGTCATCATAAAATAAGCAGTTACCCAGAAGATATCAGGATAGTGTGAAATTTCTCATCTCCTTCAAAACTTGCAGCACATGCTGGTTCTCGTCTTCCTTTAGTGGGATTTTTGCCTGAATGACAAGAATGTCCATTGTACATTAACCCAAGGGAAGAAGGGATGTGATTGAGAGAGAATTGTGCTCTAAAAATATGCTATCAGGAAAAGTATCTTCCGTCCCCTGAAAATATAGAACTATTTCCTATTATTGAAAAACAGAGATTTTTCAATCCCATGAAATTGAGGTTTGTTCTTTGCCGTGAATTTTCTATTTATTTTTTTTCCAATTCAGTTGTGACCAAAGCAGAGGCTATAAGCCGTAGGGGCTCTGTGTGGATAGCCATGCTGTGTCATACCTCACAAGCCCAGTATCCGCTAACGCAGCAGTGGACAGGGTCACTCTCCTTGTAAGAGCAGGAGATGCTCATAAAATATCTCTCCCTCCGAGTACTTTACCAATTTCCAGTGATTTTCATTTTGGGTATTTCCTGAACTCATGGTATTTCTGCCTACTCAGTAATGTGCCGTGGATTTCTCTTCCTAGCACTTGTCCAGTTTGCCCTCAGATAGTAAGTATTAGCTCTCTGTCTCCTCCGGCCTGAAACCTGTCAGCTCCTGCCCCAATGCAGGAAGCATCACTCACTTCAGCCAGCTGTGAGCTTCATGAATGTCCTGATTTGAGTTAATGGACAATGGACTTCTCCTCAGTGGCCACTCTTGCCCCCTTTTTTTTTTCTTCTTAATTTAAATTGCATGTTATTGAGGCCAGTGAGTCCCTCTCTGTGCCTGCCTACATCACATTTAGCAGTAGCTGCGTGTTGGTGACTCATGTGGGGTTAAATCATAGAATCATAGAATGGTTAGAGTTGGAAGAGACCTTAAAGATCATCGAGTTCCGAACCCCCTGCCACAAGCAGGGACACCTCCTACTAGAGCAGGTTTCTCAAAGCCCCATCCAGCCTGGCCTTGGACACTTCCAGGGATGGGGCAGCCACAGCTTCTCTAGGCAACCTGTTCCAGTGCCTCACCACCCTCACAGCAAAGACTTTCTTCCCAATATCTAATCTAAATCTCCCCTCTTCCAATTTAAAACTGTTATCCCTTGTCCTGTCACTGCACTTTCTGACAAGGAGTCCTTCTCCAGCTCTCCTGTAGGCTCCCTTGAGGTACTGGAAGGATCCCCTTCATAGTTGGAATTATGGGAGAGGCAGGCCATGGGTGCTGAGCATGTTACTGACCACCTGATAGAGCGGTAGCAACTCAGGTCTTCTCTTCTCCCGTTCCAGTTTCTTTACATTATGGCTTTATTGCCCAGAGAGTGCTGTGATTGTAGGATGGTTACGGTGGTTGCTGTTTTGCTCACTGCTCACCATAACTTAAAAAAAAGTCTTCCTTGTAAAAAAGTTGTCATCCTTTATCTTAAAACAAATACTAGGTTTGCAAAAGGGTTCCTATCCACTGCCATTGAAAATGTTCTTTATATTGATGTGGTAACTGCTCATTTAAACCATATTACAGCTCCTGAGTATTTTTCAGTTGCTATTGATGTGACAAATTCTCTTGCACAGAGGACTGCACCAATCAATAGAGCCAGTATGTGTGCTTTAACAACAAAGCCACATGCCTTCAGGTTGCAGTTGAATCTGAACCTTTTAGTAGCATTAAATAAAGCTATATTTATTTTGCTTTTGGTGCAACAAAAAAAAAAAAATCCAGACCCAACCTAATGTAATACAACTTGTTGGAAGGGTTTGAAGGCAGCATTATGGGGCCATTTTCACATGTGATGTATACATAACTAGTGTTAGAGCTGCTATTTTGTTGTCGTAAGCACACCCTTCTCTTCTAGTTAGATTGATCTGGGACTACAGAGTAGCCTTTTATTTTTAGATGAGTAGGGAGAGAAGTCATAATGAGAAATATTGAAATCATAGCTTTTTTATATCTGCCATTATTCCACTGAGAATGAGACATGATGTCCTTAAAGAGACAGGGCTATTTATTTTCCATTTAAATAGCACCATTTGTGATTATTACCTTTGAGCTGTTATGCAGAGAATAAGCACCAAACTCATGAATCCCAGCCAAGTGAGTTAAAGTTTGTACCTAAGTGCCATTTATGTCTGTGAGTTGCTGTAGGATCCTATTTGTGACCTTCACTGATTATTTTTTATTTTTTTGCATGTTTTTGTCTGCAATTAACAGTGATCTTGATGTCACTTTGTGTGAAAGGTTTGTTTCCTCTCTTCCTTAATAGCTGCTCTTAGGTCTGAATATAAATCCGTATGGGTTTCTTAGCTTTACTTTCATTTAAGTAACTAAACGTATTAGACTTTCTTCTCTATTCCTTTTCCCTCTTTTTTGAGCTTGGCTTGTATCTCTGTGATTTGAGGGTTTTTTCCACAGCTACAAACCAAGGACTCCAGTGGGGTTTTGGGGTGGTTTTTGTTTGTCTGTTTTTATTTTGTTTAGGTTTTTGTTGTTGGTGGATTTTTTTTAATTCTACAAATGACTTAGTAAACTTCAGCCAATTTGCTGTAGATCTTTGGTTTGGTTTACCCATCTATATCTCACGAATAATTAGGTCTCATATATCTAAAATTAGCTGTGGAGCAACATTTATTAGTGTCTGTAAAAAATCATGTTGCATTCCCTGGCTTTGAGGCACTATGTAGGTACTAAGCAGTATTGTTTAAATAAACTCTGTCTTTAAATATACCCATGCAATCAAAGCAGTGCTTTATTGTTAGTGAGAAAAGGGAGAAACACGCTGAGTTGGTCGCTATCTAATGTTGTAACGAGCTGAGCCCTACTTCTGGAACAGCAGTTGCCAGGCCACAATCCATGGCATTTAAGAGCTGATACAAAAGACTGGAGGTCTGCTCTGAAAAGACTACTTGCCAGACACAGGAAGTTACAGCTGTGACACAACCCAAAAAATATGCCATGTATGCACAAGTGCCATCTGCTGGTACGGTTTATTGAGTTATTTCCAGAGACAGGTGCAAGACATGCCTGTATCTGGCTTTTTTATTGGTGGTCTTCAAGCAACTGCCTGCTTGCACGGCACATATTGTAAGCTTCTATCATGAGTTGCACCTAGCTGCAAATGCACCAAGCCGTTCTCCAAACCCAGCAGTTGCCATAAGGGTGCTGGGCCAAAGTGTCTGGAAAGAGAGGAGGTGTCAGAGCAGTATCAGTGAGCAGGAGTGGTGACCGTTGGACAATTATCCCAAGTGGAGATGGTCTGTGGTATACAAAGTGCTTGTGTAGCTATCAGCAATGGGGACAACCCAGACTGCAATTTCCAAGGCTTTTTATCTTCCTTTCCACCAAATGAGATTAGTGATAGTGTTGCTTTGCTGGAAGTCTAGTTCAGGGAATTACTCAGGAGTGTTCCTTGCAAGGAGGGCTGTGACTCAGAGGTGTGTATTGATTCTCTGTGGACTTTCTTCCCCTCCTGCCCTTGCTCTTTGTTTAGTTTTCCCTCCTTAATGCAATTATTGGCCCAAACAAAAGCTGGTGGTTCATTGCAGAAATGAAGAGCAGCAGAAGCTTAGTGTGAACGGTGCTGCCTTTGTCTGGGTTATATTTGCCTTGCCAGCAGCACCACTGAGTTGTTGACTCATCTGGGAGCAAATCACAGAACCTGAAGTCTTAGTGAGGTGAAGCTCAGCTCTAGCCCTGCTTGTATTCTCCTGTCCCAGGATACAGGAGCTGCATCCAGCCTTGTGGACACCCACGCAATTGAGGCTAAAACATGGTGACTTCAAACTGTCTTTGTGTTACCAGTTATTGAGTGGGGTTGTTCCCTAACTAGGCTCCATCTTCAGGAGTTACTTTGCAAGAGATTTCTCTGTCGTGACTAGCATGGAGTTACTGCAGTACTTGGCAATATTCTCCTGCCTTCCTGGAGAAGAGAAGGCTCTGAGGAGACCTAATTGCAGCCTTTCACTACCTAAGGGGACTTATCGGAAAGACAGAGTAGATGGTTTAATAGAGGCTGTTGTGATAGGACAAGAGGTAATAGCTTTAAACTAAAGAAGGCCAGATTTAGACTAGATACCAGGAAGAAATCTATTACAATGAGGGTGGTAAAACACTGTACGAGACTCTGAGCAACATGTCTAGTTGAAGATATCCCTGATCATTGCAGGGGGGTTGGGCCTTTAAAAGTCCCTTCTATGATTGCTATGACTCTTGAGAAGAGCCAAGACTCTCCTGTCTGATGGCCCAGGGGGCAGAGCCAGGCTACTTCTGTATTTTAGCTTTACAGGTTACACTTCAGTGCTTGTTTGTGCCAGCAGAGTTTGTCTTTGCAACAGTTATTGCAAAATTCTCCTTGACTGTAGTAATGACCAATTAGAAGTCAAATTCTGCCTTAGTGAGAGCACCTATTGTTCCTTCTAGGTGAGCAACCTAAAGAATGAGAGTGAGGAAGGTATTTTGGCTGCTCCCTGTGTGCATAGGAAGGTTCAGCATGTGATAAGAATGTATTAGAGTTTTGGATTGTTCCACCCCAAACAGCACCTCAGAATCTTGTCCAAATCATTTCCCCACTCCCAGCCCCTGATTTCAGCAATATCTGCTCACCTGGACCTACAGATTTACCAGCTGTCAGGGCAGGGGGTTGGGGGATTAATTCTTTATGAAGAGCTTTCTGGACAGAGATCCTGGCATTTTCTGAGGTCACCCTCATTTAGACAAGTTCACCAGCAACTGGTGATCACTCTTCTGGTTTCTGCAAGATTCTCCTTCCTTGTAGTCAAGTTTCATCACGTTATACAAGTGAGTGGTTCAGTGTTCACCTTCAGTTCACCAGGGAAAGATTTATCACCTATCAATAGAAAGGTCCTTTCTTTCTTTTCCAACTGCCTCTATGTGGGTGGGGAGGGGGAAATCCCATCCAAGTTATTAGGGGAACAATAGCAGCCTAAGGGAATGCTTGTTTAGGTTGGGTTTTTTTGTTGTTGTTTTCTCTTTCAGGGTGACAGCTGTTCTTTTATTTTTTATTTTTTCTATTTTTAAATTGCGGCACTTAAAATGATGGCAGCTTGCTGTATAATTTAGAATATTAGTCCTAAGGGCAGTGTTGTGTAACATGAAAACAATTTTGAGACAAATCTCATTCATTATCTAAACCAATATTGTATTAATAAAGCAACATTAAACAATAGGAGGATGTATGGCTCTTCTGGGGAGTGCAAAGGCAGACACCTGCCCAAAGTTCCCGCTCGCATGTCTTGATCAGCATGTTGGCTCCCAGGCACTACAACCTCTTTGTGACCTAGAAGAGCATTGTTTTCATTCTTTGCAGCTAAGTATCTCCAAGTGGTTCAGAGTTGTGATGTTTCCTCTTCTCCATTTGGAGAAAATACCTTTCTTTTTGGGTTAATTCTTATAGCTGAAGTCTCCCAAAAGAAACATGGCTAAGTGTTGAGTGTCAGGATCTTGCAAGGTATTGAGCTCTTGAAAATTTAGGTTATGGTTGTAGAGAAAACTTTTACTTAGCTCTTAGTACATAAGTCTTTTCTGCTGAATCAGAGAGAGATTGGAGACTGCTGTTTCACAGCTGCTTTAAACTAGGGGAAGTGTGCTGCTACCCAAAAAGGCAGTTCTGTTCCATTTTTCCTCCTGGCTGTGCATCACTGCCACCTTCTTTTATTCCAGGACTGGTCCTCATGTGGCAGTGCTGTGAGCTAGAAAAGAACTAATCTTGCAGAAAACCAGCTCCGTGTGGCTTCCTATGCATCCAGAAAAATAGGACAGGATGGAGGAAAGGGCAGAAAGGGGTCCCTTCTTAGTGGCAGCTTGGGTGTAGGTGAGCTTAAAGCAGTTTTGAAGCCAGGATCTTGGTGGTTGTTGTGCAGTCATTCTGGGGATCTTGGAAATAAAGACTATGAATACCCAGTGTTTTGTTGGATGGTTCCTGTGTGTTCAAATGCAGCCATGCCTGTGGGATTTCTTTTTTAGGATTATTATTTGCTAACAGCAGGAAATGATTATTCAGATTACTTAGTAGCAAGTTGTGTGACTCGGTGTGTCCATTCAGGAAAAGACGGGCTTTGTGATGTCAAAGGGTGGATATGTTTCCATGCAACTGCTATATTCCATTTCATACACAGGGTGAAAGATTGTCCACAAAATCCTTTTCTCTGTCCACTCCTTATAAATACAAAAGCCATCATAGCTGTGCTGACACGGCAGAGGGAGCAATTAATCTCATAGCAGATTACTTCTCTGCTGCCCCTGGTGCCAGGCAGAGGGGGGATGTCAGGGTAGTCTGGGAGGAGAGGTAGATGTGACAGCTGATTGACAGCTGATGGCTTTGCCTGGTTGTTCCCGAAGAGCTGGAGGAAGAGAGCTCTGCCAGCATGGAGGAGTTGGGGTCAGAAAAGGGATGTGACATTTCTGGGCATGCAGTGTCGAGCCACGAAAACTATAGCCATCTCTGTCAGTGTGAGTGGGACAGGTATTCTGCCTCTTCTTCCCCTCCCAGACTGGGAAGGATGTATATTAATAGAAGTATATGTGACTTAACGTGCAGCTACTAGGTGTTAACCCAGGTCCCCGGGGAAGAGAAGTGCTTATTTCAGGTTGCGCAGATCATAAACCTGCTGCCTAGTGTGGCGCGTGTGCTCTGAATACTAATGTCCCTTTCCCTTTTCTCTACTGACATGGCCATTGAGCTGATGAATTGTGTAGATTATACAATGATAATGGATGGGGAAGGGGAATTTCATCTGTCTCTTTAACCAAAATATGAGCAGTAAATCCTTCGTGTTTGCAGAGAACAGCTGGATTCCTAATAACACTGGAATGCTGTTGTGTGGTGGTGAGGAGTGGGTTTAGCTGCCCCCTCCCTTTCGTCACTGCCATTCTGACATCCAAATGCTTGCAAAAGGACTGGAGCTTTCCAACATCCTGAGGCTAATGCAGCAGTTTTCCTGGGACTCTGCGAGTTCTGTCAGATCTAGGAAAAGCCTGACCCCCTCTACGGTGCCTCTGCACCATGCCCAGGGGAAGAAAAGGGAGGCAGAGGCCTTGCATTTGATTCTCCAAGTAACAGCTGGGTGAGAGAATGGGTTTTTCTTGTAAACAAGACCAGTCTCTATTCATAGAATGGGCTGAGCTCTGATCTGATCCTGTGCAAAGCAGCAAAAGAACTGCATTGTGGAAGGCCTTACGTTAAGCTTGTGTGTATCCTCAGGAATCTCAAGAACTGAAAGAAGGATGGCACGGAAATGTGCAAAGTTTCTCAGGCTGGTCACATTTTATATTATTAATAATAAATTCTTTATATTGATTTGAATTGAAATGGGTTAGTGAGAGGGCCTGAATGTTCAGATGATTGATAATGCATTGACACTGCAGTGTTGACCAGAAGCTACAATCCGATTCTGATAGGTGCTGTACAAGTACATCATAAATGATCCTCACTTTCCTGAAGTGCTTTCAGAGCTAAAAGAGTGTGGCACAGCAGGTGGACAAGGCAATCAAGCAAGCTGTTATAGCAGGGGAAGACAGAGTACTAAATATAATAGGATGAATAGTGGTAGCGTTGTGTTTTTTTCTTTTTGATTTTTTTTTTTTTTCTCCCAGTCTGGTTTGTGGCAGGAAACACAATAGCTAACTATACAATCAGGCTGAATAACCTTCATGTATCAACTGATAGTAGGACTAGTCTAAATTTGGTGAACCCAGGGAAGAAGCTTTCAGTGACAAAATACATTCACAAAGAAAGGTTAACCCAAAAGGTATGTTTCTTTGGAATGGATTACTTTTAGATGTTCTTCTGTTCTCCTGTTCTTTATTCCTTGGACAAAACTGTGGAGTTTGGCTTCTAGTTTAAGCATCATTTAAATTTTAGCACTAGGATTTTTGTTATTCTGTTGCAGCTGAACAGTATTACAGTTGTACCCATTGTTTTACATCTGGATTAAATTGTCATTTGGTACATCTGGAGGTAGGTTTGTTCCTTAGGTTTTGGAAATCCGCAAATGTTCAAGGCTCAGTCAATCTTTTGGCAAGCATCACTAGTGAGGAAGCTACACAGTAAGAATATCTATTCCATGCAAGCTCTCTCAGCAAGTTTTGTTACCCCAGCAGTTGTCCTTGGATAGATCTTCTGTCTGCTGTTCCAAGACTGAAAAGAATCAATTGACAAACTGCCAGTCTATCTCCTTTACTTTCTACTTTGCCTTTGCTAATCTGTAGAGTTTCAGCTGCAATTCTTTTTTTTTTTTTTTTTTAATTCTTCCAGTAGGGTTTACTTTTACTCCTGCTGTTGATGTGCAAGGAGGAACTGATGCTGGCATGGGTTTGTTCTTGACATCTCCATCTTGCTGATGCTTTGCTAACTAGTGTAAAAGACAGGTTGCATGCAGGAGGTATGCTGTTATTGGTGTGGGTGAGAGGCAAGTGCAATCCTAGCAGACAGTTCTTATTCCTTACATCGGTCACCTTTTCAATTACAGATCTGATCTGCTAAAGTCTTGTCATTCTCATTCTAGTTTCTGTTAATGAAATGCATTTAACTGTCAGCTCCTGTTAACAGTAACAACACAGCTGAGGATTCATAAATTCCCATGGAAGTCAAATCACTGCTACCTTGGAAGAACTCCTTTTTCATCTTAAAGCTGGAGGAAGAGACAGTCACAGCTTTCTTGATCCAACTAACCAAAATATTTTGAACAATGAATATATCTCAGACTTTTATTTCTGATTTCTGCCTGAAAATATGTCTAGATAAATATTCTGTTTCTTAGAACCCTGGGGTTTTTTTGAGTCCATGTCATCACCCAACTATACTCTTTGTATCTTGGATCTATCTCAAACTATTATTTGTTACCTGAAATATTCAGAAATTCAACTTTTCAGAAGTCAGTCAAACAAATGTAGTCCATAGATGTCTAAACAGTTGTGTTTGGCACAAGTTCGACCTGTTCTGAAGAACTACAAGAATAAGAACAGAATTAGAAAAATTGTTGTGTGACAAGACAGTCCCAGAGCTTAGTTTGTTTAGATTAACAGCCAGCAGGCAAAGGAATGGATGACATGGTCTGAGACCATATGTGCGGACTCCATGATCTGAGTCTGAGTACATACATAAGGAATATACAAACATGGAGTAACACAAAGGTTACTTTTCAGTATAATAATAGGGGAGGGCATAAAAGAGCAGAACCTCTTGACACTGCTGTTCAAGAAGTGAAGGGATGGTTAAAGACTGTGGTGTATTTTCCCTGATGGATTGTTTTGAAATCAGAATGTTTTCTGAAGAGATCTGTTAGGGGTTTTGATTCTTTGTTTTGTTGGGTTTGATTTTTCTGTGAATGGGAATGGCTTCAAGGGAGGTCTTTGAGTGTAAATGGTAGATTAGCAGAGATGATCACAGCAGCCTCTTTCTGCCTTTAAAATGTGTGATTTTCAAACTATTGTACAGTGCTGATATTTTTCTCTTGCAAAAAGCCCATATACCCAATGATTTCATCGTCTTTCTCAGAACTATAGGTTTGTTTGACTGGAAAAATTGGGCACACTGCATATAAACTTAAATCATTCAATCTATTTGAAGTATTCTGTGAGTTCTGGGGCAAATTTCTTCCTTTAAAGTGACAAATTCCATTAGAATCAGTGGATGCTAGAGGCTTTTTCTTTCAGCTGTCCAATGCAGATGGATTTATGGTTTGATATCATGTAAGCTTAATCGGGTAAAGAAGAAACACCACAAAATAAAATTTCCTAATTTATCAGAAAATCCAGTTAACTTTTGCTGAAGCCTCTCTGAACACTTGCCTTAAATACAAGCTGTTGGGCTGAAGTTGTTTAAGCCCTGGTTTTGTTCCAGGTGTGCAGAAGGAGGAAAGTTATCTTTGACCTCATCATTGCTGGTATGATCAGAAAAGGGTACCTGCATATTCCTCAACGATGCTTAGATTAATTACAGACATGGTGCTTTGTTTTAAGTCAAACATGAAATTTATCTATTTTTTTCCATTGGAAAGATAGCCTGATTACAGATAAAACCTGTAAAATAAAAAGCTGGAACATGGAACTGATAACTAATTAAGTTGCAAGCAGGCCACGATTAAATGCTGGGATGAACAAAGAAAGTAGTGTGCCCACATTCTTTATAAATGGATCTCTTGGATAGTCTGCGTCTCTTTTATTTAGTCCTGGAAACAATAATGTATTTTCCTACATCCAGGAACATAATGCGTATTAAACTTTGAGCTCTTAGATGGTCTCAATGTGACTTTGATCAGTGGTCAAGGTGAAGCCTGCTATTTAGTTGTGTCAAGAACAGATTATTTTGTCTTTGGTCATCTTAATTACCTAAACCTCTCCCTGTATACATGTTCATACTACCATTTAATTACCTGAAGAAGCTATCTTGCAAATTGGTATTACTTCCAATGATAAATTGATAAAATACAGCAGAAATGCCAAGTGGTCATTTACATGATTGGAACTACTTTAGTATAACTGGTTGATATTAAGAGCTTTGTTTTATACCAGTCCGTGGTTCTTAATCAGTACTTCAAGAAACCTGCAAAAGAGATGGAGTCTGGACATCTGTTCTGTGCTCTTCACGTGCCTTTCTCACTGCATCCCCAGCTGAATGGTCCTGTTCTACACATGAGGAAAGCCTTGTGTCTGCACCGGATTTGGAGGCTTGCATTCAGGTTTGCACAAGCAGCTAGTGGTTCAGAGGTGCTGAAGTTTTAGTTGCTGTCACTGAGAAATATCAAAGGTTTCTGGAGTCCAGACGAAGAATGTTTAGCAGTTTTTTAAAATGCAGGCACTTTGATATCATGTCTCAAATCAGACACCTGAATAGTTAGCCAATCTTGAAATTTTTGGCTTTGGAATTCAAACTGTAGCTCTCTGTTGATCCCACGGAAAAGCTCTACAGTTATTTGTGTTGCAAATGGAATAGAGGTGGAAGTGGATTTTCAGAGGTATGAAGTTTCCTCTTTTTAGTCCAGTTTTAGTGCTTGTTTCCATTCAGGTGTACACGTATTGGTGGCTTGTTTTGCATTCCTCATCTCCCATGAGCCAGACACAGTTCTGACCCGCAGGTGGTGGTAACAGCCTGGCTTCCTAACAAAGCTACTGCCACCAGATTTTGCTCCTTTGAACAAATGACTCCAAAAGGACAAGCAGACCTGAACCAGCTGCAAGTAAAATTTCCCAAGGGATTGCCTGCAGGCACAAATGCATCACTGTTGGGACCAGAGCAGCTGCCGCTGTTCCGCTAGCTAAGGTTCTCTTTTGGGGCAGGATAGGGTATCTAAGGACACAGAGCATATGAGGAATGGAATTTGGAGGACAGCGTTCAGCTGCATGGCAGAATTAAGCCTTGCTGTATTCTCTCTCTCTGTCTTTTCTCTAGAGACTGTTAAACTTCTCCTAAGAATAGCCTGGAATCCTGAGTTTCTATATCTTTTTGTTAAAAAAAAAAAAAAAANCAACAACAAAGCAGCAAAGGATTTTCTAGTGAAGGGTAGATTTCTAGAACTAGCTGTGTAGTTCTCCTTCTGCACGTAAGTGAACGTAATTTTACATGAAGATATATTTCTGGTAGTAGTTGATGCCATCACAAGTAAGATCCTGGTTGTCTCTGCAAGAAATTATTAGATCTGTAAGTAACAAGAGTATAACTCTGTCATCTGCTTTTTTTGTCTCTTTAAAATACTGAATCCTCTGCCCAGAGATTAGGAGCGAAGGTTCTGGCTTTAATGCTGTAATTCCTAATTGAATTATGAGCTAGGTGTAGTCCTGAGAGAGGACTTAACGCAAATTCTCATACTGATTTTGGCACTTAAATTGCCTTTCAACCAACGACACTTGCTTTAATTTGAGTACCTGGACTTCAGCTACTCTAGGACGTATTTTTAAAGGTAATCTGTTTCTAATTCCTATTGATTCCAGCAAAATGTCATAGGACAGAACCTGCTAGAAAGAAATTAGGAGTATAACTGGCAGACAAGGACCTCGTGTCTACCACCCATAGGTCATAGTACATGTAAGCTCTGGTCAAGAAATTGCAGTTAATGAGAATTTCTGTGATGATTCTTGACTTGAGAGGAGACAGAGTTCAGGAGACTTTTAGGAATGACAGTGGGGAGCAGAATCATAGTAACATTTGAGACCCTATTCTATGCCTGAGCATTAGCAGAGCCGGAGTGTAAGAGTTAAATCTGCTCTGAGCATGGCTGAGTATTTCCTAGGAGGGAGAAGAATCTTCTCTCTCTCCTTGCTTGCTGCTCTGTGTTGGTACAATTTACTTACTAGCTTCTTGTATGTGCCACTTGATGTATGTGCCACTGCCAGTATTTGAGGTGGAAATACAGAGTGGAGTAACTGTTAGATACCTTTTATTAGCCTGGGATTGTCTGACATCACCCTGAGTTTAGGGAACCTTACGTGCATGTGGGCTACCCTGAGATACTGAAAGAGCTTGGTTAAGTCACTGAGCCAATTTTGTACTCTCACCTAGCTAAAACGCTTCGTTGCAGTGACTCTGCTTTGGAAGGTTTAAAATGTGAGTGTGCGAGTGTGAAAAACAGATGCAAAGATCCGTTAGACATCTGGAAAACACATCTTGTAGCAAGGTTAAGGAGATAATTCTGTTTAATATAAAAAGCTGATATCACCGTCATGCACACAGTCAGAGGGGCAAGGCAGGTGCTGAAAACTTTAGCAGAGGAAGATAAAACTCCTCAAAGTCTAGCTTTCTGGTCTAGTTCTGCATCTAGAGGTTTCTAAAAATCTCCTCCAGGAATGTGCTCTGGTCCCTGAAAGATCAAAAGCATTTTGCAACGCTTGGCACCCTGCTGACCAGGGCTTCCATCTATACAAAAACACATTAAGTAGAAATGGAAAACTTATTGAGGGGAATCATATAAAATTGCAGATGCAATAATTATACTCACTGGTGTCAGCGCACTGTTATAACAAGAAATAATAATGAAGCAACATTTATTTTATCCTTTTTCAGGGGCCAATAAGGGATAATATGACCATATTTGAACAGAATCTTTTTTTTTTTAGTGTTCTATATTGCCTTTGTTAATTTTTTTTTAATTTCTTATTTTATAAACCTTTTAATTGAAAGGGGGGAGAATAAGAAGGACACATTTTAGTGGAAGGACAAGTTTCCTCTTAAGGAACTTGTTGGTTCCACTACAATATCAAGAATGCTGCTGCCACTCGGTGTCGCAGTGCCTTGGATTAGAGATTTCATTAAAACCCTTTGTTGAAGGTCTTTTCACACGAAGTTTTTCTTTGGAAGTCTTATTTCATCCAATTAACTTCTATATCTTTGAAGTTCAGCCAACATCAGTGAGACAACAACTGCTTCTTCCTGGGAAGTGACGGATAGTAGCACAGAAGTCACATAGAGTAACAAAGATTTTTTTTTTATTTTTTTTTTTTATTTTTTTTTTTTTTGTGGAAGAGGTGGGGAAGATTTGAGAACTCTTAAACTCTGGACATCTTTTGCCATTCTTAAGATTCATTGATTTGAGTGCTGTGGGAAGGGAGTAGCCACTTGGATGCTTTTTGGTGGTCCTTTGCTGTGTACTTGAATTCAGTTACCAGAACTTCACAGCTATTGTTACGCTTTTATATTTGTTCACTATGGTTTGTGTGTTTGCATTCTTAAGAGGAATGAAAGTATGCTCATATGCAAATTTCTTGGATATAGAGCAGCATCCAATGGAGAACAGAACTGATGTAAGAGAAGACACGTCGGTTAGCCAAAGCTCACCTTATCTCCCCAAAGTGTAGACTCCCAAAAGTTAACCTAATTATTGAGAGCACTTAGGTGATGGGGTTAACAGCTGTTCAGGAGGCAACAGAGAGCTCTTTCAGGAGCTGGGGTTAAACTTTGGAAATAGTTCCTCGTGGGAGTATACAGGAAAATTGCTGTGCACGTGTGCATGTATGTGCGTGGAATTCAGAACGAAGGGTTTAGATGCAGCAGCATCGACAAGGATGGAAATAGGTCAGTCAGTCGTTAAAGTGCTCTCTACATGTTCCTTCTCTTGACAGCTCTGAGTAGCAGTTGGAAGACAGCCTGGGATTTCATTTAGAAGCATGAACCAGGAAAAAAAAAAAAAGGAAAAAAAAAAGAAAAAGAAAAAAAGAAAGGGAGGGGGTCATTTTGCTTGTTTTGATGCCCACGTGTCTCATTTTCAATTATCCCTCTCATCCACTCTCACTGGGATGCAGTGAGATGCCTACAAATGAGCTATGAGAGAATTTCAAAGGTTTGGATGCTCTGTTTGGAAAACTTGGTGAGAAAAATTGTGCACCTATTTGCGTTGTGAAACCTGACTTGAAATTACTCGAGGACAAAGTTTCCTTTGGGGTTTTAGTATTTTGAAAAAGCTGAAGGACTTTGTGTAACTGATTAGGGGATTACTGTCTTCATGTTGTCAGATCTTGCCCTGTAGGTTCTGGACTTTGCTTAGCAGTTATAACACCACCTATGCTTTAAAAACCTTTTTGAATAATACAAGTTGGGTTAATTTTGTTTAGCTTTTAGCCATCTGAAAGTTAATCATGTACTCTAGACTGGTGGCTTAGAACCGTCTGTGGTCAGTGGGGCATTCCTAGAAAGTGATTTGCATCATCTACAGTAAGTGGGCTAAACTGCCATATGGACAGATTTCTGTAACCCTGTTAACATGCGGGAGTTGAGGGGATTGGGGCTAGAGTGAGATTATCATGCCTTTTCTTAAACTGTTTAAGATGAGTCAGAAAATCTGCTCTCCAGCTGCCATAAATTTACTGATACCCATGCATACAGTTATCAACAGGGTTATACCACTTTACATTGACTGTGGATCTGGGTTTGTTTGTTTATTTATTTATTTATTCTTTTTTTTAAAGTATAATAGTACCAGATGTTGCTATTGTTAGCAATGCTCCAGTCCTGGCTCAGTAACCATACATGAGTGGTCAGTATGATGCCTTATTAGCACTAAAATGTTTTATAGTAACATGAGAATTGCTACAGCAGACTAAACCAACAGTCTATTTAGTTAAGTATTTTGTTTGTGATGAGATAGTGCCATATGCTGACATTGATATACTGGTCTCAGGAATACGCTAAGTATCTGGTTTGTGTTTTTTTTTTCTTTCTCTATGGCTTCCTCCTTCCATCTTTCTCTCTTTTAATTGCAAGATTTTTCCAAACACAACTTTACCCATTTGTCCTAACTTGGGTATTTTGCCTGGGAATCTTGTGTGTGTTATGATGAAAACAGCTACATTCATGGGCTGAGTTTGGATGACACTCCAGAAATAGAATCGCAGAATCGTAGAATTGTCCAGGTTGATTGAGATCATCTAGTCCAACCATAAATAGAAATAGACCCAGAAGCCAAACTTTGCAATTGCTCCTGTTCTCCGTGTGTCATGAAGAGTGACAGAATAACCTCTGGCCACTCCGAATGTCTCTGTCTTCTGGCTAGGCACTCTGCTTTTTGTAACCAGCTGTGAACTCAGCTCCTTGTCCCCTCCACCTTTATCCCTTTTATTCTCACCCTGCTTTTCATCACTCCCTTATCTTTTAGTCTCCTCAGTGCTTAGTTTCTTATCCTGATAACTGATCTACTGCTTTTATACATCTTCACCACCACCTGCCTGCTTGAACTGTGAATCTAACACATTTGCTTCCATTTGTCATAGTGCTTTTGCATCATCCCTCTTCCCCCCAACCTTTGTCCATGACTGTCTAGTCTTATTTAATGTGTGCATTCCATTCTGTCCAGGGCTGGAGACTACTCTATATAGTACTCCCTTAAGTTTTAAAGTTTCTCCTCAAAACCTCTTGTCATCTGCTCAAATATTAGAGCCAGCCACACAGCACAGTGGAGAAAGAAGCAAACCAGGGCTAAAGATATTTTTGTGATGTCAGACTGTCTCAAAATGTCCCTTTCTTGCAACAGGGGATTGATGAAAGCCAAATGCCCTTTCTTTGCAGTTGTTCTTTGGGGTTTTCTAATGTTTGGGGGCTTTCTTTAGTTTTTCTTTCATTTTTGAGTGGACTGTGAACCAAGCTAATGGCTCTAGTTTGCTGGGTGGTGTAGCCACAGAGGTGGCTTTGGAGAGTGTGTTTTGTGCCAGCGCAGAAAACACTGGTGTTGACAAACTGAAGTTCTGACTTATAATTCAAGAAGTGGGGGGAGGTTAGGTGAGCTATGAACACAGATTTGGGGAGAGACTTTTTTTTTCTTTGAGAATGGTGCCGATTATTGTGCTGATTGCCTCAGATAAACCACCTTTCAGTTTTTGATGATGGGCTCGCGTGTTGCTCGTTACTGGGAAGCAGGTTTGAATATTTCTGAAGGAGAAAAAAAGTTGATAATCAGCCTTTTTCTGCTTTACATCTATCTCTGAATGTCCATCTGATAGTCATTTTGTCAAAACTGTCAAGAGAAGTAAAAAGCAAACAGCAGTTTTAGCCCAAATAATATATTTTAAGTTTTCCAGTTAAGCTCGAATATCGTGTTCCTGGGAGTGAGGAAGCATCTGTAGTGCTTTGGTCAAGCAGAACTCTTTGGGTTTATTCATTTCTCCTCCCCACACATGCTGTTCTGCTGAATTGGAGAGAGAAGTTTCCACGCTAATTTGTTTTAGCTTGGCTAAAGTTGCCCATCCCAGTCTAGAGCAAATTGCTTTTCAGATCTGAAGATAATTTTGCTAACTTGACATATTTAGCTGTCCTATGTCCATTTGGTGAATGTCATTTGCCGTTTAGCCTCAATAATTACCAATGAGAAAACATGAGTAAACTTGAAACTGGGGTTCTCTTCAGATAAGTCAGGCTTGTGGAGGTATCTTAAATCCTCATACCAGTATCTTAGATCTTAAACATTCAAATTAAATTCTTGTGAGGATATGTGGATTTTGCACATGTGACTGAAGGTCTGCCTGGTGTTTCCGTGGGAATGACCTTGCTCAAAACAGTGATATTTCCTTTCCTGGCTGTAACCCAGAAGCATGGACAAATGCATGCAGTTAAAATTAACCAAATATTTTGCTGCTCCTTCCAGGGAGGGAGTGTGATTTATTTACTTTTTGCAGAGTCCTGATTTCTATTTATGACTCTGTCAGACAAGTCCAGAATGATCTTGGATGATTCACTCGAACTCCTTCTGTTTCTCAGTCATCTTAGTTGCAAAGTGAGACTAATACTATGCACCTGCCTCACTGAAACATCAGAGGATATTCCATTAACGACTTTGAAAAGCTCCAAGAACCACAGTGAAAAGCAAACCATAGATACCTGAATTTTAGGGGCTTTGTTCTAGCTTTTGAAGTACAAAGTCTTTGGTTCTGGAGACAAAGAAAATGGTAGAATTGTCATGTCTGAATGCAAAATTTCCAACTTTAATTACAGGTCATGTGGGATTGTTCATAGTTTGTCCTGAACTTCATTTTATTAATGTTTGATACCTAGAAATAAACCAAATAACCACATAATTCCATGAAACAGTCTATCTATTTAATAAGATATTTTATTTTTCTGACCTAAGGGGAACACAATACATCAGTAAAAACTATAGTGTGGACCTCTATGAAAATGGAGGAAGCAGAGCAGGCTGCTGGACACGATTGCCATAGCCAGGATGATGAGGGTGCCAGGCATTTATGTCTTCTGCCTGGCTGAGATTTAATGCAGGATGAATTTTTCTTAATATAATTTGCACTTTTCTAGATGTATTTTTTTTCGCCTTCTCTCCTACAGAAAAATGTTTCTTCAGATTTCTTCTTATGTGTAGTTTGTTAGAACATGTTATTTTTGCCTCTGGCACTAACATATGGATTTTCTATTTGTGTGACAAACAAGATAGCAGTTTACTTATGAATTTTTGTTCCACCTGTTGCTCAAGATCCCCAGTTTTGAATCTCACTCTATAGTTGAAATTGTTTTCAGGCATCTACTGTGACACTTGATGATGTTACAAAAAATGTAAAAATTCAGCATGTGAGCTGCATAATTTCAAGTGGCTGTCCAGATATCAGATCTGTCTTTCCTGTGGATTTTTCTATCACCTCTCATTGTGCTAAACAATAATAGTAATCCATTCAATCACTTTGAATATTTCACTAATCTGTACTTATCCTGTGAAGCTATCTTCGGTATTTAGATAGGAAATGCAAGCTGAGACCGGGGAAATACAGAGTGATTGTGATGTTCTTTTTCTTTTGAAGGAAGCATTTGATGTCATCTCTCTTAAACACACATGCTTTTCGATTTGATCTCATGTTATTGATAATCATGGACTATTTCTGTGCACGGCTTTTGTTTAGGAGCCGTTACAAAGCAATCTCATGAATTTTACTTTCCTGTGGGGCAGTGGCACTAGCATGTTCCTTTCTTTGCTGTGTGTCAATGACATTAGTGTGTTATTTTTGTATTTAATCTGCTTTGTTGGAATTCTTTGCGCAGAATGTTATGTGGTATTTTATCCTATGGGGTTTATGGTCTTATTTATCATGGTTTGTGTACCTTCCATTCAATCATCGTATGTTCAGAAAACAGATGGAATAAATGCAAGTAGGCACTTGTGTCCTTCATTTGAACAAAATATAGATTTGTATAAGAAGTTGGTCAGAAATCATGCAGCAATGTGGCCTAATTTTTGAAAGGATGTTTTCAAAAAAAATTATGTTATCTTCCCCCACCTGGATTTTCATCTTCCTTCTCATCATTTCTAATCCTGTTGCGAAAACTGCTTTCTCAACTTTAAAAACTTTCTGGAATTAAGTGGCTTCTGGATCTTGACAACGGAACATTTTGATGCATGTGTTTGTCACATCCTGATTAAATTGGTATAAGTCCTGCTCTCTCAGGTCCCTCTCAAAACTCAATTCATAAACCGGAGTTTCATACAAGATGCTACCACTAGGGTGATGAAACAGAGAAATTCAATCATACCACGCATAGGTTATCCATTTTCCAGAGGCTGATGGGAGAGATTGGATTTTCAGAGCTCTTTTGGGCTGTTTTGTTTTGGTTTTTTCTTTACTTCTGTTCTTGTCTTCCGGGCTTCAATAAATTTTCTTTTAAAGTGGAGAGAATCGTTTTCATCTTGTCTTTTCCTGGCCATGAAGCTGCTCTTTCCATCTTCTTCCATTACAGGTGAGCCACTTAATTTTGCATGCTTTACTCTCTTTCAAGCACATACATAGGCAGGGTGACCCATTTCACTACTGTTAAAGTTTGTTTTATTTTATTTTATTAATTATACCCTGTGAGTTTCAGATAGGGATACCACAATATTCTCAGCAAGCGTTCAGGTCAAGTCAATGTAGAGAAATAGTTTGGTTTTGAAGTTAGTGAATTGCTCTTTTCTCTACATGCCTCCAGTAATTCCATTTCATGAACCTTACAAATAAGTCACTTGTAGTTTTTTGTCAGGAGATAAAAGTGAGAGTTAGGTTCTGAATATTGGAAGGTGGGAACCCTGACTACCAAAATCAGACCTAAATCAGTCCTCAATGAAAGCCACACCACTAGTCTTAGTTTGAACAAACTGTTGAATGATTTTCTGTCTCCTCTGCCAAATATTGAAGTGTTTCTCAGGGCAAGGCATAGGTGAAGGGACTGATTCCTGAACCCGATCAGGAAGTTGACATTGTTGGATGAGTTGGGAAAGCAAGAGCTGGTACTTTCCTTCATCGTATCAAGAGCCATGAGTTTAGAGGCTTAAGGGGGTGTAGTCTGAACTAGTGTTACTTGTTTCTGTCAGTGATGCTTTGAAAGAGCCTTACCATGGGAGCCACACTGCAGGTGCTAAAGCAGTGAGCAGTGATCTACAGAGTTAATAATTGCTTTTACAGCTGTGGGAAACAGCAAGCTAATAGGTAAATCAGCTGGGAAGATGAACTTTCGTTGTCCATTTACAGCTCCAATTAATGTCTACAAGAATCTGTAGCAAAAGCAAGCCATCTCCCTAATCGCTTCATAAGCTCTACAAGATCACTGCACTATTTGTCAACAAAATGGTGTAGAAAAGGAATCCCATCTCAGATGAATATTTTGAGCTTTTGTCCCATCTCAGTTTGGATATGGGCAGAGGATGAATTTATGAAAAATAAAAGAGGGGAAAATGTGGAATTCAAATAGACTTTTCATGCTCATTAAGAGACTTACCTCGGAGGGAATTCTTCAGAAGCTTTTTCTGTGGCTTTCTCCAGAAAGTTCTGGAGAAAGAAAAGAAAGACTTTTCTTATTTTTCCAAAATCTATCCACCGAATCTGAATTCTAACTTAGTTTTTAAAAGGCCTTCTTTTTAAGGAGAGAGCAACATTTGACAGAGCTAGGGGTTTTTTGACAGTTGGGGAGGTAGCACTGTATGAAGAGAATAGTTGTTACAGCCCCAGCAAATGAATTAAACCAGCTTCATCTTTGCTTCTAACTTTTGCAAGGCTTTGCACAGTTTTTGAAATGTTCTCTTCGCTCCAGGCTCCCTAGTTCTCAGTCTCCCTGTGTGTCTAGAGGACACTGTCAATATCCCCCTCCCACCTCTATATTCTTAGGATGAATTGATTCATGTTTGTTTATGCTAAGCCATGAAAGCTTGAAATTGAAATCTGTTTGCTCCTCCACTTCCTAGTCATATATGTTCTCATTCATTGTACATTTTTGCTATGGGATTTTATCTCAAGGGTGCTGAACTGTGTGAAGCTGCACAGCTTTGTTCACTGGTGTCTACCAAGGTATGAGAAGTGACTGAAACTTTCCCTATATTTGAGACTTTCATAGAATTACAGGTAAAAGAGATTAATGTAGACCTCTGGAGATCTTTGGTGCAAGTCCCTTCTCAAACCAGGGCTAATTTCAGTGTTACATTGGTTGCTTACAGGTTTTTACAGTCAAGTTTAGAAAATTTCTGTGTATAAAAAGTCATAATGTGGGAGGGTTTTTTCCCATGTGAATTCTCTGTTGCTTAATAAGGATTGACTTCATTTTATAATCTTTTCAGTGGGGATATCTGTAGGATCTCCCTCTTTCTCTTCTGCCTAGCTGCTTATATTTGTAGAACTTACAGGAACTCTTCAAAGTTGTTGTCAAATTTGATTGAAGTTCACCAGTTGACCCAAAAGTTACTGAAATGTATCACAGGCACAAGGAGCATGACCCAATCAACCTTATTTCCTTTTACTAAAAGGAGACAAGTCAAATGACAAGTCTTTCCCCTCCAGTGCTATGAAGGCAGTATTTAGGATGTTATGTTCTGTGATCTCTAAATTCCTCTCTGGTTTCAGCTGGACATGGTAGAGCTTAACCCTCTTAAAGTAACAGCTGTGGTTGAGTAAGTGCAACATTCTTCCATGTGGAGCCTGAATCCCAGAACAGGATGAAGTGATTTCTAGTGCCCGGCATACCTGCTGGAATCTCTTTCAGGCAAGAAAGGGGAAAACTCACCAAAATGTCCTCTCAGACTTCTAAGTTCTCTGACATCTGTACATTGCTGACTGTCTGTGGGGACAGCTTCTCATGGCAGTGCCATATCACTGTACTGTCTCTCATGTATTTAGAGGTACACAGGGACCAGGTGAAGAGCAGAGTTCAGGCCTGACTGAATTTACAAGAGAGCTTTAAGTGCATCTTACCCTCAAGCCTTACCTTTTTGCCTTATGCACAGATCCTCACACATATTTTATATGTATATATAAGCCTGTTCACCGTTATGTCCTTTCCTGTGAAAATTAGCCTGTGGGTTTAAAAGCTAGATGGGATACGGGTAGATAAGGACAGACAGGCAAAACCATACTTTTGTTCATGCTCAGTATGGTTATTCAAGTCTTTATTTTTCTGAAAGAAGACAGACTGAAAATTAGCACTTCTGTTGCTCTAGAGCAGATGTGGTAAGGAAAAGGAATTCTGATGACAACCACCATGGAAAAGCAAAAGGTATTGAGTGTTGCAGCATGCACAAGCACACAAGCGTTTAACATGAGAAGATCTTGCACTGAATTTCCTTCCACAGCCATGGCATCTTTCATTTCACATGAAATGTGCTTAAGAGGACACCTCAACGGAGGATGGTGTAGGCACTCTTGTGCTTGTGGTCCTGACAGTGTCAGGCATAAAAATTTCTCAGAGGTGCTACCGGAGTGAGTATAATTTTCCCAGTAAAACTTGGCTAAAAATATACTAGGCTTGTGCTCTTACTATTTGCTTTACTTTTTGAGTGACAATGGGCAAGGTTGCCAGTGAGCCAAAATATACCTGAGATCTTTTGTTTCAATTTGCTTACACAAATTTAATGTACCCGTGTATCTTACTGCTGTGATATTCATCAATAATTTCTGACTGACTAAAAGGAGAGTTCACCAGAAAAATAATACCGGCTGTAATGGCAGAGAGATACAGTCTGGCTTAAGACTGCACTCTTGCCTTCTAGGTTTCTACAGCTAAATTTGAAAATGAAGTGTCTAATGGTGAGAAGAGATGGATGAAGCCAAGTCCAGTTGCATGTTGCAATTTCACATTGGATGATGTCTCAAGGGATTACATTAGAGGATAAGATCAGCTCTGCATGGCAAGTTTAGTTCAAGGAACTGGACTGACAAGAAACCTGTCATGAATAGTTAGGCAACACAGCTGCTTTGTGATTAGGCAAACTCAATGTGTAGGGTGAGATAAGAAAGATGCTAAGATTAGCTTCCACCTGAAATCTTTCATGGTCTGCCTGTGTAACAGTTACCTGAAGATTTACTTTGACATGGTGTTTCATCCTCATCTCCTTTCTTCAACTGTTACAGGTCTTCAGTAATTGTTGCATTCTTCTCTACATCACAGAAAAGGGCATAATAATAAAATTTTCTATTAACTAGTAGACAAAAATTGTTCTTTTCTTTCCCATTTTCCCCAAAAGTTCCTATTTTTGAGAGATAATAACAGGAAGAAAAAAAAAAAAGAAAATGCTCCAAATCCCTGAGGGTTTAAATTCTTCAGATTTAACATTCTCATCAGGATTCTCAAACTAATCTCTCATTGTACCATTATTCATTGCAATGAGATGTTTCAGTGCTCCCGAATCAAAATGTGTAGTTTCAGTTTGGCTTGGTATCAAATCACGTTCTGCTGGTGCGTTGCAGTGATTGATAGAAGTTACAGTTTGAGTGCTTTACATTTCCATTGTTCTGCATTGGACAAGCGTCCATAACAGGCAACTGACCCATACCTCATGTGATGGCATCAAATCCCCTCATACATTGTTTTGAAAGTAAGAGGAGATGTCATGCAATATTATTAGAAGTATATCTTTGCCTTCTAAGGTGTATAGCATGCTTAATTGATGGGATTGGTGAAAAATATAAAACCTAGGTGATTTAACGTAGAAATTGATAACAAAACAGAGACCACAACACTGTCAAATAGTTTCTCCTTTGTCTTGTTTGGGCTGAAGCAATAGCGCACAATGAAGCTCAGATGGTAAAACTCTTCCCCTTAAATTAACAAGTGATTGGAAAAGATCTGAGTCTGATTTAACTCCCTTGAAAAGCATCTGGGCTTTTTGTTGATTGCAATCAGAGACAGATCAGGGCTTTATAGCTTGCCTGCCATCTTCTGCAATGTTATGTGACAAACAAGACATTGGTATTATTTCTGTTATGAAATGTTTGTTATTTTATCATAGCAGTGATTATGGGAAGAATGTTTGCATCGTGCTGAGAGTTTCTAGTGGACTTTCCAAAGATGAAATGGTCTGGGTTTTCTGGTTTGTGTATTTTGTTTGGGTTTTGTGTTTGTTTTTTTTTTTTAACTGACTTGGCCACATTGTCCGTTTGCTAATGCAGACTAGTCAGTTGGCAGGTACTAAAATAATCTAATAGAACAAGGTCAATCTTCTCTCTTTAATTAGACAGCAATGTGTAACACAGCCAGTGGGCCAGATGACCTTGAAAATTAAAGTGAGAATAGAGACAAATTTGAGAGGAAAAAATGTTTATTTACAGGGGGTTCAGGTTAAAAGGAACAAGAGGAAATGTTCACTGGTACAACAAAACCACCTCACACAATCCCCCTTTCTCCACCCAACCCCTCAGACAATTTCTCTCATAAAATGGACTGGGATATCTTATTGCTCCTAGAGGTGTTTCAGAAGTGTCTGTTAAGTGTGAAGTAATGCAATCTTGTTGGAAGTGAACCTTACCAAAATTCAGGGTCTGTCAGAAAAACTTCCTGTGATTCCATAAATCACTTAATCTCCATCTGTAGAGCCTAATATATCCCTATCACTGTGCTTCCTCTCAAAAAACCATGGAAAGTCAATAATGTAATTATTTTTACAAGAGAAGAACCATTGCAGTTTTTCCCTAGGTTGCAGAAGGGGCTTTAACAGTCTCATGTAGTCATCCTAAGTGAACTACTTGGTTGTTTTCCCCTCTGCCATAACATTATGAGACTTGGGCTTCTGTTCAGGACTTTCCACACAACTGTAAATTTTTCACTTAGTACTGGTAAAGGTACTCAGCATTGGTGTGCCTGACTAATGGACACATCCCTGACTCCTGCTTTTGATGGCAATTGCACATGCTAACTAATGGAGCAAGGGTAGGCTACTTGCAGGCAGTGTGTGTGGGTTCAGTAACGTGATGCAGAGACATTGAAAGGGGCCTTCTCTCCCACCAACCCAAAATAGATGGGCACTTACGTATCCAAAAAGTCATTTGCAAGCTGACATGGCAAGACTATGCAGGAATATAATACATATTTTGGCTGTGTATGGCAGTGAGAAATACCTCAGCATGTTAGCGCCTGTTAGCAAATGTAGTTATAAAGGGAAGCCAGCAGTCGTGCTCTCTGGTGCTGGGCAGTTAAGCCTTGCTAGTTAGCATTCAGCCAGCGGTTTGCCAGTCCTGTGTTCCTTTTCTGCTTGCCATCTCATCAGCATAGCATGCACATTCTTGACAGTTTTGGTATCGAGTCAAACCCTCACTTCAGAATATCAAAGAGGAAAAGGTCTTCGTGATGATGGAGATGGATGACTTCTGGCTGTGTTTTGGCAATGACCTGTTAAGAATGTATGTGCAGCATCACTGTCTCTGCATAAGCGATGTTCTGGACGCAAACAGTCTGGTAGCCCATAATGTAGCGGAGTAGTCATTTCATCCTATTCAAGACAGTAAGGGCAAGATGAGGTTCAGTGCTAACCCTACCTACCATGTATTAGAACAGGTCATCAGACACTGTTGAATGCAGCATCATCGGGATCTAAGCCGAGCAAAATGGCTGAATTAAGGTAGAACTGAAAAATACCCCAAACCCGTTTATAATGCAGTAAGGTCTTACTGTTTTATAGTAACCTTCGACTGTCCTAATCCCACAAACTTGGATATTTCTAATATTCTATCAACTCACATTGTCATTTTAGGATCAAATGTGGAAAATCCTTAAGTACAGTCAGCTTCAGCTCAAATTAGAGTGAGTTAGATGCCAAAAATGTCACCTGTTATATATTTGTAACCTGTTAAGTTCTCTTAAACAAAAATACCGTCCTTGGCCTCCCAGATACGGTGGCCCAAATTAGTGAGTATATCTTATGTAAGCCACTTTTTGTCCCAATTGCTCTTTTATGAATTGGGGACAATGTAGTCCCCTCTTGTACCAGTGCTGTTGGGAAAACTAGTCCATCAATGCTTATAAAGCAGTTGTCTCCTGCAGTGCTAAGCACTTTAGAAAAGCCATGAAGAACTGAATAGCTCTGTCCTCAGAGCAGGCTTTGAGTAGCGTGCAGTAAGCAGGAGCCCAGGGCTGCATATTGAACAATAAGGAAAATCCAAAATATTGAATAATCCGCTCATTAATGAACAGTGTTGATCCTGTGCACAGAAGAGAGCAAGAGCACTGTGGAAAAACACCCTGTGCTCCTGTAGTTAAAGGCCATGTCCTAATAATGATAGACACAGGGCCAAATGGAGGTTGCACGTATCTCTGCAGCTGTGGCGTATCCAAAATTTTAAGAGCTCAACTTCATGAAATCAAGGTTGGCTCCTCTGACTGTAGCTTTCTGTGTGTAGTAAGTCTGATAGTAAAAGCTGAACCATCTTTTGGGTGTGTTTGTATAATGCTGGTCTACTGGGAATATGACAGTCCTTTCCTCTGTCCTGGAGGTGGGTGAGTAGGTTAAGTAAGACTGCCAGCATCATCTGCCAGGAATCATATGAAACATACCTTGTAATGTGGGGAAATGTCATTCTATAGCAGCTGGAGTATTCATTAATAATTGTGAGGTGTGTTGTGTATCAGATTAGTTGCATAATCTGAGAAGGGGTAGAATTGGGTGCAAAAGTATAATTCAAGATGAGCCACGTCTCCAGAAGCACATCCGTGTATATTGGCTGTTTTCTGTGAACCATTGTGACAAGTTTACCTTATCTTCACCCAGATTGCCAAAGGGGACTAAAGCCAGGAATGTATAATGACAAAAAAATACAAATAGTACAAAGAAGGTCTACCTGCCTGAAGGGAAAGATTTGTAAGGAGACAGGATCAGAGCATTGTGTGGAGGTGTCAGGCAGACTGGACAAGAGGGCCTAGAGGAGCTTGACCTGTTGATGGCACTCGCAGAGGTGGGTCTTCAGTAAACTGAGCTCATGTGAAGTTGAAGTTCTGTTTCTCAGTGGTTTACAGCTTGGTATCTATGAGTTGCTGGTGGCTTTTGGACTACCTCAGAAAGTTCATGTAATACTGCATTATGATCTATATATGTGAAATTTCTGAAGGATCAACGACTACAGTGGAAATTTTTTGGGATGCAAAAGTTGGAAAAAACCCTGCTATCTGCTGTGTTTCTCTCATTAAGTCATTGAAAGGTTTGATTTTGAAAAGGCCAAACAATGAATCAGGCTTTAAAATGGAAGACCTGTAGGTGTTCTCAGTAACTTGGTTAAAGCATCTGGGTGTGCAAGATTGATGTGCTGGTGTGACTCAGCATGCAGCTGGGAGTGGGAGTCCTGAGAACACCTTCCAGGTGCAGGAGAGACAAGATCTGCTCCTGCAGAGCATTCGTTTGCAGAGATCTGCGTGTGGGGCCAGACATGTGCTTCCTGCGGGAGAACTTTGCTAAACTGTGACCTGCCTCCCAGGGGATCTGCTGGAAACCCTGTCCCTTGAAAAACTGAAAACTAGACAGGGCACCATGCAGGAAAATCTGGAGGGAGGGATGAGTCCTATGCTAGCCACAGAGATGAGCTGTGCTAGTTACAGGATCTTATAGACTTACATCCCAGGCACACTCACAGGGTGTGATTCTCCTCACTGAGGGATGGTTTTTTATTTCCAACATTCTGCTTTGTGCCCGGGAGTCCTTCTGGCATTATTGAGGACCCAGGGTGTGTAAGGAGAGTTAAGTACTAGAATTGAGATGTATCCTGAAGATCAAAGAAGGGAGTCTGCTCGTGTCAGGGGGGGATGCGTATTCTCCTTGGTGCATGTGCCTGAAACACCTATTACCAGTTCTGAGAAATGCATGTATTCATCAGAAGGAGAAAATATCCCTTTGTGTTTATTCTTATTTAACATTGTTTACACAGAAAATGGAGAAACACATCTTTAACCGTCATGTACTATTTAAAATTATGTCAGTACACCATGCAGAGCTCATTCTGTAAACATCTACTCCACCATGTGGTCTCTGGGAGCTAATGCTCTTCTGCTCTGTATGGCCACTTGTGTTCTGCCTGGAGCACGCTGCAGTGGATATGTTAAATAGCCTTTGTGAAGGTTTCCAGAGCTCTAAATTAAAAATGCCGAAAGCTGGGGGGGG
>VXBW01005154.1:620334-676453 GCA_013400375.1 Thinocorus orbignyianus | reverse complement strand
TGTAGCTGTAGTGGTAGGATGTCTTGCTACCTAATTGCTTTAGAACATGTGAGCTTGAATGAATCCTCTTTAATGAATAATAGGCAAATGCATAAATCGCAAACCCCAAGCACCCAAACGGTGAAATGCACACTAATGAAGACTCTGACTTCAATGGCAGGTGTAGAGTTGATTTGTAAAATGTCGTGAATATATCAGGTTTAAAATGATATATTTATTAAAAGAAGCAAGTCTTCCATGTGTTCCCCTTGTATTCACTCTCTCATCCTGCTCACCTACTCTTCCTGCACGATATTGCAGGCTGCAGTCTCACAGCAGTTTCTTGCTATAACTCTTGCTTCAAAGAAGTGCAACAATGGAGACCAATTACCCTCTGTCTCCACTCTTATTGCAATAAGCCTGAGGAAAAAAAAAAGTGAGTGCACCTCCTCCCCCCACTACCTTTTCAATTTCAAATCCTAACCCTATTGGTATTACCATTTGTGGATTTGAACTCCCTTGGCTTTGTGTGCGGCATTATCTGGAGATTCACCTGGTACTGATCCAATGAACCAACACAACCTTACAAAGCTGAAGGGAAGAGTGTAGAGTTCTCTTTGTAATAAATCATATGCCATGAAAAAGGATTTCTTTAACTCCTTTCCTCCATTATTCTCCATATCTCACCTTGTGGAAATGGGTCTGTTAGTGAGAGACTTAAACTCACATAGCAGGAAAGGAAAACGAACAGAGGAGGGAGAGCTGAAATGAAAGGAAGGCAGAGTTCCTGAAGGTTTCTATAACTTGGAGACTCCAGAAAGAAGAGGCACAACCTGAAAGAATGGAAAGCAGCCCTAAAAGTAAAC
The DNA here is from genome assembly GCA_013400375.1 of Thinocorus orbignyianus. NCBI lineage: Eukaryota > Metazoa > Chordata > Aves > Ciconiiformes > Thinocoridae > Thinocorus > Thinocorus orbignyianus. The sequence continues at coordinate 675,608 of VXBW01005154.1, read as the reverse complement.
CCAGCTTAGGCCTTGGTACTAAACCTTCCTCAGTTCTAGAAAGGGACAAGGATGTTTTCATTTGATCAGCTGGATAAGAAATCCTTAAAACTAGTAATGAGTTAAGCCCCCAGACTCAAAGGGGGTCTGTCCAGATAATTGCCCAGCAAGCTGAATGCTGGTCTGAACATCCTTGGTTTTATTGAGTCGAGCTGGTAACCTCTTGAGAACTGGCTGTCTCCCAAGTAGGCAGGAATGAATACTGCAAAGTGTTTCAGTTTCCATTTCAATTTTGAAACTCATTTGCTTTGACTGAATTTGCACTCTGTTTATGTAATTTATAAACACTGTAATAAATTTATCTACTTATAGAAAACAGAAATTTTAGGAAAAGGCTGGAGAACATTTGTGAAACACAAATTTTAATTCAACGAGCATAGGCACAGAATCTGATTTAAACGTATTTTCGGTCACAAAGCAGAAACATAGTATGTGGTCTGTGTATCTAGCAAACCCTAATAAGCATAATCCAAAATTCAAACAATTTTTAACAGCTGAAATATTTTAAATTACATACATGTCATTTTTTGTGGCAGAAATTACTATCTGACACACCAACCAGGTTCTCCACAATATGGATGAAGACCACAGCCAGAAGATAATAGCGGTTTGCTACTTTGCTTGTTGTAGGAAGCTCACCTACAGAATCACAGAATCACAGAATCACCTAGGTTGGAAGGGACCTTTTGAGATCATCTAGTCCAACCAATGGGGGGGGGAATTAAGAAAAAAAAAAAAACAAAAAAAAAAAACAAACAAAAAAAACCAAACACACCCACAAACAAAAAACAACTACACACACACACACACACAAAAAAAAACAACACCAAAAAACAACAACAAAAAAGCCCCACAAACCACCACACAACACAACACTAGCAAACCCAACACACCACACAAAAAACATCCAACACTAATCCATATCCCCAAGCACCATGTCAACTCCTCTCTTGAATTCCTCCAGGGATGGTGCCTCACCCCCCTCCCTGGGCAGCCTATTCCAATACTTGACTACTTCTGATTACACTTTTTTCTAACCTGTAAGAGTTTGTGCCAATACTATCAGCTACATTTATAAAAGCATTCATGGGTATGACCATTAAACCTCATGGAATGGGTTATTTTCTAGGGCCCTTACTCTAGGAAACATATGCCTGCTCCAGCTCTCACTGATTTTAAAGCTGCTTTTGTCTTCCCTTGTACTTCTTGGAGTCTGTAACATCTCCTGGTTCGCTTTCCTCTATATCCCCTTTCAAAGTTCATCCTTAAATAGTCCTTTGATATAATTTAGGGTGTTTTCCCCTTGTTAATTTTGTGCTGAACACATTAGTTTATTTACTTCACACAATAAACCTAATGTATATAGAACAGATTTGGAAGCCCTTTCTAAATCTGGGGAACACTTATAATCACGAAGAGCCATATTGAAGCCAATGACAACACTTGCAGCCTAAGAAAAAGAGGTGGTCTCAAATATTGAAAGATCCTGTGTTATCTTGGAACACATTTGTTTCCCATTGTAGAGCTGCTGTTTCCAGAGAATATCTGTATTTCTACTTTGCCTACCCAGTGCTTGAAGCAGCAGGTAAACAGTTAAGCGATAGAAGAAGCATGCAATACATACTACAAATGAACTGGTTTAAGATTGGTAGGGGGAATTAAAAAGCAGTGCAAGATGCAATTGTTAAGTTATCCTGTTCAATTTCTTGCATTGAAGGTATTAGCCACAAGGGAGATCACATCATATGGGAGCAAGAGAATATAATGAATGCAGGATCTTTAATAGGAATGTGGGAAACTCTTACTGTATGTTTTGGTCATGTCCTGATATACGTGAGCTTTGGGAGACAGTTCTACATGTAATAGAGTCAATAATCAAATCTGAAGTACCAAGGAACACAACTTGATGTTTCCTTGGAGAGACAACAAGTTTGCAACAGATGAATAAAGAGAGAATGTGGTAGATACAAATTTGTCTTTAGGCAAAAAGGAAAGAAAAAAGACTTAAAAACAGGGGTGTGTGGGAGAAAATTTTGTATGTTCCCAGACTGGAAAGAAATAGTAATGCCTACATCAGAAATTTAATTAGTTGTTGTTACATTGATAAAGATGTGATATACTACATCAAAGACTAGCAAAATGATATTTGGAAATTAATTTGAGTTCCTATTAAATAGAGCTCAGAGGAAGTTCCCAAATGAATAACTTGTTTGTCAAGTATTGCTTCCTTCTGTTTATGAAGTCTTCTGAAGGAAAGAGAACTATTTTCAACTGTTCTTGTTGCTTGAAATGATCTATGAGATTCATCACTAACCAGACATTCATGACACATTCTAATTTTGCAAATTGCAATGCCTTAGTATCTTACAGAAATTAGATATTCTTACTTCTTTTCCTTACAGGGATGGCTTATATAAAGTTATCTAAGAAGTCCCAAACCCCAAATTTAATATTGACAATCCGTGCATGCATTTAGAATTTTCACTTGGTGTTCTGTAGCTTGGCCACTTCAATGCACTTTGGAGATGAACATAATGGAATAAAAATATACTTGTTTTCTGTAGTGTTGTTAGTTTTGCAAATTCTTAAGACAAAACATAAATGGGAGACATTAACCACATAAGGGGATATGATTTCAGATTCTGATCTCTTAAGAAAGTTATCCTGTAGAGTGAGCATGCTGTTTTCTTGGGAACTGTGCCAAAATACAATAAAACTTGTAGTGATCACCACAGTTTCTGCTTCTGTTTAATGAAAACTCGTCCCTGTGATTCTGCTCTTATACCAGTTTTAGCCGAGTATAATTCCACCTATGTCTCTGGAAGTACTTCTGATTTTATATTAACATCTGTGATTTCAAAAGAAGTTTATATAATACACTTTGCTTTTTAGTGCGATGGAGACAACTTTCAGAATTGTCTGTGGAATTGTGGTTGTTGGAGTGTCCAGAAAAGAAATCTATCTGTTCTTTAGACAAGCAGACAAACGGCCATCAAGGCAATGAGGTGGCTTTCTTCCCCACAGTGAGCCATCCAGCTCATCTATGCACCAAGTCAGCAGTGATGAAGTTCAGAGCTGGCAGCTGGGTGTTTGAACTCCCAGACAGCCTGATGATTGGGTTGTCTAAGGCCAAGGAGCACAGAAGCTCCTGTATGCTTAGCTTCTCATGAGAGGAATGTCCCATTAACTTTGTATTTTTTGGTTCATAGGAAAATATTATTCATCATTTTTGGAAATAAATATAATCTTCTGGTTTTAGCATTCCACCTTTCGGTTTTACTTTCTATTTGAGTCTGATGTATGCAATCATTTGTTTCAGCTGTTTGAGAAGCGAGGCATTTTCTTTTCTTTTTGCCAATTGAACTTACGTTTTTTGGTCATCAGATTCTTAGAATTTTTGTCAAAGGATAGCACTACTGGAGTAAATCTCTATTGTTTGCATAGGTGTGTTTAAAAGATTAAGGCTGAACAGACATTCTCATAATAGACCAGGGATCGATGAGAGCTCTTCTTTTCTCAAGAAGCTTTAAGGCTTAGTGGTGCGGTTGATTATTTTTTGTTTGTTTGTTTTAAATACAGAGGAAGTTGCATCTGTGCCTTTATTATTTGTGTGATGTTTCATAGAATTCCAGAGCAAGATCTTTCCAAAGTCCACTGGTTTCAACCTCAGCTTGAGGAAATAAAAGAGACTTTTCTTCCTGCTTGTGTCAGTGGCCCCAGATTGTGTAAGGTGATCTCTGCAGTAGGCAAGGGACATGAATTCCTCCTCCCATTTGTGCCACTTGCAGCTTTTTTAATTTCTTCTGTGTTCACTCTTAAAAACAGCCCATTGAGTTTCAATGGGACTTCACAGGGAATGGGATATTACTCCATGGCACTGGGAGTAATACAATCAAGCTCAAGCCCGTGTACTGAGAGGGAAATGAGTCAGGGCAGGAAGGAGAAGCCAAGGTGGCATGCATGCTTCAAAGCCCACAAGATTTGATGGCCAATAAGCGTTTTAGCTTAGAGTCTTGGTTGGCTGACTTTTGTGTAGGCAATTGCAGGAGGGGAAGAGACCGAGGCCCTGGGTTAGTGGAACAAGTACATTCATGCTTTAAATCCCTTAAGCATGCACTTAATGGCCATTGATTTCAATGCTCTTAAAAGCTTTGCTGAGTCAAGGTCTGACTGAGGGCAAAGTAAAGGCTTGGTGATGCCATTTATGAATGACCATCATAGCCACAGACCCCCCAACTAGAGCGTGGAATGGAAGGGAACTTTAAATACCAAGCAGAGTCTCCCAGTGCCAGTGTGGGAAGCTGGCAAAAGGCAAAGGATAGAGAGTGAACATACGTGTTGCGGAGGGGAAGCAGGATGAATGACCGAAGTTTGTTAATACTCTGCTCTTCATGTTATTTCTAAAAGTGGCCATTGCTGCAGGCTTTCCCTGTCTTCAGGGGAGCATTATTCTCCCATGAGAATAATTTGTTTAAATGCATCAGCTGCAGAATATAGCCCTAGTTCTGCAGCTGAAGCCAGATGAGGCTGCAGCCAATATATGTCCTTTGTGTGTATTGTTTTTGTTTGTGTGTGCAGGTGCTCCCTGATGGGGTTTGATTTAAACCGGCACTGGGCAAATCCGTCTCCTTGGGCTCATCCCACGCTGCATGGAGTGAAACAGCTCATCATTGAGATGTACAACAACCCGGTAAGTGCGGAAAGGTGATGCCAAAACAGCCACTCGCTGAGGTACCGATTCTCTCCCACTGCATGGTTGTGCAAGATGCCAGTAACTCCGATGTGGCTTAATCTTGTGGCAAAGCAAAATAACAGAGAAGTAAGCAAATGCCATCCCCACTGGATGAGATCAGAGATCATTTGTGTCTTTTGTCACAGGAAGCATCAGAGTGGAGAGAGCAAGTGAAATGAAGTTCAGCTCAGATTAAATATGGAATAATGCTGAAAGCAGGGCCTAAATTCAATTGAGCTGCTCTCGTGATGTCCTGAGCTGGATTCAGAACAGCAGGCCCCCCAAATTGAATTACTGAATGGCATTGATGTTTAACCCAGAGCTCCGGCAGGGGTTGCTACGTAGCGTGCAGAGCAGGAGGGGGATAATATTTGCAAATATATAAATACACACACGCACACACTCATGCTCACTCAGAGAAGCAGAGGTGTTCTTGAAGGTGAAATCTTAGCTAATCAGAGGAGATGGATTGCAGAGAATATGGAGAAGAGGAGTGGGAGGGAGGCAGACAGCTATTGAATGTTTGACATCAAAGCGCAGAAGGATTATTGAACATGGCACCTAAGAAAAACTGCTGAACAAAGATGGAGATGGGTAGGAAAAAATCACTACCAAAAAAAATAAAAGGATATTTTTATAGATTATTATTTTTTCTGTATGGAATTCCTGGTATTTGTCCTTTCTTTTTTTGCTTCCCATTATGGAGATGGCATTTGGATCTTTAATTCCATGAAGATTTGCTAAATATTTTTAAAGTAATTTTTATTTCTGTTAGTGTGAAGAAGGACCTGGTTTGCCTTGCTAATAAAGAAAGAGGATTCTTACCCCTGGCTACATCATGTATAGGATGAGAGGTCCTTGAATTTAACTTCTGCTTCTCCCAATACATCTTATTAGACTTTTCATCTTCCAGGTAGTAGTAATATCTGTACAGAAGGGATTTTAGGTACAAGGAAGATAGGTCATCAGATAAGGTCCTTACATGAGGAATGGAATCCAATTGCATGGAAAATACATTCTTAGACTGCTAATTGTTTGGCACAGAATTTGTCTTTCTATTCTGTTTGTGCAGCACCAGCATTATGCGTGTGACTAAGGCTCCTAAGCCCTGCTGCATTAGAGTGATGAACATGGAAAGTAAATAAAGGCACTTTAAAGCCAGCCTGGTCTTTCCTCTGTTTCCTACCCCAAACAGCAAGACAATTTTCCTTGTAGATGATGTAAAGAACATGCAGGCTGTTTTGTTTGACAAGGAAGGAGGGTTTTTTTTCCAAGAATAAAGGGGTCCTTAAATATTACAAGAAGGTTTGGTGTAGGGGAATGCTTCTAGCTAAAAAAGGAACAAATCCTTACACTACCAGAAGTCAGCCAGTAAAAAAAAACAAACCTATTTTTGGAAGGGGAAAAAAATTCTTTTCAGCTTTGCCCCATTCCTTTGAAGCTTTGAAAACTGGTAGTTTCCAGCTGCCCTATGTGTGAGGAACAAACTTATTTGCTGTGGGGGCTAAATGAAAAAACAAAAGAAATATTTGATTAGAGTTGGTCTGAAATGGAAATCTTTTTTCTTCCACATCTCCCACCCCTCCCCAGTGATCAACTTGACATGAACCAGTTCCAGTTCATTTCCTTCTAAGGGAAAGAAAAAGGAGCCTTTGAAACACAGGTGTAACATTTGATTTTTCAGGGTTATTTAATTTATTTTTTTTTTAAATACTAAATAGGAATTTTTTTTCTTTTTTTTTTTTTTTTTTTTGGATTAAACTACCAACAAAGCCCAGGTGGCTCTTCAGAGTTTCATTTCTCAGTGAATTAGCTATTCACCAAAAGACCTTCTTGTCTGGTCAATACTGGCCTTTCTGAGAGTTTTAGGGATCCTCAGCAATATAACGCATTATAAGGGATTATTGTTTTTTTTGCGGCAATACCAGATTCTTACTCCTTCTGATCCAAGTAATTTTTGTATGAACAGACCTTATCCAAAGTGTTGGAACAAAGGGGGAACGCATGCCAGCTGCCTCAGAGAGAGGGCAAGGGATTTGTATGTCTGCCTCCTGCTTTAGCACTGACTGGTTTTATTAAGATTTAAAAAAAAAAAAAATAAAAATAAGATAAAATATTAAGAGATAAAAAAACCCACACCCCTCCCCTCTTGACAGAGTGCCAGAGTAAAAACGTGCTTTGAATCACTTCAGACTGCTAAAGATTTTAAGTACTATCCAGGTGCAGAATGCATCTTTTAGATGAGTAACACATGATAGATGGCTGGCTGCAAGCATAGGTGAACCAGTCGCAGGGGGGCTGTTGTCAGACTGTTCCAGATCAGGGAGTATGCATTGGAACACATCTGCCCTGCCACCCTCTCCTTACCTGAAGTCTTCCCTCACTGGGCAATAGGAAATGAAATAAAATGCGATGTAAGGCTCCCTGCAAAATAATATAATAAAAAATAACCTACCTCCCTTCCATTCTAGACAAGATCTTCCATGAGGAGCTGCCCACAGGAGATTGGATTGTTTAAAGCAGAGGAAGCTCAGCTTCATGTTGCTGTTGTGGAATGGCTCAGTGCAGGCCTTTTAGACGTATTCATTCCCGTAAATCACTTAAGGAAAATTAGCTGCCATAAGAGCATAAAACCACGTTTTAAATATTGCTGTATAGGAGGATTTTTCTTCTGCTGCTGCGGTGTGGAAGATAAGCTGTTTCCTTTGAAAAAAGTTTATTCTGCAGGGGGGAGGATGACTGACACAGAAATAAGTGAAGTGGGTATGAGGCGCACACACAATGCCATAGTGATTCCAGCACAGAGTGGTCCAAGGCTAAGTGTTTACCTACTGTATAAAAATAAACCAAAGTATCCGTGGTTCTCTGTTCTGGGGTTTACCAAGTGTGCTTATTTTAATATGTTTCAAATTCCATAATGACCGTATCATCTTTAGGGAGGGAGAGTATCAGTCAAGAAATCAGAGGACAATGGGAAGCTTTTGATCTCTATGTCACTGATTTTGAAACAGTCACTGATGGTAAGCTGCTGTCATTGTGCTGGTCTATGTGAAGTGAGGGGATGTTCTCAGCTGTTTCTAGTGGAGTCACTCTTGCAGACGAGACTGAAGTGATAGAACTTGCTCTTCTACATCATATGTTGTTGGCTGAAGATATTTCTCTTTTTAAGAACTTTTTCCTGTCCACATACCACACATCACCACCTTCCCACCTCTCCACCAGGTGACATGTGTAGATGGTTCCTCTGCCCATGCTGGGGCAGGTTAGCAGATTTAGCTCAGAAAATGGATGTATTCTTTAAACCGGCTCAACTGACTTTTGTCTGAAACACATCAAAGGATGTTCGTAAGAGCTGTTGCAACAGCTGAACTGTAAGGCCAGTAAGTTCTGCTTGGGCATGATAACACACTTCATGTAGAGAGCTGTTTGGAGAATGAATGTCTGGGTAAGGAGTCTAATAAAGCATATATGCACAGCTAGATTTAAACACGTGAACAATCTGATTGAATTCAGCAGTGTCCCTTGTGTGCTTGCAGTTAAGCAGGTGCTTAAATGTTTTGGACTGGGGATCAAGTGCTCAGCACTGGCAAGCTCAGGATATGGATGGTCCACAGAGATCAAACAATCCTTATCTCTGGGACAACATGAAGCTGCAGAGACTGAGGGAGCAGTAGAACTGCTTGATTGTGAGCAGGTTTTATGTGGCCATCCAGCACTTTTCCCAACAAGCGAACGTACTCTCTAAAACAGATTTAATGAGTGAACTTAGGTGGTGTGTTCAGTGTCAGCTCAGTCCCCTTGAGTATGTGCATTGTGATATGGTCTTTAATCATATGGGCTCATGTTATTCTCTCAGCTAGACTCCTGCTTCACTGCGTTCTCCAAATGGAAAACTTTCACATAATAAGCAGCTATTCAGCGTTTTGTTTTAGCTTCAGTGTTCATTGTGCAGCCCTGTCCTGTATTTACTGTGCGCTATTCAGATCCTGCTCTGAGGACAGAATTGTTAATCTCCTCATGGGCTTTTTTGTTGCTATACCCTGGGAGCATTTCAGATGCGTTAATTATTTTTTTTGGGGGGATGACTCCTGTGAGGGACAAATATATTATCCTTATATGGATAGAAAACACAGGTAGGGACAGTTATGATCAGAAATACCTATTTATTTGAGATAGATAATTTAGAATGCTTGGGATCAGATTTGTTTCATGTCATTCACCAAGGTTTGATAAGTTCACGGTCTTGTTTCTACCCCTTCCTTCTCTGAAGATTGGGATAGAAAATTTCTGTTATTTGGAGCTCTTAGGACCTAGAAGAAAAGGAATAGGCAGTGAGTGACGGCTTGGGAAGAATCTGCTTCAAGTGATTTTCCCCACTCAAATGAAAATGCAGAGATGGGATGTGGTGTTCTCAGACACTCCCATTGCAACTCTGCACTTTGTTTTCTTGCATCTATCTTTCCTTTCTTCTGCCTGGTTTCCACCTCCTGTTGTTATTGAAGCTGGAGGTACAAATGATTCCTGTATTAGAAACTATTAACCATGTGTCTTCAGTGAGCTGGAGACCTGACCAAAAAGAAAAGAAAACAAAGAAACACCCACTTGGGATGTGCTCATTAATTATCATCGCCTTTGTCATGCACACATATACCAAAGTCTTAAATTATTTCTGCATAGGCAACTTTTCTGTCTCCATTACTGACTTTGGAGTACTTAACATTGCAGCCTTTACATGCTTTTAATACTATTCTGGATGAAAGTTTTCGTTGATTCAAAGCAAAACATCCTGTTGGAATGAATCCCCAGCATGCTGCAAGCTGAGTCATCTACTGGATTGGAACCTTCAGATGCACCACAGACGTCTGCCACAAGAACTGATGAATTAACTGATAGAGGACAGCAATCTGCTATTGCTATGGCCTGGTGTGAGGGAGGGAAAAAGACACTTTGCCTGTGGGCTTTGTGGGTATCTGCTGACAACGGAATTAATAATAAGAAAGGATGAGTAAACGTAATACTGCAGGCATGGGGAGTGGGTGAGTGGGTGTATATTTAAGGCTAGATGACACCTTTTGTGATTTTGAGAAGGTTTTTTGAGATCCTGTGTACAGGCTTAGACTTGAACGCAAGTATATGCTTCCAATCTCCCTGGATCTGAGGAGATACTGAACATACACTCTTCTGGTTCTCTGTTATCATCTATCTCTAGACCCTTCTTTAGAGGCAGATGGATGTCCTTCACTAGGGTTGGCTCCCCTCACTATATCATGCACCCTCAATACTGCAGGAAGACAGTAGAGATAGCTTGACCTGGGGAAAAGGCCTGAGCTGATCTCCAAGTTCCCGTTTGCTGATTTCTCTGCTGAGAAACCCAGATACTAGGAGGCAGGTGAGGTTAAATGTTGAGTGGAGTGTGAAGCAGGTTATTGTAGCCAGTTCAAGTGAAACACATTCTCTCCCTGACAATATATAACTCATTAGAGTTGACTGTATTACTCAGATAAGTGGTTTCTCTAAGTTTTCCCATCATCATTCCTAAAGAGTAAAGGCTCAGCCCTCCACTGTGCTCTCAGGCTTTCTTTTCACTATCTGTTTCTCCCATTCTAGTACTGAGCTCTGTTCATCCCTGCCAGAAGATTACAGATGTTCTTGATTGACAGGACGAGGGGTAATGGTTTTAAATTGGAAGAGGGGAGATTTAGATTAGATATTAGGAAGAAGTTCTTTACTGTGAGGGTGGTGAGGCACTGGAACAGGTTGCCCAGGGAAGTTGTTGATGCCATATCCCTGGAAGTGTTTAAGGCCAGGTTGGATGGGGCTTTGAGTAACCTGCTCTAGGGAGAGGTGTCCCTGCCCATGGCAGGGGGGTTGGAACTTGATGATCTTTAAGGTCCCTTCCAACTCTAACCATTCTATGATTCTTACCACTTCAGATCGTGTCCCATCTCTTTCAGAGATGCAATTCAGGAGATAATGCTTGTTATAGACCCTTAGTCTGCCCTTCTACATGCTGCTGTAATGGACTAGTGTTTTCTTCAGCCGCTGTTTAGACTGGAGATAGTTGATGCTGTTATTCAACCTACTTCTTTTCTAGGTCTTCAGCAGCAGCATCAAGAGTGTACTATCTGGGACAGTAGTTTTGACTATGCAGGAGCCATGTTCATAGTATGGCATTGTGAGAGTGCTCTGTGTGCTGCACATCCAACCCCCGACTTTCTTCATGATCCTGAACTTTTGCAGTGATGAAAATTGGGATCTCTGTTTTTCTAGTGTTGCTGGTCATACAGATAGTGTACAAAGTACAGATGCTGTACTTTGAGGGAAGCGTTTTGGTTCCATGGAAAATTAGGTCACAAAACAAAGACTTAGAAACCCATAGCTGGTGTTTTATAGCTTGCAACTGTCCCTAGTGGCAGGATTGCTTTAGTGACCTCCTATCCTCTGTCTTTGGCAGTGCTACATTCTTCACCAGACAACTCCACATTTAGAAAAATGCAGCTGGTCTCTGAGGCCCAAGTTCTTTGCTGGAGTGTGACATAAGTTTTCTTTTTGTTGGTCCTGCAAATTGTGTCAGTCTTGGAGGTTCTATTTCCACTCATCTTGTAAAATGATGTTATTAGTATTGTAATTGATGTGGTACTGGATAGTGGACAAATACAGTATAATAAAAGATTTGGTAAAGGTTTCACATAAAAATTGTACACCTAGGCTTCTTATACTATAAGGATGTAAGTAGTGTTACCTAATCTAAAATTTGAATGACTGGAAGCAGTTGGTTTCTGTTCAAAAAATCTTCTTTTCTCTTATAATCTGCCCTGCTCTGTTATAAATTGGAGTGGCAAAGTGGTATATATTTCACTGGAAAATTATAAGCTGATTCTCTTTCCAGCTGAAACCAGTTTAGATGTTAATAAATGTTTGGAAAGGCTGTGGGTTGGGGCTTGTTATTGCTCAGAATTCACTCAGAGCCAAACAAATCAGCTGAGGTCTGCATCATCTGGTATATGGAGTCATAACAGATTAACACAGGGTAATGAGATCTGTGGCATAACATGCTACCTGGCTCCATTTTGCTGTTAGCAGAGCTCTTAGACTTCCTTCGCCAGATAAACAACACAATAGTAATGGATAATCATTGTTAACACAATATTGAATTTTAACAACCTGCTAGGAAGTGATATTCAGATAGTTCCTTAGATATCCCAGGTTGTCATTTCTACCTGATGGTTTTGACTCAGGCATCAAAACAGCTATCATCAGGCATAATTTTTTGCCAATAATTCTCGACCTAATATAGTGCATGTTATTCCAAATTCTTCTCAGGCAAAATGGCCAACATGCTGCCTCTTACTTCTTTCCTCCTGAAATTAGAAGAGTTATTACCTCTCCTTATGCAGTATGTGTTCAACTGTGGTAACCCTGTGACTGCTTTCTGTGGTAATGTTTGTGTTTGTGCCAGTTTGTTGACGTTGTAGAAATTCCCTGGACCACTTCTATCTTGCGAGTCCTTATTGACTGAAGTGTAACATTTTAGCATTGCAAATATCATTCTTATTTTAGTTCTCTGTTGAACAAAACGGTAGTAAGCGCAACCTTTGTTTCACTGGTGCTAGACCATAATTTAACAATGTGATCTGCAGACCAGTGTCTGATTCTGTAGCTTTTGCTAGTAGGATCTTAGGGTTTGGACTCTATTTCTGACCTTACTGCTGGGCTGCCATAGTAAGAGCTACTAATGCTACAGCTAACATCATACTTCATGTAGACTATTTAAAAGTACTCCCATTCAACTCTTCCCATTCTTAGATATGATTACATTGGATATCTGCTGACAGAAATAATTGTGACATGCACAATGAGTTTGTTAGCTGTGGTATTTTCTGATGAACAATCTCATGAGAGGGGGACTAACAGTTGGGAAGAATTCCTCAGTTTCTTTCACTCAGTTTTAATAAATCTACTTCCACTTTGTTCTGGAGTAATCATTTTTTCTTGATCTACTCATGTCTTCTGTATTTCTGCTAGGTAAAGCAGCTTCTGGCTGTAGCATCTCTCTTCCAGTGGTCCTTTAAACACACACAATATCATGTGAAACTTGCTAGCAGGAGAGCATGTTTGGCACTAGAATAGTTCATTTTCATGAGATGCTGTATCTTTAGCACTGGAGGTGTTTATGACAGATATTTATTCGGAAACGTTTAAATATGGGGAAGGTTTAGATAGAGTTAATTCCCTTTTGAGACAGTCAAAGAAATTCAATAACCTCTACAGATTTCCTTTGCATCCCCAATTAATCTATGATCTTTACCCTTTCTCTTTGACTAGTTTTCAACATGTAAACTGTCTACAGGTATATCTTCATATATATAAATGTGTATATAAAAGTAAGTATATAGTTTCTTTGGTACTTCAGATCTTAGGAATAATTGACACTGTTAGATGAAGTTTCTTCTGGAACTGTGAACTGGTTTTTAAAGTGATAGTCATGGAAGGAGGGTGCATACCACACACTGCTAATACCCTTACTTTTTGCCAAAGCTCTGCAAATTACAAGCTACATTCCTTCTAAACTAGACAGGCTTTTTTGGTTGGTTTTGTTTTGATCACACTGGTGTGTTCATAACCTAGCTCTGAATGACATTCCACTGTTTTTATCATTAAGGAATGTATCTACAACTACCAAATTTCTATTTATACTCAATGTGCTAATTGCATCACTATAGTGGTAGTGTCTGACACACGGGTTATGGATTTTTTGGTTGGTTGCATTTTTTTGCTATCTCCTTTTAGTAAAGTTTGTATCTAGAATAGGAATAGTTTCAGCTAAAATTAATTTCCCAAAAGAATGAAACCTTTTAATCCAGCTACTAAAGCCCAAATGTTCTTTGTTTCAATGCAATGATGGTCAGTTTTTGTGTGTATCTACGCTGCTGTTCTCCATTACAATCAAACACCTGCTTGAAGCACTGTAGACAAATTAGCGTGTGGTTCACTAGCATGTATCTATCTTTATTAATTAACTCTTTCAGTTTCTCAGATGTATTAATACTGCATCCTGAGAGTTGAGATATCTATGCAGTAACATTTCCAAGTTCCTGCTCTCAACATCTAAATCAGGCACAGGTTAGTTTCTTTTTTGTAGTTCAACATTCTGAGAAACCTTTGTACTACTGTTTTTTGTTTGGGGCAGACATGTTAGTTATGACCTCCACTTTGCAGTGATCTACTGTACACCTTATCTTTTCTTCCAGGTGTTTTATTGCTATTACATGGAACTTGCATTGTTGCTTTCTTAGTTTCAGCTCAGCAGCTCTGTCTCTTTCCACAGCTCTTTAGGGCCTTTAGTCAAACTCCTCTCTCTTACCTTGGATCAAAATATTATCCATCAAAGCTTTAGTATCCTCTCTGCCATCAAAACATGGTTGTATTTTCCTGGGACATGCCTAGGGGGCTGAACACAACTCAAATATCTCTCTGAGGAAATAGTGTGTCCTAAAATAGTTTTTTGAAGATGTAGAGCCATGTTCTCTGTTTTTCTAGGGGCATCTGCCAGCACCCTGCTGATGAATCAGAGCCATCTCTTCAAAGGATTTACCCCTTGTCAATGGAGGAAAATATTCCCTTTATACAATACACATATTTTTTTCCTTGGTCTGAATGTACAAGAGAGGTTCAGTATGGATTCTTTTCTTGCTCTCTTGCATCTTCTTTATGCTTCTACTTTCTGTGAATCTTACAGCTGTGATGTTATCAAAGTCTTCTTTTAGTATCTGCACTGGGGAGAGAGTTGATGGGGTTTTTTTAAGATTCATTTTAATTATCATTAATCAGGGAGTGGCAGACTTGTTCAGTGCTGTGTTGAGAGTTTCCCTGAGTCTGGGAAACATGCTTAAGCTCCTCCTTAGTAATTCCGGTTTCATGTTTCTCCTCCCCTTCTCTGTTATTGCAGTGAGACCACATGGTTTGAGATTTATTTATTTTTTTACCCATTTATAAAAATTGTCCCTTTGCTTCTGCTCCTTCCCCAAGTTCTTCTATAAACTGGGTCAGAGTTGAGGTCACTGTCGATTCTGCTTCAGTCAATGGTTGAATTTGAACTGATGGGCACTGAGGAGAATAAGCTCCTGAGCGATAGAGCAGCCAATTCCAGCTGGCTCTTACCAGAGCTTCTTAGAGATGTGGCTTCTCAAAGAATGCAAGTGGAAATGCCTGGAATGAACTGATCCATTTTATTTTTCCTACTTCAGACAGCATTGGGCACATGCCCTTTGTTCATGTAGCTCAATTTTCTGCCTGGGATTGCATTTGCCTTTTAAGACACAGGGGCAAAGTCACTGCCAGGCCTTTTTTATTTAATACAAAAGAGCTCTTAGTATTCAAAAATGATTTACAGACAGCTGGCCAAGTGTTTGACCTAACTATGTCTGTTCGTGCTATTCTACTGGTGCAAGATAGCTGTAATAGAGGCTTACCCAGCCAGTGGACAATTAGCCCAATGTATGCAATGAAGATGGGTAAAGTGAAATGCTGATTTTAAATGAGGATATTGACATAATAGCATCTCAATCAGTGAGCACTGGAATAGCAGTGTAAAATTACTCATGAATAGCAGAGGAAACGAAGCCAGTGGAGGAGTGACATTGTAGTTAAAAGACAGCTCAGAAGCAAAAAAAAAAAAAAAAANGAAAAAAAAAAAAGGAAAAAGGAAAAAAAAAATCAAGCAAAAACTAGCCACAGAGAATGGAATCATATCAACAAGTACTGAACAATCTCAAAATCTCTATCCATTAAGATTTCATGCCAAAATAGGATGGTACCAGTAAGCATCTTTATAATGGCATGTTCACATTTACCAAAGAAACAATGAGGACTCAAAGAACATAACGGCAGGGATTGATTAAGGGTCATGATCAGATATGATGTAGAAACTGCATTTGTACATTTTAAAAATTATGTCTTCTTGAAGCAAGAAATCAGAGAGCCCGAAAGAGAAGCCAATTTTTTATTTATCCCTGAGAAAGGATTAAGTCTTGACTGAAGGTGCAACTGTCAAAGAAACATTCTCTAATAATAAATATAAACATGCTCAAATTTATCATTGTTGGTGGAGTACCAGAGCCAAAAAGTCCTTAGACCAGCACACAATTCTAAGAGGGCACCAACATAAAATGGCAAGAAAAATAAAAACAGCAGCAAAACCAGCAAGACATAACAAAACAACACTTCCAGGTGACATGGCAGCTATCTAAAATCACCATTGAAGGAATGGGTTTTTGCAGCTTTAACATCAGAGAGTAAGCATATTACCCCTATTTGAAAAACTCCACAACTTTATAAAAGGTTGCATGAGAAGTTAGCAAAGGGGATTATTAGACTGAAAAAGGCCATTAGCATTAAAAGGACACCCTTTGAAGTCTTGCCCAAATGAACTAAGAAAAAAAAAAAACAGTACACTCTGGCAAGTTAAATGCAAAACCATAATAATAGAGGACAAAAACAATTTTGAAGAATAACTTGCTAAGGGCATAAAAACTAATAATAAAAACTTTTTCAAACACATCAGAGGCAAGAAGCCTGCCTGAAGGTCTATAAGGTTGATAGATGATCAAGATGTAAAGAAGTGCTCAAGGAAAATAAGGTCTTCGCAGAAAAGCTAAATGAATTATTTGCTTTCGTGTTCACTGTGAGGAGCCTAGAGGGAATTCCCAAATTAGAGCTGCTCTTTATAAGGGACAAATCCTATAACATGGATAACAGTGGTTTAATGGTACGTATCATTTTGGAAGAGGATTATGTACCTTGTACATCTGTTAGCCTTTTCTGGATGAATTGACATACATGAAGATAAAGGCAATCCACTACCTGTTGCATATTTTGAATTTCTGAAAAGTGTTGGCAAAGTTGCTAACGGAATTATTTTAAAGAAATTAAGAATTTGAGTTTTTATTGCATGTATCATAAGAAATTAAGAATTTGAGGTTTTGTTGCATATATCTTTCCTTAGGTTTAAAAAAAATGAAGTTAGAAGTGATTTTTCACAGTGGGTGAAAGTTATTTGTGCAGATTGCTCAGGATTATTCAAAATATTCATAAATTATTCAGAAAAAGAATGAACAGATTTTTTCTTATGGTATATGAATATTTGGTGCAACTAAACACAGAAGCTGTTATAATGCTGAGTGACAAAGCGGCAGATTAAGTCCAGTGTTAATAAATGCAAGACACTTATGTACCTTTCTGATGAAGAAAGAGAAGTCAAAGCAGACAACGAAATTCTGGTGCCAGTTAGTAACTTGGAAAAGAAGCTTGTGAAATGGATTTCAAATACCCTATCAATGATTAGCTGTGCTTAAGAAGGAAAAGACTGCCTTCGATTCGTCACTGTGGTACTTCATAGTTTACCTGTATCTTTGGAGAAGTGTACGATTCTGACAACCTTATCTCAGAAACAACTGAATAAGGATTTTTTTTGGAGAAGGGTAAAGAAGAAAGAAGACGAGAAATTTGAAATTATTTATGTATGACAGAAGTATATGGAATAGGCCCTTCATCTTGGAAGAGATATTGGAGAAGGAATAAATTAGTTTTTGGTTTTTTTTAAAAAAAGTCAAATATATGAAAGTTATCAAAACCAGAGAAACAAGTACTAAACTCTCAAAAGCTATTACTGCTGTTGGTGGACTTGGGAGATGTAGAAGCTGTCAAAAATTGGGATGCTGTTACACAGGAAAGCATTATTCATATTTGTGGTTTTGCTTGCATTGTTTTCTTAAACATCCTGTGCTGGCCACATCCAGGGATGGCTGTATGGCCTTTCTTACATGAGTTCCTGCATGATAAAAACACAGCTCTTGCTATAGCCCTCTGACAGTCTCTTGAACTCTTCCCGGAATAAAGTAGAAAGGGCTGGCTGTGTGACGACTGGATTGGCACTGTCAGTTTTATGGACAAACACTAGTTGTTCTGCCTAAAAGAAAGCTTTGTTCTTCCCTTCTGATTATCATGTGTAGGATGTCATGTGTGATATTGTGTGTGATGTCATTGCCAAACTTCTTAAAGAACAGGAAAACATTGGAAGTAGTCAACACGAATTTACCAAAGGTAAATCATGCTTGACCAATCTGATAGCCTTCTGTGATGTTATAACTGAACGAGGGGGGAGCAATGGATGTCATCTACCTTGACTTCAGCAAGGCTTTTGACACTGTCTCCTATAACATCTTCATTAGGAAACTCAGGAAGTGTGGGCTAGATGAGCAGGAGTGGAGCTGGGTTGAGAACTGGCTGTGTGACAGGATTCCAATGGTTGTAGTTAATAGAGCAGGGTGAAGTTGGGGGTCTATATCCAGTGTGTCCCTCAAGGGTCAGTACTCGGTCCTATCTTGTTCAATATATTCATCAGTGACCTGGACAAAGGGGCTGAGTGTATCCTCAGCAAGTTCACTGATGATACCAAACTAGGAGGGCTAGCAGACACTCCAGAAAGCTGTGCCACCATCCAGTGTGACCTGGACAGGCTGGAGAGCGGGCAGAGAGGAACCTAAATGAGGTTCAACAAGAGCAAGTGTAAGGACCTCCACCTGGGGAGGAAGAATTCCATGCACTGATATAGGCTGGGGGGACCTGCTGGAAAGCACTTCTGAGGAGAAGGATCTGGGGGTCCTAGTAGACAGTAAACTACCCATGAGCCAGCAGTGTGCCCTTGTGGCCAAGAGGGCCAATAGAATCCTGGGCTGCATGGGGCCAGTAGGTCGAGGGAGGTCATTCTCCCCCTCTGCTCTGTACTGGTGAGGCCAAAACAGGAATACTGCATCCAGATCTGGGCTCCCCAGTTCAAGAGAGATAGGGAACTACTGGAGGGACTCCAGTGTAGGGCGACAAAGATGATTAAAGGATTGGAGCATCTCCCTTATGAGGAAAGGCTGAGAGAGCTGGGACTCTTTAGCCTGGAGAAGAGAAGACTGAGGGGACACCTTATTAATGCTGACAAGTATCTGAAGGGTGAGTTGAAGATGACGGAGCCAGACTCTTTTCAGTGGTTCCCAGTGACAGGATGAGGGACAATGGGCACAAGCTGGAACATGGGAAGTTCCTTTTGTTTGCAGTGAGGGTGCCAGAGCTCCGGAACAGGCTGCCCAGGGAGGGTGTGCAGTCCCCTTGTCTGTAGACCTTAAAGACCTACCTGGATGCAGTCCTGAATATGTGCTCTGGGCAATCTTGCTTTAGCAGGGGAGTTGGACTAGATGATCTCTAGAGGTCCCTTCCAACTCGGACAATTCCGTGATTCTGCACCTCTGCATTCCTGTAATTATGGTGCCCAAGGCTGCCTGAACCTTGATGGAGGGAGTATGAAGTGTCATACAGTATCACTAGATTACCAAAAAAATATGTGAACCTGTATTTAGAATGGGAAAGGGGGAAACCTGGAAACTGTATGATTTCCCTAGATAAAAGTGAATTCTCCTCAGTGGAGGCCATTATATTGTCATTGTGGCAACACACAAATGTATAGACTAAGTCCCTTGATTTCTTGGCATATCTCATTCCAAAATAGTAACCCCAGATACTCCTGTAGATAGGATTGTCTACTGTTTATTTTCATTTTGTGCCTGTTTTACTCTGTCATCCAGACCCTGGGTCTGAGAACAGAAATCCTGTGAGAAAAACACAGCAGCTGTCTAATAGCTTAAAGAAAGGTAACTAATGGATAATCCGATGGGGATATTTTAGGCAGATAGGCTTTAGTTACAGAATGGATGACTAGAGCTGAACGAATAATACTGTTGGTCTTTTGAAAAGTATAATAGATATCCTTTATGATTTCAAGTTGCCAGGATCTTGGCCTTTTTAAAAACTCATCCTTTGAGAATTATAATGAAGCAGAGCTGCTTCCCCGAGTTATTATTTTTCTTAAACCTGAAAAACTGTACTTTTAGACTCATAGGCATTAAAAATAGCTTAAGGCTGGTAGCATTGCTAGCTGGGTTTTGCAGGCAGAAACTCTGCAGTTTTGCCTATGTTTTCTTGATCTAGAGCCCAGTTTTAAGCTGCTGAATGGGGTTTGTGTCTATAATGTTCCCTAAGTGCTATTATGCAAAGAGATTGCTTATTTGAATCATTAGTCAGTCTGTGGATGGCTGCAAGTTCTTATATTTCATAGCTGGTTTTTGTGATGTATGTGACCTATTCATAGCTGTTGCTCAAGCTGTACTGGAATGAGACTTAATTCCAGTTCTTGTTTAAGCTTTTCTGCTGACTACCTTCACTGGTATATGCTTAGAAACTATTCCAAACCCAGAGGACCACTATATGCAAAACTCTGCAGAAAAGGTTCCTCACACAAGAAAATTATATTAGTAGCCTAACTCTTCCCAGCCAGAGTTAACATGATGGATCATTGTTTCCTATACAAATGTGTTCAGTCATCTTTTCAGAATCTGATTGCTATATGCTTTGTGAAAAAAATCCAGTTAAAATTAATGTATTAATTAGCAGAAGTTTAATTTTCTTCTTGTGAGGAGATACATCATGGTGTTGGAATTTTACAGCATCAAAGTTAGCAATAGTTCCCATCTCAAAGTATTTTGAAAGCTTCTACTTGCTGTCTTCTGCAGTGCTGACACTAGTGGATCAATACGTTTTTAAAACCAGACAGGAATCACCGTGATAATCTAGTCTGACTTACAAAGTACTAAATGTCATCCATCGTGGTATTCCTAAATGGGCATCAAAGTCTGAGCTTCCCCAACTTCTGGTGGCTTAGCTGTGAGAGAGAATGACTGATCTGAAAGAGCTTAGAGGGTTTACCTCACAAGAGCATCTGGAATATCAAATCTTTCTCCACATATCTTCAAAACCCCATCCCTATGCTGGTAAAGTTGTTAAGCTCACATTGGGTTTTTTTTCCCCCCTTTTTATTTTTTTATATATTTTTTTAAATTAATTAGTTCTTTTTCTCTTCATCATATCTGCCTTCTGGGAACGGACATATAGAAAACTGCAATGTAAAGCAGGATTAGTGAGCTGGGTCACTTTGATGGCCTGAGCTGCAGAATCTGAACATACTTGATACAATAAGTCCACCTGAGTGTGTAGAAAGCCAGGGGTACTCCGACACGTGAGCTGCCTCCTTTTCTGTTGGGGTTGCTTATGTTCTGAGGTGACTCTTTTACAGACAATACTGATAATTATTTCACTATTTCTCAAAACATGGTAAGAAGAGGAGGAAGGATCACATTACCAGGGCTGATAACACTTGGTTCACACAAATATGTCTGGGAGGACCAAAGGGTTGCCTGAGCATAAACAGCAAAATCTAAGTTACGATGAACACATGCCATGGAACATTTGCAGCAGTGAAGAGAAGTGAACGATGAGCTTAGCTGAAAAGGGGGCTTTCCAAAATAATTTGCTTGCAAGTACAGCTTTGTTCCTTCCTTCATCCTGGCATTTTTGTCTGGTTTACCCTTGTATGTGTTGATGTATGGAATTTGATGGGGCTTTTTGTAGGTTTCGATGCTTTTTCTCAACTGATAACACTGCAGAAAATGTAATGTTATTGTGTTAAATAGGTTATTGTTTTAAATGTTTTTATTTATGGACGGTCCTCTACAAGACCGTTTTCTAACTGTGAGAGTATCTTACATTTATATTTGAATTTTCAAAAGCACCTTTTGAAATAGGATCCTGTCCTCTCATTGTATCCTAAATACAAAGTTCAGTTGAGAGTTAAGGATCAGTTTGTGCCATACTGAAAAGTAGCCATCTCTGGAAAAGACCCCATCAGTGGAGCGCTATTTGGAGGTTGTTTACTTAGAAGTACATCAAGAAAAATCTTTTGTTTTTCTGAGTTCAATTAATCTATTGTTTTGTATTTTTTGAAAATAAACTACCTTCATCTTAGTATTGGTCTCCTGCTATGGAGTTTGTGGTGGTTTATGACTTCCCCCCAAAAGGGTACTCACTATAGAATTAAATCCCAGCAAGGGTAGATTTAATCGTCCCTGATGACTTGTAGTCTATGGAAACATTATTGCCTGTGCTCAGTTGGTGAGTCTGCCCTTCAGGAGCTGGATGTTCTCTCCTTGCTGCAGTTAACTCATGCAATAGAGACAGCTTTTTATCCTGTTTATGTCCCTTGATAATGGCTGTATTGATCTGGCCTGATGTAAGCAAAGGTTCACAGTTCGCCAAATGTTGCTAAGGGTACCAGACGATTACTGCCACCAGCAGACACATTCCATCATCTCACAACCTCAGTGTGTGAAAGCCAGAGCAGCAGGATGCCACATGTTGGTGACTCAGGAAAATGGCATGTGTCGGTATCTGACATATGTCAGACTTGGATGCTTCTAAAATTAGGAAGAATATAATTTTTGTCGTGTTTGTTTTGTCTGCCAAGCAATGCAGGAACATTTAAAGGTTAGCCTAATTTTCAGTTGTTTGGAAATGAAAGCCACAATGTCAGTGCTGTGCAAGAACACCTATGAATTTTGTTTTTAAATAAGCTGAGGATTCTTCTCATTTAAAAAAAATTTAGAAGTTACTGGAACTGATCTGAACTGGGTATAAAAACAGTGAGGAAGGTGGGCTGTTGTCCAGCCTGATGTCTCTAGGCAAATGACTTAATTATCTGCTTACTTGTTCTGTTCAACAAGGAATTTTCACTAGAAGGCAAAAGCTAAGAGAAAAGGTTTTGCACCTAAATTCTTACTTGCGGCACCTCAAAGCAAAGCTGTAGAAGTGAGAGCTGCTGAATCTTGGAATACTGCTTGAGGGATTCGGTTCTTTGTTTAGAAAACAATTTAAATCTGTTTACCTGATTCTCCTTGCACAAAATCCCAGTTGTCCTTTGAAATAAGAAGTATTTTAGCTCTGCAGCGATGAGTATGTCTCGTCATGACAGAATAATTAGATGAGGTTTAGACCATTTTTAAAAGCAAGATGTCCAAGACTATCATTGGGAAGGGGTAGTGGTGGGAGAACAGGACTAACTATTAGATTATTAGGTTGGGCTTTTTTTCCCAAAGTCCAAGGTGGAGGAGAGATTAGCTGATTTAAAGGGCAAACTGTTTTCTTTTTTTTTGATTTTTTTTTGTCCTTGAGAGACGGAAAACGCTGATTGTTTGATCCCATCTTATCCTGGTTCTGGTCTGTTAATTCCAAAGATCGTTCTCCAGGTGGCCTGGTTACTTTCTAACAAGATTAGAGGGAGAGAAGCAGTGAACTGCTCAGTTGCTCTCTAGAGACCCTTGGAAAGTGTGATTTGGAGTGGGCTGGCTGGAGAGTAGTGCAAAGAGGCCTGTCTGACCTAGCATATTATTGCAAGGGTTTTACTTCTGTCACAATAGTGGATTGTTCTCTGCAAAAACAAATATTTAGCAATTATTGGCTGTGTTAGTCAAACTGATATATACCGCTGTTGTATAATAACGTGGTATTCTGTACAGAGGGTTTGCAAACGGCTTTGTTGATTTCTGCAGCATTGTAACAGCAAAGGGCAATGAAAATTTATATCATAACAGACATTGTGATTTTATGTTATTAGTGAAAATAACTTCAAATGCAGTTTGCTAGATCTGAAACACAGAAATTCATCCAAGTGAAATATTATTTTAGCTTTCGGTCTTGTTCTGAGAGCACCGGCACCTTCTACTGAAGTCAGTGGAAGCTGTAAATGATTACTGTGGCTGCTTTTAGCCATTCAGATTGATTTATCAGCTGAACCCACTAATATCTGTGCACTGAGAGCAGCAGGAAAAGCCTATGTGCCTATACATATATTATACCTATAGTATGCTTTATGCATTGTTTTCCTGTTGATTGTGTATTTTGCAGAGGTATTTATCTCCGTCTCTTCCCTGTGGAGTTCAGAAGTATGATTGGATCTGGTTATGCTGCAGTTCAGGGAGAGACGGGAGCATTTGAAATAAAGCTTGGGAGCCATTTACTAGGCCATTACAAAAACTGTGGTCTCCACCGGGTACCCAGGCCCAAAATGCCAAGGAGAAGCTGCCATCTGGCTTTCCAGGCTGGCCA
The DNA here is from genome assembly GCA_013400375.1 of Thinocorus orbignyianus. NCBI lineage: Eukaryota > Metazoa > Chordata > Aves > Ciconiiformes > Thinocoridae > Thinocorus > Thinocorus orbignyianus. Next base: position 651,799 of record VXBW01005154.1, on the reverse strand, counting down.
GCATCAAAAGGGTCCGTGCTAATTGGAGCACAGCCCCTTGGTTAGCCGTAGGGAGCCATCCTGCAGGAAGTCAGAGACCAGCCGGATGACCTGATAGGAATTTTCCTTCTCTAACTTGTGTGATGGAGAGTTGGCTGGACTGCACTGCCAGCTGCCACCCTCTTTCAGGATCCTGTAGAGAAAATAAAGCTGAACTTTCCTAACTGGCTCTGTACCCTCCCTAACTTTGTTAATAACTAAGTCAACGTCCTCTTGAACCACATTGGGACTCGATGGAGTGTTTTAATGTTTTTTTATCCTGTGAACTGGAATTGATAGAATAGACTGCAGACAGAACAGATTGAATTAGCACTCCCTAAGTACGGTTTTCGCTTGGCCATTGCTTCTCTCAGTCTTGTAGAGCCATTGTAATAACGCATAGGTAAAGCTTAAAGAGTTAGCTTGGGGAATTGTTGTATTTCACAGAGTGGACAAAGTCATACTGATTTACCATAGGGTATGCAAATGTATAAGGTCATGCTGAAATCAGTACTCACTCCCTATGTATTCTGAAAACCTCTCAGATTAGTGCTTGGTAGTTGAGCTTCAACATCATGCCTCGAGTTTAACCGAGCCTCTCTTCAGCCCTCAGCCCTGCAGGTCACCTGATTTCCCTCAGTCTTCAAGGCAAAGACTTGTCTGAACCATTGGTTCCTAACTCTGATCAAGGAGGCTTTAACCCTTTGATCCCCAGACAGGGGACATGGGATCTTCCAATGCATGCCGTAGTCTCCTTGCTCCTAGAAATGGCTCCCCTGTGCCTTTGGCACCCAAATTCGTGGCCATGGAATGACCATGGAAGCAGTTAAACTCCCTAGGAAGGCTCCTAGGAGAGGATCACCTGCGTGAGGAACAAGGTATTCTGTAGATGGCTTCTGTTGTGGCCTGTAAGATGAGATGTGAATGAGGAAACAACAGATTAGGAGAAAAATTATTTCCAAGCCAACCCTAAATACAGACTTGTTTATTTATGCATATGTATGTTTCAGTAAATTTCTCTGATGTGGCTGTCTAGAAAGCATCTTTATAATCATGCTGAAGCTTTGAAAGACAAACAGCATGATTTCCATCAGCTCTGGGAAGGGGAAGGTACACTTGGTTTCTGAACATCTGAAAATTAGGTTGTTTTGACTGTCACTTTCATAAACAAAATAGCTAGTTCTGGTATGCAAGCATGTGTATGCTGTTGCAGCTTTCTCTGAGATTTATTATTTCTGTACCAGTAAACTCCATTTATTTCAACTTTCCTCTTCTCATCTGAGCTAATTATACATTGTAGTCCACACTTTTATCATGGTGCTACTCAGCCCTTGTGCATTAAAATTACATGAGAGGAAAGACAAAAATTCAGAGGATAAAGTGACTTACGTTTACAAACTAAAAATGTGGAAAGGACCAATTTGGTTGTAAGAGTTTGATATCAGAAATTATATTCGCAAAAGGAGGATATTTTTAAGATCATCTGCTTTTTTTTCTCCTCTCTCACAGTATCTTTAAAAATGCAGCTGGTAATGGCCTTGAAGATTGTAGCTTTCAGAAACAATTCTCAGACAGGATATATATGAAAAACCTTGCTGAATTTTGCTGAAGGTGCAAAAGGGCAAATAGTCAGCCAGACAAATGGAGACAGAAGGGCAGAGAAGAGGATGTTAGCTTTCACCTGAACTTCTTGTAGTAGTAGGCATTTTAAAGTAATTTTGAATAACCTCATGGAATATGAGGGAAACAGCTTTACTGTACATTGGGCAATAACTGACCAGGCTTGACATATTTTGCAAGGTGACACCTTTGGATGTAATAAAGTGAATGGATTGAATTTAGTAGCAAAATAAACAACACACAGGTTATTAAACTCCCTGTGTTATTCATGACCATATTGCATTCAGCAAAACTTTCCATTCTTGAATCTGCTGCAAGCTGCCATGGAAAATCTAGTCTGTCCCAAGGGAGCAATGCAGGAATCCAGGGAATGTCTTAGTAGGTACATGACTGGTTTGTTTTAGAGCATACAGAGCCTTGCTGATGTGTTAAGGTGATGTGCTAAGAGAATAAAACCATCTAAGAAACCATTCATTAGACTTCTCAGGGGAGTAGATCACTGTTCTTATGGTATTATAGAAGGAGGTGACCAACTTGTCTCCTTTGAATACTTGTTCTCCTGACTGATGTCCAGCCAACTGAGGAGCCTTGAGACAGAAAACTCCACCTGGATATTTTTAAAAGTGTGTCAGAAAGGCAAATTACTGACAAATTTTACTTGAGGGGCTGCCTGGTGCCAAGCTGCCTTCAGGTATTCATTTGCCTGGCAGTGTCACTTTACTGCTTGAAGGAATCTTAGAGCTATGTGTAAGGGATAGATAAGAGTGTTTGGGAAGAAATGGCATTTATTCTGAATAAAGATGCATCTGCAGCCTCTCTTCTGGAATATAATCCTTGCAGTTCTGGTGTTATTTCAATCAATCTTAGACGACCGCTTCTTAAATCTGGCTGTTAATGAATTGGATTTGCCTGCTGCAGCCGTACCACAGCCACAACCAGCTGTGATCCCCACCACAACGTGATGACGCACTGATTTCTGTGTTAAGCTGCACCTACAGGGCCAAAGGAAAATAGAACACTAAGGTGAGTCTAATTTGAGGGGGAAAGGGAGGGAAGCAGTCAGGAATCCCATGAAGCATGTACTTCTGCTAGAAGTTATTGGGCCATCAGCATGTCATGGTTGACTGAGTCCTTGCAAGGAAAACTAATCACTGTTGTTACCAAACATTGCCTATTTTGTTATCTGGTCAAGTTCTGTCTCCTTTTGGCTGGATTTAAAGTTCAGATCTTAGAGTTGACATATTTGGGCAAAGAGACTCTTACAATTTACCACTTTTTTCTTTCCAAGCAATTGATATTTTAAAAGTTAGTTCTTAAGTTGTGTATCCATCTTGCACGGGATCAGGCGCCAGGTTCGCCAGCCCAAGGTCAGTTTGTAAGCCATGCCAGCAGGAAGAGGACCATCATTTGGTGTAGGAAGGAGCTGATCCCTTTTGCTGTAGGTGGTTCACAGGCTTAAAAATTACTTTTCACTGGTGCAACAAATGTTTCATTTTGTGCCAGAACTGGCCTGTCCCTTTGGACATTGAATGAGCAGATGCCTAATTAGCCTATTATTTACCATGGTTGAGATAGCTGAATTTTGATGAAAGAGACTTTACTTTAATCATCGATTCATGACACAGATGCTCATATCGTGCATTAGGCTGTTTAACCTTTCACAAATGTAGTTGCCCCGTGCACCCTTTCATAAATATCCTGGCAACTGCTCTGTCTTCCTTCATTCTCAGTGAGGGGGAAGCTTGGGAGCCCCCAAATTGGTCCTTAGTGCTGATAATGCATGTATCAAATGCAAGCAGGAGACACTGAATGGCACCAGGACACTGCGTGGCTTAAGCATACAGTGAACTTTTAGGGAAGGAAGAAATCCCTGTGCTGGAGTGGAGGTGGCATGCTCTGAATCCTGTCATGCTCTGCCTGGGCATGGAAAGCCCACTGGGGCATCCCGGAGGACAGATCTCTCGGGACATACCTGTATTTTGGGGACAGGAGTGCAGCTGTAAACCTAAGAGGACAGGTAGATAGAGATGGGATTGTTCCAGGCTTCCCTTCCACCACTCCCAGTGCGGTTGTATTAGACCCTGTGACTGCCGCTTCTTCATTTTCTTCTCTGAAACAAGTATTGGAAACTCTTGGAGGAGGGACAGTGCTAGCTTCATGGCTATGGCTTTGAGGAAGCTGAATCTCCACATGGCAATAGTTCCTCCCTGTGTTCTCTTTCTTCTTCTCAACTCCACTCCCTGACTGATCATACTTTGTTATCAGTTCTGTGCCAGAGAAAAGCTCAGCGATGGTGAAGAGACTGTGCTGATGGGCGAGGCCACTTTGTGCAGCTTGCAGCAACCCATTCCACAGTGATTTCCCAGCTGAAGGGCTCCTTAAAAACTAGCTAAATCTGTTTTAAGCAGGTGCGAAACTTCTACAGAAAGCGCAGCAGAACAATTACCCAATGTTTTTTTAAGTCTGAAAACTTTCTTTCAAAGAATCTTCTGCCTCAATGACAGGCTTCCATAGACAAGATCCTCAATTCAGGTGAGGATTGTCACAAATATCATACAAATGGGGTAGGTGTCAGTAGGAAAGCAGACCCTTTTTAAAAGGCCTTTTCAAATACATTTTTTTATCCACTTCTTAGCACTCATGTCCCCAAGACACATTGGTTCTCATATCCTCCCTGCTTTATCAGTTGCCTACTGTACACCCAGTGGCTGCAGAAGTGAGGAGCCCAAGGAGGCAGAGCTGAAAAAAAAGAAGCTGGATAAACATCGATTGCGTTTTAAAATCTGAATAATTGTTGGGTCTGTACTGTTGGGAAGAGGAAAGGAGGTTAAAGATTTGCTCTCTGTTTGGTGTGATAAATGGCACATTCTATGTAATACCAATGATGGATGCAGCCTGAAAGGTCAGGGGAATTCCCAGCACAGGGTCTGACCTTTATTTTACTCAGTTCTCCACACTGAGTTTAGAATAAATTCAGCGGTTAGGAGGATTCTACCACTGGAGGTTTTCTCTTTGTGTTTTATTTTTGAATGAGCTCTTTCACTTTAAATTCATTCTCATGGATTTTTATTTTTTGTGGGTTTGGTTTTTTTACTTTTTTTTTTTTTGGTTGTTAGGGGTTTGGGGTTTTTTCAGTACCAGGAGGAGGTGAAGAGAGGGGATATTTAAATATTTGGAAGGTTTCAGAGGCCAAACAAGAAGAAGCCACTTTTTTTTTTGGAGCTTTAAGATTAGTCATGCTGCTGTCTGTTTTGGAAAAGTGTTGATATAATAGAGAACCCTATCTTATGTTAATATGTATGGACTGATATAGCCTTTTTTATGCTGCAGAAATCCTTCCAACTGTAATAAATTGGAAACCCTTTATTCTGAGAAGAGCAATTATCAGGATCCAGCATATTTCTCCTCCTCCCTGTCACAGAACTTTGTGTTCTCTTCTAGATTTTTTGACTAGCATAAGCTCCAAAGAGAAAGGGATTTATTTAGTGTTGGCCAAAAGTTCAGCAGTGTAAGTTAATCGGAATAAGTTAAGGTGAAAACTTCCCTTACTATGGGTTCTCTGAGACTGCTGGACTAGTCTCCCAATTAAAAAAGAAAGAGGAACTAATTTTCTATGTGATTGAAAACTGGCACAGGGAAATTGTTTGAGTATTTCCTGTGTCGGAACCATGACCTGCTCTTTAGCAGTTCTGTGGAAATTACTAGAAGGGTACTTGAAGTACATGATCTAAAATAAGAAGATATGCAGTGGTGGAGGATATGGTATTGGAGCAACTCAGATACTTCTGGAGGCCCTGGTGGGCCTGTGGCTTCATAAGTATCCGTAAGCTGGATAAGTAATGTTATGTCACTATTTCTAATCGGGATGATGAATTAGAGACTTAAAAACTGATCAGTGGATTCTCTGAGCATGTGTACACAGCAGAAGTTGAATCACCAGGACAGTACAGAAAGGTAGCGTGAAGCTGAAAATATTGCTTGCCCAGGAAAATGACTGTAATATTTTGGGTTAAATTAAGGGCAGCCCTTTCTCAGGCAAGTAAGTGATGCAGTATGGCATAGAAACCAACTAACTGTCTTCTACCCTGCATGCTGTTGCACAGATCTCTTTTTTGTTCATCACCTGAAGTTTCTTTTTTGCATTTTTGTAAGGCAATTTCACAGATTTGCTGGACTATACAGTGAAGACTTCTGGGAGATGTGAGGGTATTCTTGTGGGATGAGGTGTGATGTTGTGGCTACCATAGTTTCAGAATAGAAAAGAAGCAAGACTTTTAGGAGAAGAGGTAATAACCCAGCTGGTGGTGTTGGACAAGGAGGACAAGTTTGTAATTTTTTTTGTGACGCAGACACTCTGCCAGCAAGTTGCGTCTTATGAATCATCTGATCCCTGGAGAGCTGGGCTAGATTTTCATCTGGGAAATACAGACTCCTAAAAATTCTATTTAAATTATGTGTGCTGGCATTATAGCCAACTGTTTATAACAATTTGTTCAACAGTTTTGGGGCCTACTCAGGATAACTTGCATCTTTCCCACACAGTGTTATGCTTGTGAAATAAGTATAGAAGGACCGTTTTTCTTTTCTGAGAAAGTCCCATACATGGCAATGGGTAGGAGCTGGTAACATCTGCTAGACTTTGTTGGCCATGGTCCTTGGACTGGTACTGATTTACCTGAGGGAACTATGGCTTCTCTACTCCAGTCTCACCTTAAGATAATTCTAATAATTCAAAGCCTCTGAACATATCCAGAAGAGTAACTCAGCCCTAGCGATAAGCCTACCCTTACTGGTTTTGAACCAGTTATAATGAAGACCTTTCTTTTTGATTTAAAGTTCAGGATTCTGTAACTGGATGTTAAATCATTGCATAAGTACGAAAGCAGATCTTTCAGGAGAACCCCCCAACATAATCCCGCTAGAAATCTGAAAAAACAGTAAGAATCGCAAAACATCTCCTTCCTTTTCCTTTTGATTAATTTCCCACTAATGTTGCAAATTTCTTCAAAAATACCTGCATTTCAAGCTGAAATTTAAGAGAGATCTTGCAATGCTTTTATGTTTTCTGAATTTGAACCTAAACTCGAGTGTTGCATAAATTAGAGGATATTACTTTAATGCTCATTTGACTTGTTCAACACCCCAAGTAGATTCCCATCTGAGCACTGATGAAGATACTATCTTCAGTTTGTTCCATCTAACAGACATCATTTGCAGAAGACACTTCTTAGGCCTATTAAAAAAAACCAAACAAACAAACAAACAAAAAAAACCCAAAACACAAAACTATATAGAAAATAGGATAAAAATAAATATTGATAAATATTGGGATTTCTTAAATCAAATGAATGAGTTTCTACCTTCTGCATACAGCAGTTCCTGAGAAGAATTAACTTTGACCAGTTAATCAGTACTAACATTTACTACTCAAAATGTTATCCCTTTTGATCTGACAGGCTTGTTTTAGATAATTTGTTAAAGGTGACAAAAAGGCTCATATGCCTCTCGTTCATTTTGACCTTTCTTACTATTAGGAAATTAATTTCAGAGCTGAAACAAATGCATTAGTGTTGTCATTTAAAAAGGAAAAAAAAAAAAAAAAAAGATGAATACCTTGCCTTCAAGCTGTTTCTTCATATTAATCCATCACACTGTAACATGATCGCTTTTTGACACATAACATCTTACCAGGATACTTTTGACATTCACACCAGCTCTTCTTAAATACTGCACATAAATTCCAAGTGCTGGAAGTTATTGATAGAATAGGGTGAATAGTAAAAACTATATGTACAGGAAACACATGGAGGTGAGAAAGGTTTTCTTCAGTGAAAAGGTTTATCGGGTCTGGACATGTGGTCTTATGACTGTCAAGGGTAAAAACAAGAAAATACTCAGTTTTCCCCTTGGAAATGTTTTGTTTTGTAGCTCACAAAGCAGGAATCATAAATACCTCCAATCAGTATCTTTCTTGCTGAGCATTTTTAGGTTTTTTTTCACTTTTGCTTAGAAGAAACATGTTTTGATCCAGTAAGATTTTAAGCCTGGAACTGCGTTTTCTCCTTGTTGTTGTAGCAACGTTTGTTTTCCTTTATTTCATTTTAATAGTTACTGCTGTTTACCCATAATTCCCACCACATCCTCCCCCTAAATTGCCTGTAGCTCTCAGAAACGTGTCGGTAGGTGCCTTACTGAGTAACAGTCATGAGCAATCCCTTTCATCCTTTTCAGTTATATATCAAAGCAAGCGTTTGAGCTATATGGACAAATTAAATGATGCACTACTCCAGGACATAAAGAACTACAGACTAGTTAAGCACTGGTGGCTGTCAAGCAGAGTCACTGGGTAATGTTGAATTGAAGTCACAGGTGTTAATGAGGGGTTAAACCTGGCAGAGTTTGAAGTTCAGATGGAATCTGAATAAACATTCAAACATTTGGATGCTTGTTCAGAAGTTTTATTTACATCTCTGTATCTAGGCTTCACAAGTCTGGAAAACTTCAGTAAGGGTCGTGACGTAGGGAAGAATGAGAATCACACTAAGATATTGTTGAGATGCCTTTTTACCCAACACACTTAGTGATGGGCTCTGGCTTCACAGAGTTACATGCATCATGTTAACCATATTATTGAACTTTAGCAGCCTCTTTGATTTGGGGATTCCACCTTTCCGAGAAACACACTTAACATGTGGAATTTAAATGTATGGTTCATGGGTAGATGAGAGCAGAAGGGTCGCATTGGCTGCCTTTTAAATACCATGTGGATAAATCAATCAAGTATTATCACATCAGAACAGCAATACTTATTATTTTGCAAAGATGAGTCCAGCAAAGTGCCGGTTATGGGCCACAGACAGTTATGATCATGCTGCTCTCAGCAGCTGCTGCTTTCCATTTTCAAATGGAAGGCAGACTCCAGAAACTAAAGGGTACACATTTTGTGGTCACGCATTTTGCCACTCTTGATGCTGCCGTTTTCTTGTACCATGAGATACGAGTGAAGAAAATGCTGGGAATGATTTTTAGTGAGTGGTATATTCAGCCTCAATAAAGGTGATTTTCCCAGCGGTAGAGCATCTGTTTGCAATGGGACATGATGGCACTAACAGGGAAGGGTGTGTGTGCCAGGCCATATGTTCCATCTCCCATGGTCACCACTGTCTGCCTGTTTCCATGTCCCTCTATTCCTAATAACTTGGTGTTGGACTCAAATCTTGGTGTCTGTGGCCACACAGATGACCTTGAGTTCCAAATCCAGGGTCCTAGGAGGGACATATTGAGATGTATAAGGTAAGGGAGGGTTTATGTTAAATACGTTACTCACTGTTTGCTGGTTGTTTGAAAACATGTCAAATAAAAGTGCTTATGCTAAAGTTAAAGGGGAAAATGGACCCTGTTCCAGTCCTTCCATTCCTGTTTCAAATTCAAGAACAGAACTAGAGACAATTATTTTCCTTGAATGTCATTGGAGGAGCAAAGCTAACTTTTCAGAAGTGAGAGAGGATTCTGAAAAGATGAAATAAAGAGAAAGAGTCCAAATAGATGTTCAGAAGGCTTTGTGCAGGGGAATGTCATGATGTCTGCTAGAAGAGAAAGGAAGACCATGTGCCGTAAAGACTTGGCCAGTTATCTGTCCATGAGAATCACTTAAAAGCAAATCTTGGATATACGTAGGCCATAACACCCAGGAAGCCTTCCCTGATTGAGCATCTCTGCTTGAGGTCTGGTTTACGTCATAAATATTATTTCTGGAATTTGAACTATGAAAAATAAGGGAGAGGAAATACCTGAATAAATGTGTTAGTGACTGAAAACTACAATTCTCCCCCACCCCCACTTTCCTTTATCTTCTTTGTGTTATGCTCAGAGGATTTGAAACCATTATTCTTTGGAGTTTTGTTTTGCTCTGAAATATCCTTTCTGGCATGTGAGCAAGCATGAGAAAAATGCAATCCAAATATAGGGGAAATTTACAGACTCTAAAGGTGGACAGAAAAGTTGCAAAAATTATGGTGATAGCTGCAAGCACCGTCTCGGCCAAAAATATAGCATCATAAAGGACATACTAGATAACCTTGATTTTTTTTTATTTTTTTTTTTTTTTAATTATTATTATCCTGGATGTATTTGCTAAATTAACAAAGTGAACTATCTTATATTTTAGAGATTTTCTGTCTTGCATCTCACCTCACTGAAATTATATACGAATACCTGTGCTCTGTCTAATATTTTAACAGAAACATTGAATAGATATATTGAAAAATTCACTGGTGGTTTGCTATGTATCGGCAAGAGAAAATGCATCAAGCTTCATGTACTTTCTGGAAGATAATGTCAATGTGAGTTGTGGGTACACATTGCTTTCTGAAACTAAACCCCATCGGATCTTCAATCACAGCATCACAATCAGGGGGCAGGCTTGTGAAATGCAGATAATTGTGAGTCACCTGTTCTGGCTTTCTGGAAGATTTGTCATTTCAGTAGCAACTTGGAAGACAGAGACGGGAACAATCTGTCAGATTAGCCAGTCCACCCCCACAGCCAGCTAAGTCATTTCTTACCCTACTGTGTTTTTAAAGAACACTTTGCTGTGTTCTAACCATTATTTTCTTTACTTTTAGGAAGAAACACACTATTATGTCAAAGTCGCATTTGCTCAAATCATACAATATCACAAAGGGACAGTTCTGGGCAGCATGTAGGACAGTTCATATGACATAGATGAAAATGACCAAGTTAGAGCAATATTTGGAGAGTTCTGGTGCCAGGCTTTTTGTTCTTTGTAAAGCTTGTGGCATACATACTTTAAGTCTTACCGAAATTAATTCTCCGTGTGATATTTAGTTTAAACACAGTTAAAGGATTTATTTTGGTGGGGCATAAGAATAGAAAAATATTTTTTTTTGTGGAATGCTCTCCCTTCTATACAAAGATTATTTTTTTTCCCTGAAAAATGATGTGGTCTATCATAGTCCTTTTTAATCTGGAAAGGCTCAGGCAGTAATACTTTGGCCGGCTCTGCTCTCTTCATGGAGGATAAGGGCTGCTTGTGTTTGCTGCCTCTCTTAGAGGCAGAATTCCAGTTTGTTCCAGTAAAAGTGTGATGAATATCTTGTTTTCTGCTAGGCTTTTTGTGTGGGTAGGCATAGGCACTTACATACTGTGGAGCACATCACTAAAATGTCAGCTGGGCTTGACTCTCTATCCAACCAGCTGGTAAGACACCAATTCAGTGAGTCAGAATAATGAACTGATTGAGAAAAATTATTTATTTTACAATGTGATTGGTTCCATGAAAACTGTGATCATTACACCCAGTGGCTTGGTTTTATGGATCATGCTATGCTGTCTCCTGGGATCTCAGTTTTCTCCCATTGTTACTGAGATATTAAGGGAGATTCCATTGTTTCTTTTCAGGGATAGAAGAACATTTAAGCCCAGAAAGACAAGCTGTCCCCTTTCTCATGCCACAGATGCGCAGTGTTAGAGAATAAGAGGGAGATGAGTTAAAATCAACCTCTTTCTCATCAGATCTTCACAGGACAGTCACAATTTTTCGAGGCTCTTTGATTAAAGGAATAGAAAAGGATGATGGCTTTTTAGGTCTCAGGAAAGAGTTGTTTGGTAGGGAAAGGTGAAGCTGATAGGAGAAATCTGCAAGTCAAACAAACCAGTTGATTCCAGTTCAGCTGATGATGTGTGGCTGGATTTGGCTAGCAGGATCCTTCCATCTTCTCTGCTCTTATCCTCCTGGGAATAAGAGCACCCCAGCAGACAAACACCATCTCTTGGGCCTGTCCTTACAAGGCTTGCTGAATCCACAGGGATGGAAGAAATGGGAGTAGTATAAGAACCACTGATATTCAGGGTAAGAAAGGGTAGGTGGCCCAGCCCCAGACATGTCTCTGCCTGGGGTTGGGGTATCTCTCCCTCCTTACCTTGAATATCAGTGGTTTCTTTGTACTGCTGGTGGCACTGCAGGTGTGTAATGGGGAACAAGGAGCAGCTGCCGTATTGATGAGACTCTGAAATCTGCTCACTGCAGCTCTTATGAGGGAACTGCCTGGGCTTTTCATTTATTTTTCTTATCATGGGCTTTTCATCCAGCTGCACTCAAGGATTTTCTGTGTGTGTTACTTCTTGAGATTTCTTGGATAGGGTCTGTGACTCTCTCCCAGTGGTCTCCTTAAATTGCTTCTGACTATCCTGGGGAGGGAGAGCCTGACTCAACCCCAAAAATAAAACCCTTCCTGCTCTTTTCCCAACAGCACAAAGCTGGGGAGAGTTGAGATTGGAGTCTAGACCCAAATGTCTTGTTCTATAAAAACTGGAGATATTATTTCATTATTTCCCCAGCTATGCACATATCCTTCATGCAGGTGGTTTCTGTGCTTACACTAGGCAGGCAGCTGCAATGTTCAGTCCCCCAAGCCACAGAAAATGCTTAACTGTTCCTTTAAAACATCTGTACAGTGGCTCTCTTTTTCCCTTGATCCTGCTTCTCACTGCCATCTTCCTAACAAGGGAGTTGTTACCCAAAGACTTGTTATCCCTCTCTCTGCTGACGACTCGCCTGACAGCTCTGTCTGTATGTAAATTAACTTTTTTTTTTTTGTTTTATTTTTTATCTAGAGGCATCTCCGTTTTGGCAGTCTCATCAAAAAAGCATATTCTGCTTTAAATTACCCCCAGTTCTCCAAAATGCCTCCCACACCACGCTTAAAAATCATTCTTTCTTCTTCTGATTGGGAATTTCGGCAACACTTAAGTCTTAAAATAAATGGCTTGTTTGTGGTTGGATGCTTCCCCCACATGACACCTTTTGCTATCAATATCTGCACATCTGTTTGTTTAATTATTTGATCTCCTCCATGAAACCAAAAGTCAAAATTTTTTTCAAAGTTTGTGTGAGCTGATCAAAGAAAATCTTCTCATTTTGGGTCACAGCAGCTTTCATTCTTTCGCCTTTTGGGCAGCAGTCCAACGTCAGTCACTTATCATAAATAATCAGTTTCATCGGGTTACTGCAGAGCTTCAGCCAATTGCAGAGATGCAGAGGGTAAATCTGGCCTTAACTCCAGGCTGAAAGTGGCCTTTCAAAACTAATTTGGGGATTTACTAAACGACAGACAGGCTCTCCTTGTGTGCTGAGTTGCCTGCTCGTTGTTGTTGCTGGTTGGGTGTTTTTTTTTAATTGCCTAGTTAATATAATCTGACACACTTCTAATGGCCCGCTGGTGAGTTCAATAGGGTAGTCGTTTTCATCAGGTGCTAGTAATAGGGTAAAGGAGCTTGGTTTAAAACCTGTTAAAGATGCAGCAGTATTTTTTTTTTTATTTTTTTTTAAAGCTCACTGTTAGCAGCTTTTCTGGAGCTTGTGCTAAAGGATATTAATGTCAGGAGTTGCTTTGCTACCAAAGGCTCAAGCTGAGTTCTGTGTGCTCTTGTGTATGGATGGTAAGTAGGAAATTGCCAGCCCTTGTGACAAATCCTGGCGTGGGGCTTTGGGATACAGAATTTGCAGCTGAGTCTGGGGCAGAATAAACTGAGCCCCAGGAGGAAAACCCTGCGGAGTGTTATAGAAACACCAAAGGGCTTAGTCTGTGAAGTCCAGGTTCCAGTCTGAGAGCAGAGATGGATCTGTTCCTGGTTGTGTCTCTTTCAGGAAAGGTCAATCAGGGAAGAAAATTTCCATTTTTAGAGAGCGTGCAGGAGGTGAGAGCACCAGTAGAAAGCCACAGGGTGTCTGTCTGGAAGGTCAGTCAGGAGCTAACCAAGCTCCCTGTGTCCTTCTGAGCCTGAGGTGAGGTCTGTGTCCTGTACCATGACCATTTAAAGTGTTGAAACATTTGCTGTTTCTCCTGATACAGTATGATGTATTTAATCACTGCTGCAAAGAAATGACCATTTTTAAAATCCCCAAATATCCCAGTAGCCACACTTAGCTGTATTTCTCATCAAGGAGGAGCTTGTACTGTTGGGATGAAAATTTAAAAGTCTCAGTGAAAAGGACGAGTTTTTTAGGCTACCTTTTCTTGTTGAAATATGTTGCTTCTGCTAAAACATTAGACTGACTGCCAGACCTGAGGAGGTTTCAGATTTGTGTGCACTTTTAATTTCCTGTTCTGCATTTTGCCTTAATTCATGTTGTGGTTTTGCTTAAGAAATTTAAGCATTTGCTGAAATTTTCTTCTGCTTAACACTCCTGTTTTGGAGTGAGAACCTGCAATGATTCTTCCTTGCCCCTTGCTGTGAACTTCACTTCTCACATACCTGAAAGGAGGCAAACGTTGCTAGCTGTCAGCCCTTCTTTGCCTTTGGAAACAGGAATGGATCAAAACTGAGGGTTAATTTGCTTTCAAAATATACACAGTTTGGATGCAGGCTGGCACCTGAACTTTAAAGTATAAGCTCACTTCTAATTGCAGACCACTCCAGCTTTATTGAAGTGCTCAGTGTTATTTCATCAGAGCCTTTTGATTTTCATGGTTTCTTGGCATGCGTATTAGTAACAGAAATACCGGCTGTGCTCTCTGACCTGCGCCGTGCCTTTCTTACACAGTCTCTACCTTTTCTGTCTGGGGGTCTTTGACTGACATCAGGAGCCAAGGGACCTGTAGCATGAAGTATGATGTAGAATTTCACCCTCTGTATTTTCATTGAAGATGGACCACACATACTGCACATGAGGTTTCATCCACGTAAAAACCTGGTGGGAGGGGGGAGAAAAAAGAAAGTTGGGACTCCAGCTCCCAAATGGTAAAAGCTGAGATGACATTTGAACTGATTGTTTCATGACTTTTTCTAGTGTGAGTGTCTGCCTGCCATGGCCAGTCACCCCACTGTCATGGCAAAAGGCACGCTGCAGAGAGCACCAAAGCAATGGCAAAGGTAATTTTTCCATTTTGCGAGGGGTCTGTATGGTGGGGAAACCCTGAAGATGCTTGTGCACGCTTTGAGCTGTAGGACTGCCTCATCTGTTCTAGGATAGTGGAGGTCCAGGGACAAAGATAGCAATTTTCTTTGATATTGAGAGTGTACTGCTTTCCTCTGCCACTTTGTGTTGTGGCTGAGATGGGAAAGCCTTGCTTGTGCCCTCATATCACACTGCTATCCCTTTTATTTTCTTTTTTGATCACCGCTGGAAATTTTGTCCGATTAGAAGAAACTTTTACCTCTATTAAGCCCCCGAATCTCCATCAAGCGTCTGATAGACTGGGCCCTAACGGCAGCCGCTTTACTTCTTTTCAGGCGCCATCCATCAGGCTGACAGTGACTGCCGATGGGCCAGTCATATTGTCTATATTTCATACACAAACATCAGGCCTGCTGACAGCACTTTGCACACTCGGAAATTGCTTTTGCTGTGAGCTGAATTTCAACTAGAGCTTTTTTGCTGGCTCCATCTCTCAGTGTTTATGACCCTCAGGAGCAGAGGAACTGCTGTGAATAGATAATGCTGAAAGCACTCTTGTAGCACAGAAGGTTTCATGTCTGAAGTATTTAATGTTTACAGCAAATTTGGTGTTTGTTAATTTGCATTTTTATTCTTTCCTTAAAGAACTGTCACCTTATTCTTCTGCTTGTCCTTTGTACAGATGTGTGGCAATTTGTGCTGGGGGGGGCAGTGCTGATAGGGTGGGGGGAAAGAGGAGAGGAGGTGTTGAAGGGGTGGGAAGAAGGCCAGCTAGAGTTAAAAAATGCTCCGTGGTTTAGGCAGCAATTCTGAATAATACTGCTTCGAAGGATGGGGAAGGAAAGGCTTCTGAGCAGCGTAAAGCTTTCCTTTTGCTCTAAGTCAGAATGATTTTGATAGATAACCCATCATCAGCTTAAGAATCAAATACATTAGCATATAGGAAGGAGACTGTAACCTGGAAGGGATCATATCTGCTTGTCCTTTCATCTTAGAGCGCAGACAAATTATTTTCCTTACTGGAAAGGACAGCTTTCTGCTAATAACGCACCCCTCCGAGCAGCTGAATTGTGTTTCTTCTTGGTATGGAAATACTTCTGCTGGGGTCTAATTATTATGTTTGCAGGTATATGTGGGTTTGCACTTGGATAAGTACACAAGGGACAGAGTGTGGGTAGGCCTGAGTCTTTATCTATACCACCGTGTGTGATTTTAGGGGTAGAAATGCATTCGTGTTCACCTCCATATTATTTTCCAGCTATCCTTGAAAGTGTGTGCCTGGGAATCACTCAGAAACTGAAGAGTGGATGAGGAGGAGATAAAGATGGCTGTTTAGAAAGTTGTGCAGCAGTTTCAGATGAACTATGGAGGTCACATAGATTAACCTACCCCTAGCAAATGTTCCCCAGGCAATCAGGGTACTCTGGCCAGCCAGGCGGTTTTATAAGGACTGTAAAGAATGTACAGAGACATATCCCTGTAAAAACATCTCTTACCTGAAAGCTCAATGAGCCATCAAATTCAGGAAAAGAACAACCATTTCTTGGGAAAATACAATGTTAAGTGTTTCAAAATTAAACTCCAAGCCAGTATTTTTTGATATGCAGCTAGTGTAACCTATGTTCAAGAAACATTAAAGAGAAATTGTCAGAGTAAAAATCCCATGTTAACAGGAAAAAACCTCTAACCTCAGACTTTTCCCCTGGTATCAGGAATGGCTTATTACATGTGGTTGAAACAGAAATGTTTTTGAAGTGTTATTTATTTCTTTGGTTGTCCTAATGGCTTGTTGTTTAGTTTTATTTCCATTGGTCATTTCTTCAGCTTGGAGAGAGAAGAAGAGTTGACCAGTTGGTTTGTTTGCATGTGTGAAGTAGATTTCATTGTCATTAGTTTTATTTCCTTTGGTCATTTCTTCAGCTTGGAGAGAAAAAAAGTCCTGACTAGCTGGTTTGTCTGCATGTGTGCCGTAGATTTCAGTGTCGTGCTTGAGCTCAGTGATCTTCTGTTTGGGTTGCAAACCGCAAAGGGTAACATTTAATCTCTGTGTTCTTTTTTGCCAGGCCCAACTGACATTTGTGTTAGTGATTTTTGTTCTTTTTTTTTTTCCTCTACCCTTTTACACTTTGATTTTTAAATGGAAACTGAATGTTGTGCCTATAACTTACTGACAGGATTAAAGAATGACACCTCTATTTCAAAAATAATTTGACTATATGAAAACTGTGGGGCAAAACTGATTTTCAAGAGACAGCATTTTATTGATGATATATTGCATGACCTTTTGCATCATTATTGTTGAGATATGGGAATAGAAGGAGTATTTCCTGCACTGATTTAACCTGAGGTACAAAACATTAAATAAAAAGTGAGGGTGGTTGAGTAAACAGCATCTTTTCAAATAACAGGTTATCTGGATGTTCCTATTACAATAACTGTTGCACTTCCATCTTGAAACACGATGAAAGGGAATTGTGTTCAGGTCTGTGTAATCGCAGGTTATTTGTAGTACAGCAGTTCCTGGGAGATCCTCTTCTGATCAGCATCCCATTGAATTTGTGCTACTATACACTGTGAGAAAGCGTCTTCTGCGAGGAGGTGGTGATTTATGAAGATTAGGCAGACTGGCATTCTGCAGTCCCCATTATAAGAGTGAGAGCTGAGAGGAGCAGAATGATTTGTTGAAGGTCAGAAGCAAAGCCCATGTCAGGACTGAGAAATAAATGCACATATCATGTCATGATATGGAGGCTTCCTACCCCTTCCGTTTCTGCTGGCTTGGGAATGGTGGAGGCAGGGCTTCCTGAAGTTGCCGTTATTCTGTAGTAGTCCTGCTACAATATTCAGTGTTTGATAAATGAGCACAGTGACTTGGGAACCAGCCACAAAAATCCACAAAATATCAGAGCACTGGGAGCTGTGCTCCCAGGTAGCAGACACTGCATGTCCTTATGTCCAGTCAAGTGAAACGGAGCCAAAATGATGCGTTCATATTGGAATGCTTCCTTATATCTCAACCCCAAAATGAAGGAGGAAATGTTCACAGTGTAAGAGGGCAGAATAACAAGGGCGCATAATACTTTCCCTGAAAATGAGCTTTTATCTATCTGCTTTGCCCACATTCAGTAGTGATAGAAGCTGGACTCCGCTATGAAAACTTCCTGTCTTCCATAAATTAAGTATTTATCCAGAAGAAGTAGGAGAGGAAGAGATAGTAACCTGCCATCTCCATGTCATTTTTGCAGTTAGTCTCCACCTTCATTCTGCTCGAAAACAGGGTCTAACATAAATTAGATTTTAGTTCAGTACCTGGAGCCTCTACCTGCCGCTGCAAAAAAATAGTAAGAGCAGCAGCATAACAGACAGAAATTGAAAGTGTTGTTTGACTTTTTCTAACATCCAGTGTGACCTTGGGCTAGTTGTTTTACCTCTGGGCTTCAGTTTGCCAAGCTGCAATGTGACACCGATAACTTTAAGTTAATTGGTGAAGTGTTTTAAGACCTGCTAAAGATTAAAAGTGCCATAGGGAGCACAGGCATATTGAACAGCAGCCACAGTTATCTGTGATGCTTATTGAGACTTGTTCCATTAGGAACAAGGTGGTGGTGACTGTAGCGCATGAAAGGGTAGATTAATAGCTTAGGAATCTATCATGGGACCATCTCTATGATTTCACAACAGGAAATTTGACAGTGTTCCTGAGCTTTATCTAGCTGCAGCATGAAGGAAGAGGAAGGATGCACAGCTATTACACAGTGTAAGTTATGATGGGCTTGACGAAGGAAGAGAAAGAACGCAACCACTTAACTTTGATAAAGCTGCACACAGCTGTTAGAATATAAACAGTTGTGAAGAAGTAAAAGAAGTGCTCAATGATGGTTTTTATCAACTTCCAAGCTCCTCATACAGTAGTAGGTGACTTTGGGGAGTCATGAGGGCTTTCATAAGTGACTATCTACCATATTTAGGAAGCATGATAGTCTGAGGCAATAAAATATCTTCCATATCCCCTTTGATGTAGAGGATGTGTGTCAGGTTCTACCTTGACAGTGAATCTCATTAGGTATTGCTGGAAGGAAGTGACACAGTCAAGAAACTACTCAACCTCTCTCTTTTCTCTCTTACTTTAGCCACTGGGAAGCAATTTTCTCTTGTTGTTTTGTGATCGTTAGAGATGAGCTGATGATCATAGCCTTATTCTCTAAATTAGGGTAAAAGTTTTTGAGGTTTTTTTTTTTCCCCTTTCCTTGTATCGGAAAAATATTTTTCTTGGCCCTGTTTTGATAATTACCAGTATCTAGAGTATGTATCTGAAATATCAGGAAGTCCCACGCAAGCTGTGTTCTGTTTAGGAACACTGGAACCTCATGTTTCCCTTTCCTCTCCACACAGGTACGTGTGCATACAGTTAATCTTCAGCATTAAAAATAACATTTTAAATCTCCTGAGAAAATTTTGGTGGTCCTTTCAGGTCATTCACTGCAACACTTTCATTTCAGTTTAATAATCTCTAATCAACTGAGATCACTTAGCAAATACATGTGAGAAACTTTTTTTCCCCAAGGATAAAAAAAAATAACTATTTATTTCCATGTCAAAGGGTAAGTAAATTTTGCCACATCATTACTAATCTTTGCATTTTCTTGATGATTACACAATAAATGACGGTAAGGTTGTTATGGAAGGGAGATCTAAAAGGTATGTAATTCCCATGATTTGTTTCCCTGGAGCATTCCTGATTATTGATACATTCTGTCAGTTAAGATTTACATCATTGATTAGTGTGATTTAGAGTGTCGTGGCTTCACATTCTTCCAGCCTTTCTAGCAAAGCAAGCAATTTAAAGTCATTGCATGTGATACAAGATTTCAAAGCAGTAATTCAGCTGCAGCGTTGTGTTTGATCCAGCGTTTACTGCCTACCTACTATAACAACTAGCAGTTTATAAACTTAGAGATTAAAATGATGAGAGCTTTAGAATCGTGTATAACAATAATGAAGTAGTGTGTGAATACCTGTGATCTTTTTCCTGCAGTTTTCCTCAGCACAGTAAGTTATTTGGCAGATATTTGGGATGTTCACAGATGTGTGCCCAATCCGTGAAGAGCAGATCAGCTATCACACTCAATCAAGCCAGAGAGAGTTCAGAGTTGGAGGGTTTGTTCATGTCTGTCTCCCACATAATTTTATGCAATCTGAATATCTGCCTATCTGTAGTACATCTCTGCTCAAAGTGTGAACTGCATTTTTTTATTTCCTTCAAGCCCGATAGTTATTTAGACCATCGCTGAATGTTGTATTATCTAGGCCTTAACACTGCCACAAATTATCACAGTCAGAAAAAAGACACTGGGGTGGATGGACTTTAGGTCAGACTATGTCAAGCAATCTTTAAGTTCTGAACTATGTCTGTGCTGCTCAGGAACTGGACTGGGCCTCTCCAGTTCTATCACTGGACGTAAATTTTCATGGCCCTGAACTTTCATAGTGGAAGTTGTTTAAAGGTTGTCTCAGCTAGAGCTGCACCTTGGCTTATCGGATATTACATTACTGCTGTTCCCAGAGAACTAAAATTTCCCCAGGTCCTTTTATGCCGCCTATCAGTAACATACCTGTTGACATGAAAACAGAAGTTTAAAAAAAAGTAATTCATAAGAAAAGTCTAATTATTTGTGACATTTCATCCATCATGTCCTAAGCTTCTCCAGAGGAAAGTAGTAACATTTCGTCTCCTTGACAGCAAACAACACACTGACGAACTGAAAAATGTTCTGCTATATTTCAAACTGCAGCATTTATGAGTAAAGAGCAAGTGCAAAATAAATAGCAAGAGTAAAGTGCAAGAACCCACATAAGTAGGGGGCAGAAGCTTGGAGAGCTTTCTAAAAGCTTTCTCTTGGGTTAAAAAACAAAACAATGCTTCAAAAATAACCAGTATGTCTCAGGGTAAGCAATCTGTTGGATGGAAGCTATAGCAATACCGCTCAGCCTGATCTGTGTTGACTTCCCCAGCCACTCCTGCAAGGAGATGCCTTGGGTGGATGTGACAGCATAGTTCAGTTCATGGAGAGCTACAAGCACCAACTGAAAATTAGTTGGAAACAGGCTTTTAGGATATCCCCCAGCACTTCAGGAGTACAAGAGGAGCGCTTATATCATCTAAAGGGAATAGAAGCAGAGAAAAACCAAAGCCTGACCTCCTGATTTTTTTTTCTTTTTGAAGATAATACCTAAGCACCTGAAGCATTTCTGTTAATTCATACCAAAACTGACTTTGCTTCTGAATGCTCTCTCTGTGGCATGCCATACTGGCGTTCTCTCTCATTACTTGCTAGGGTTTGATCAGGTTTTGGTGAGCAACTGTTCATGGATGACCCATCTCTTTCTGCAGGGCTCTCGTCCTGCTTTCAGATCTAGATGTCTCTGCTCCAGAACCTGCAGGTCTCTCCCCCTTCAGCAAAAATAGAATCTCTGTTAGTAACCCAGATTCCTACAGACATTCACGTATTTAACTCCCACTGTTTTCCTGGGCACTCAGAGATCTTGTGTCTGTGAAACATGCTGTTTCCATCCATTGATGGAGTGTGAAGGTCAATCTGTGCTGGCATGCACATACAGCTCTTCAGCTGTTTTTCAGACCCTTATTGGTATCCTGTTGGTAGATCTTATGCTCTCCAAACTTCATCATTTAAACAAACATTTAAACAAAGAAAAGTACAACATCCCATAGTAGGGTATCAATCAAATCTTCCATCTGGGAAGTCTAATGAAGAATAACAATGAGTTGGAGAATTTTGAAGTCGTTTGGATGTTCTTTCTTTTCTGATCTCTGATTTTAGAAGGAATACTTACAAGTAGAAGCTATAGCACAGTATTTTTCTTTTCAACTCTGAAAAGCTACAATTGTTCTTTGAGGAAAATACAAGTTTATGAAGCCATTCTTAATCTTTCACAGAGTGGAGGCTCTTTCATTTCCATTTTTTCTTTTTTTTTTTTTTTTCTTTTCTGTTATACACACACAAAAAACTCAGGAGTACATCATGAGCTGAGTTGCATTTTCTGTTTATTGCCACCAGGTTAATAACAGTAATGGTGCGAGGAGAAAATGAAGTGTTATGTAAAATCCTGCATTGCAGATTTTGGTGCTGATGCAAAGAGCTCAATAAAGTGTAACACTTTAATCATGGAGATAAAAATCACACAGCAGCTTCACAGCCTTCCAAGATGCAGAGCCTTAAGACAAAATAAAAGTGGGAGAGAAAGAGCAACTGACAATATGATCGAGTCCCAGAAAAGTTAGGGAAGAAGGCAACCTACTTTCTTTTCTTATGATGCTTCGATTCAGTCTTTGTATTCACAAGATAAACATCTGAAAATGCGTGTATGTGAATTTCCTGGTATTAGAGGAGAGCAAAATGCCACAGCCTTATACACAACTCGATGACATTTACAGGAACCTGGAAACCTTTAAAAAATAAAGCAAACTACTCCCATCCCGCAAAAAAAAAATCAACTCACAAACAAACAAAACCCAACTAAAATACTAAACACCCCCAAAAACCAAAAAGCCCACTACCAGAACCACACCTTAGCATGATAAGATAATACGTATTCTTTTTTTCAAGTAGGCAAGTAGCTCCATGCTGGTTTAGCTATGATAATCTTGAGAAAAATTCAGCTAGCATGGAAGAGGACTTGGTTTTGGATAGTGCTTATACCCTGCATCTCTTCGCTCTTACTGTGGTTTGTGTCTCTCTGCTTCCCATCTGCAGTTTAAGATTATAGTCCTGTCAAATGACTGTACATAAAGTTGTTGGCTTGTAGGGCTATTTGGCGGGACAGAGAGGGGAGGAGGAAGAGTTACGTGAAGGTAATCTCTACTATACAGGGGAATTTGTGGATATAACGGTACGAAGCACTGTGCTAAAAAACGTTGAGGGCATTGCGAAGGACTGTATATCTTTGAGCTGGACCAGTTGCTGTAAGGCACCTGACTGCAGCTCTGTGCCCAGTTTATTCTTCTCTGAAAAATGTTTCCAAAAAAAAAAAAAAAAATCCCTTTCCCACTATTTGGCTGTTGAAAGGAATGTAAGGATATTATTTGTTGAAACAAGCACAAAAAATGTGGAAATACCTAGTTCAGGGCTAACTCGTGTAGCTCAGAAAAGCATCATGAAGCTTTGCTCCTGGTGTCTGGATACAGAACAGCTGAATATTGAGAGGGAATCTCTATTGCAGAGATCAGTGACCATCCAGCCACCCCAGAGGATGTTTATTCACACCAGGGTGATACAGTGCCAGCAGAAAAGCCATTCCAGAGAAGTTACCTATACAGCATGAAAAGTAATCCAGTTTTATCTGGTGCTTGGCCCTTTGGAGATCAGTTGCCATTACTTGGAGGAGCACAGCAACTTGCTGAGCTGAGTTGTCTGCGACTCAGACAAGCAGAAAGAAGGGGGCAGCTTTATTGTGGGGGTTCCATCAGCTGCGTTCAGTCCCAATGTTTGTGTATTTGCAGCTGGTTAGCACTGCCTGTTTCAATCAATTGCACAGTTATTCCCTTGGGTAAGATTCAAGGTTAATTCAAGGGCATGCTAAACCTTGCTGGGGCTTGAAGGTAACCCAGAAGGTTTAATGTTTCCACCAGCTGTGATAACCATGTGCCTAAGGTTGGGACTGCTGATTGATTCTGTCTCTTCCTGCAGAGACAGAATCAGGCATACGTATTAGTGGCTTTCTGGTATCTGATAAACTCTGTCATCACTGCTTACCCATGATATGCCCATCATAAAGAGTGCCTGATTACATGGCTGGCTTAATCCGTATAGCATGAAAGTTGACATTTTATATCACTTTATGTCCTCTTGTCCAGCTGAGTTCACTTGCATGGAATGAACAGATGTCAGATTTGGACAATATGGGCATGGATGCCACAGAAATGTGTGTAAATAAGCCAACTTTTGTGTAGTGTTCTTAGAACGGGTCATGATAAGAGATGGCAAAGAACGGGAATATTTTACAAGACCCTGAAATATTTTCTTGGTGGATATTTGGGAGAGCTGAGGGATGAGTCAAGCTGACATTACTTTGGAAGCTAAAATCTTATCCTAAGGCTTATCTGAGGTAAAAACCTGCTTTTTCACTCAGACATATCTGTGTCCATGAACCACATCTGTTTCCCTGTGGTATGTTAAAACATTCCTTAATGCAGCTGTAGTAATGGCATAACGATCTCAACATTATCTTAGTGTTATACTTCATATTTGGGGTAAAGGACCAGGTAGGCTTTAATTACCTGTGTGCCTTGAAAGAAAGTGTATCTGGTAGCCTTGAGATCATCCATAAAATTGAAGGGACGGCTGTTCTGGGAAACCTGCCACATCATGTCAACAAGCCTTGTTTGCTTTTGAAGACTGCAGGCAACTGGATGGATTTGAAGAGCTGCCCTTTTAAAGACAGAAAGAAACAAAACCAAGACACTGCAGTTTTTTAGAAACAAAACCTCTGTGCAGGCTGTGCTTTGCAGGGTAAGCCTTTGTCCAGGTGGAGGGCTCATCTGGAGTTTCCGCTCATATACCTGTGTCCTCCCAAGGGAAGCCAGGAAGCATGGGAAGAAACCACCCACCTTGGCTTCACATGCTAGATCTGTGACTGAAGAGGAGCCGAAGCCTGGAGAAAGTACCACAGAGCACTGCTCGCCCAAAAGAATGGACACAGTTGTGGAGACCTTAGTGTGGGAAAGGAGGCATTGATCACCTATTTCTAGAGTGAAGTCCTCAGACCCCTCTTGAAAACCACCAGATGGATAATACTCAAATGCTCCAGGTGCAACCAGATGCTCCTGGCTATTTGAGCAGAAAGCTGAGACATGTCCTTCATATGTTGTTATGGTTGTCCTGCTGGCTCAGTTAAAACCCCTTTTATCTCAGGATAAGGCTTAAATTCAGAATCAATTGCTTAAGATATTTCTATCCTCCTGTATTTTTCCACTCCTTTGCCCCCACCTCTGCACACAGTAAATTTGTATGACTTACACAATTGGTTCTTTGGGTGGTAGGACAATATATGGACAGCTCAAGCAGCTGACTGGGCTATAAAAAAGACAAACTCCAAATATTCTGACTTGTTTTACCCAACTGGATTGGTTCCCTAGATCATGACGTGAACTCCCAGCAAATTTTGCTAGCTTATGGCGTTGGATGTTCCTGGCAATGAGTGATGACTCGCATGTGTAGGATGTGTGGAGGAGTTTTTGAGGCTGTCCTTGTTGCCAGAAACATGTATGCAAAAGCAAAGGATCAGTCCACAATGGGGCCATGACACTTTATGAATGAAAGGGCTGGCAGTGGGGATGAATGCATTGGAATTAATTAATGCAGGTAATGCTTTTAAATTGGGGATTGCTAGATACAATAGCACTCTTTGTTGCAGAAAAAGCAAACTCTTTTGCTGGTTGTGAGGGTGGCAAAAAGCGGAATTTGGCAAAGACAGAAGGACCACTGTGATGACGGGTGAACATTACAATATAATTTCTGATAGTCATGCAGTGATTGGGATAGTTTTGAGTCCTGGGAGATGAGAAACACTGTCTGTTTGTAAATTCAAAAAGGGCAAGTCAGTGATTTCCCAGTGCTGGGTACATTGTGCTAGCACTTTTAACTCCCAGTCATTTAGATTTTGTGTGTGTGCCTTTTCCAAATGTTTATTACTGTTTTCTCTGCTTTTAAAGTATCACCAGACTATTTTTACTGGTGGAGAGTGGTTTTGGGGGGGATTATTTGTATGGGTTTCTCTCAATATAATGCAAGACTGTTAACAATCCACAAAAAAAGTCCTACAAAGTGTTGGCTGGATCTGTGGTTAACTCTTGTTTTAAAAAAGTATCAGGTCAGTTTTTGCCTGTGTGTTTTTAATGCTATAGATCAGCTCTATGTCAGAAAAAGGCAGAGAGGAGCAATCCAGACCAGAACTGAATGGACTGCTACAGTACACCATCTGCTACTCCTGGTATGCTCCAGTTAGACGAAGTGGGAAAAAATGTTGATACACCTTTCCATGGACTAGGGTGGCATTTTCTGAGCACGTTGCTTGCAAGTGTACTTGTTTGATAGACTCTCTGGTTAGAAGTAGTACTCATTCTACTTGCCAGGAAGAAAATAGGAAAAAAGGGGATGGGGGGATGGGGAAGGAGGGGGGGGGAGAGAAAGAAGGTAATTGATGGCAAGCTTTAAGGATTGTAACAGTATTTGCTTCCACTTCCATTCTTTTATAGTGGTTTAATACCGTGCAATTATGGACTTGTTTTAAGTCTTTTCATATTCTCTTGCAAAGAGACAGTCTCACATTTTAAACATCTGCAGTAGCTTCAGCAATGAAACCAGGGCTATTGTAGCAGTGAAATCTCTAAAATTGCAGTGATTTTCAGTTGGATAGTGATCCACTATACATCTGGAAATGTAGGTGTTGCCCTCAGGGAGCTGTATTTGGCATAATTTGCTCCTTGGGGACAGGGCACAATGAGATCACAGCTTCTCCTGGTCTCAGCTGTTGAGCAAATCCCTGACAGGCCTAATAGCCAGTGCTCTTTTCCCCTTGATCAGCTGGGCTTTGGTCATTGCTGAGTTGAATATTGTTTGGTAAATGAATAGCTCTTAGAATGCAAACTTCACCTGTTATCCTTCCATTTAGGAAAATTGAGAGGTTTTTAGTCTTTTGTACTCGGCATTCAAGAGATGAGAGGGAAAAAAAAGCCTACCTAACTGCTTCCATTTAAATGTAAATTTTGACTTTTCACATCTGACAAAGTAGGGTGTTTGTTTTTATAAACAATATGTATATAAATAAAAGCCATAGAATTGAAAGAACAAAACCCCTCTCTTGTTGATATTGATATATTTCCCACATAGTAATCTTTGCTCTCATCACGTTATGTATTTTTCTGTTTCTTTTTACTTTAAAACTAATTTTACTGTAGGAACAAGAACAGGAGATCGTTAGGAAGAAATACTCTGGTGCTGGCTTGTGCAGAAAAAACATGCTATCTGCCTAATGTGTTTCATCTTGTGTTAGTCTAAGATGTGGTGTTTGGGTTTAACATGCCAGTCACTAGCCTAGAAAGGGTGTAGGCAGCAGTTCTGACACACATCCTGGCTAGGGCTCCAAATCCTCCCTGCTTTTCAGAGACTGCACTCACTATGAAATGGGCCACAAGACTTTGGGCAGAAGGTATGGTTCTCATCGCCTGCCGTGTCCTCGCAGTAGAGTCCAAGAGGCATTTGTGCAATTAACCAACGTGTTTTGGGATAGATTTTCAGTCTTCACCATGCAACTCTGTTAAGAAGCAAAATCAAAGCTCCAGCCTGAAAGCACTGTTTCAAAGAGATTTGGCTGGTGGGTCTGAGGGGCTGGTGATTGAGGATGTGGTGGTGTCTCCACAGTGACAACCATGCAGTACAAACTTCACCCTTCTCTGCTGTGTCAGGAAAGAGCTGGAGAAACCATTTGGTGTGGCATCACACAGAGATGTGCACTTGAGTCCCAAAAGCAGAATAGTCATGCAACGGAGCCCTCCTTGCTCTGAGCTGGAAGGTCTCTACTGTCTGTCTGTCTGTCTGGAGGTGGGTCAAAATGAGCTCAGCATCTGTTCCTGCTCTAGGGGACAGTGTGAACTTGGCTGCCTTCAGGGACAGGGGGAATGTTCTGAGGCTCAGTGCTGTGTTCAGGACATGTCAGTGGCCAGGTTTCAGAAATGGGGCCTCCTTCTTTATCAGGTATTTCCTATTTCAGTCACAGAATTCTTGCCTGATAAAGGGATGGAGCATGTCTCAGCTGGGTAAATGTAGCTGGTTATATTTTGTTACACTGTGTGTAATAAAGACTTTAGCTTATTTTTTTATTAAGAAAAGAAGTTAGCAGACAGCTTTAAATGTCTGCCTAAGGACAAAATGAACTGAGTTTTGTAGATAGCTGCTTTTTTTTCTTAATAAATAAAAAAACTGAAAGATTTTTATGTTGATAATAAAAATAACTAATGCAGAGCTTTTTCCACTAGTGCCTGGAGACACGGACAGATGTGGGATTTTGAAGGGATAAAGAATTGAAATCTGTTGGCAGGTAGTTGCTATAAAAATGACTATCCTTCCTGCCTCTTTATTACAGACCAACATTCAACAAATGAAGAGTCTCTGAGAAAGCTAATGATGACAGGATCAGGTTCCAGCCATCAGAGATAGCAGAATTCTCCTCCCTTCAGAGAAGTCTAAAGTTAAAGGGAAGCAGTTGGGAAAGCTGGGAGCTTTATTAACGTATACTTCCGGACTTTCTCCGGCTGGCAGTGTGGTGTGTGGGAGTGTGGAGGGGAGGAAACTGCCAGGGAAAATATGAAGAAGCAGGGTGAGTTCACCAAAAGTTTGATTTGCCCATGAGTTGTCTGCTGAAGTTTTGTGCCATCATTTTCTGCCTCCGGAGAACTTTCACTATGATGCTGATGCATGTAGTTGGTTTCTCTCTTGCTCTGTGGTATGTTGCTTGAATAAGAGGATAAAACCTTGTTTTCTCACTTTTACCCTTCTGATTCTTGCCCCGGTTTGACTGCAGGGAAAGCAAGCGAGTG
This sequence comes from Thinocorus orbignyianus, assembly GCA_013400375.1. NCBI lineage: Eukaryota > Metazoa > Chordata > Aves > Ciconiiformes > Thinocoridae > Thinocorus > Thinocorus orbignyianus. The sequence continues at coordinate 623,630 of VXBW01005154.1, read as the reverse complement.
GCTGTGTGAGGCTTAGCTGCTACCAGGGTTAAATCAACAATATTGCTTCACAATGCCATCATATTGTAGGGCCAAGCTTCTAAAGCAGTCAGTTACACATAGCGTAGAATTGGCTACTCATTCTAGTGTTTGGTGGCTCAACCTGAAAACAGCATGTGAACCACCAGGGGTGGTGCATTTAGCAGAGCAAAGATCAGTTGTTAATCTGATATACCTACAATTCAGAGCAAATTGCTTTGCTTTCTGCTATAGACAGCTGTAAGAGTTACAGAGAAGAAGGATGAAAAAACATTTCTTTGCATTTAAAGATGCATTTTTACATGCGCATACTTATAAAGGTGTATACGTACCCATATAGAAGAAAAAGCAGACCAAAATTGCCCAAAATGTGGCAGCTGCTGTTCTGTAGAGTAGGAAACATCCTTCTTTGGAGCCCTACTGTACTTTTGTTTAGTTATGCCCTGGTGAATCCTCTTGAGATTGTCACTTTCTGATTATGTCTTATACCACTGTGCTGAATCTTGAATCCCTGATGTTCTGCAAGACCTTAATATTGTTTTCTGTAGGAAATGGTAAAAAAAAAAAAAGCTATAGTGGTCCCCAATATGTGCTTGCAGGGAAAACGTTGCCTTTGAGTTCTTATAACTTCACTTATAGGCACAGTTAGCTGCCCAGCTGTTTGGTGTGGCAGGCAGAAGACAAATCACATAAATAATAGGTAAGCATGTTGCCTGTAGCAAAATGTTTACCTATTGGCTGGTGTGGGTAGGGGAATGTTGGAGGGAAGAAGTTTCAGATGCAACTGATGCTGATAAGTGCCTTGCAAAAGGCATGATACGTTGTGCTTTCAGTTTTAAAAGCAGATCCTTCCAAAATGACTGCTACATTTTAGCTTTTATAGCCCTGCACAGATAATAAATACTGCTAGATGTAAATCACTGAGAAAACATTCTGCAGCTTGGTGCAAAATGCTATGCTGAGCTGTCTCTGAGGAGGTCAAACCCCAAAAAACCTATTCTACCACTTGTGGATGAATCCTGGGCCAATAAGAGAATACCAAGGACAATTCTTTTTTTCATTTGTTAGCATGCTGTCCCTCCCCTCTGTAGCTTTGTCTGATGTATAGTCCCTAATCTCTTTCACTGTCCTTGTTTTCCCGTTTATCGGCTTTCACTTTTATCTCTTACTTGAATGTTCTTGTTGCCTGCACTGAGTACATGGAAGGAAAAGAGATGCAACTTGCAAAGGAATGGAATAAGACTGAAAACCAGGGATAACTTCTGCTTGTTGCGACGTTGTGCCAGGAAGATCAGGAGAAAGGGTTGTCAGTCACAAGTAAAACCCATGTACAATGCCCATCCACAGTCTTCCCAGCTGAGTGGATTGAATGAGGGGATAAAATGCACCCTCAGCAAGTTTGCAGGTGATACCAAGCCAAGCAGTGTGGTTGATATGCTTGAGTTGTGGTATGCCACCCAAAGGGACCTGGGCAAGCTTGAGAGGTGGGCCCATTTGAATCTCATGAAGTTCAGCAAGGCCAAATGCAGGTTCCTGCACTTGGGTTGGGGCAACCCTCAGTATCAATACAAAATGGGTGATGAAGGGATTGAGAGCAACTCTGCCAAGAAGGACTTAAGGGTACTGGTGGATGAAAAGCTGGACATGAGCCGGCAGTGTGCCCTTGCAGCCCAGAAGGCCAACCACACCCTGGGCTGCATCAAAAGCGTGGCCAGCAGGTTGGGGGAGGTAATTCTTCCCCTCTGCTCCATTCTCATGAGACACCACCTGGAATGCCGCATCCAGCTTTGGAGCTCTCTACGCAGAAAAGACACAGACCTGTTGAAGCAGGGCCTGAGGAGGGCCACAAAAAATGATCAGAGGGATGGAGCACCTCTGCTATAAAGACAGTTGTAGCTGTTCAGCCTGGACAATTGAAGGACCTGGAGAGGTCTTATTATGGCCTTTTAGTACCTAAAAGGGGCTTATAAGATTATGACAAACTTTTTAGCCTGATGCAATAGCATAAATGGTAATGGCTTTAAAGAGGGTGGAATTAGACTAGATATACAGAAGAAATGTTTTACAATGAGGGTGGTGAAACACTGACACAGGTTGCCCAGTGAAGCAGTAGATTCCCCATCCCTGGAAACACTGAAGGTCAGGTTGGGCAGTGCTCTGAGCAACTTGATCTAGTTGAAGATGTCTCTGCTCATTGCCGGGGAGTTGAACTAGATCCTTCCAACTCAAGCCATCCTATGATTTTACGTGCACACTTGCTTTTATGTGAGGAAGAGGGAAAAGATGAGACAAAACAATGACTGTTCTTGTTCAGACTCACCCTTCTAGTTTTGGCTTGGGGTCAGGCCTAAAATCCAGAGGACAGTATTTCCTGGTTCCTACTCATTTAGGGTAAAATTCCTACAAATTTTTTCCATGTAGCTGACCCAAAAGTCTTGTCTAAACTTGATCTGGGTCTTTACATTGTCTCTTTGGCCCTGCTCTAATTTAATATGCATTTGAACAGAAGTGGCTTCTTGATAGAGCCTTTCACCTCCAGGTCACCCTTTCAAATCCAATTCAGGCCTGTCGTGACCAAATGTTGCTACCATCTGACGGCTCTTCTGTGTCCTGTGTGAATTGCTGGCTTCAGTCCAGTAGCTGGTGGACAGGTGCCTGAATTGCAAAAACTGCCAGAGCTGACACTAACTGGACATCTCTGCAGAGGGGTCAAAGAGTGAATCAGCCTAGCAGACGAATTAATACTTAACTTGTAAGCACTGTGATGCTTTATATCTTCAAAGTGCTTTACAAACGTCAGCCAATCCTCAGGAGGTGTTGTTATCTGCACTGGCAGGTGAGAGAAGCAGCAGATAATCCGAATATGCATGTTACTGACCTCCCACTCCGAGGCCAAAACTATGAGTTTAGCTCCTTTCAAGGCTACTGATGGGCACACCAGAGCAGGGTTCAAGCTCATTGAAGGGGGTCTCATGTTCTATGGATAAAAGCATCCCTTATTTTTTAAGACAGGCAGGAAAGCAGTGTTGACAGACATGACATCCTTTTGCTGTATGAATCCATGGAACCTACAGAATTGCCTTCTCCATCCTCTTTGAGGCACTAATGAGTCGTGCCAGATTATGCCTATCATTAAGAGGTATCATGTTTTAGATTGAGAACTTTCCATGTAACCAGACCAGTAAATAATTACTTTTGAATGACAACTAGATTGGAGTGGTTCATTTTAAAAGACAACAGCTCTTGAATTGTCACCTAAATAATCTGAAAAAAAAAAA
>VXBW01005154.1:430190-620309 GCA_013400375.1 Thinocorus orbignyianus | reverse complement strand
AAAATCATGATGTGTTAAGAAGAATTCCTTGATGGTCATGCAAAATTAGTGGTATATCAGTGTTTGCAAGCTGTTTCTGCCAGGACACTTAAAAGGCATTGTCAGATTGTGTAAAGTTGTCTACAGCAATAAGGAGAAATTAGCTTTTGTATTTTATAACAGTGAGAATAAGAGTGGTTCCAAACTGGCATTTTCCCTTTTCTGGAAGCAAGATGAGGAAACTTTTTCTCAAGGTTTCTTTTTTTTAACCTTTAGGGTTTTTTTAAATATTAAACAACTTTTCCACCATCTCAAACCAGGACATTCTGTTAATTTCTTGTGTAAATAACTTCTGTTGTTGCCATGGTGTTTACAGAGGTGAGTGGAAAAAGTGGTCTATGAGATGATGAATGAAAGGAGAAAGATGTCCCTGTGGTTACAAAAGGGTAGTGGCACACCTCTAAAATGGTTCCTCTAAAAAGGTGTGGCTTACATCATCTGGAAAAACTGGAGATGACACTGTAGGATTGACTTGTCAGAGGTTATAAAGAACAGCAGAGAAAAATGTTCTGGCAATTTTGGGGGAGGGAGGAGGTTATGCAGACCCTTTCAAATTTAATGGGAAAAAGTATGGAGAAACGATAGATGTAAGAAAAGTGATTTGCGTAAAATTGAGCTTACTGGGCATCCAAATCCAGGTATTTTAAGAGAAGTTTGGTAATGTTAAACCATATCCGGACAGTTTGAATTCTGCCTCACGTTCACTTTTATAGTAAGAAGGAGACAAGACTCATGCATCCCTAAAGAGTGATTCAAGGCACTGGGCAGAGTTCCCTGGAGTTGAAAGGGCCAGGACATGTGCTTCCTAGCTGAGTACAAACTGCTGAACGTGGTGCTGAATGGTCAGTTTTCCTTTAATTTGCTTATTAGCACATTGTGCTTGTGCTTTCTGGTGTCACCACTGTAGGTGTTGCCAAAATAACTAAGTGTGGGGTATGGCGTGTATGACATGCTGGATATATTTGAGACCTATGTAGAATTTTCTTTTGAGAGATTCTGGACCTGAGAAAGCATCAAAGAGCTGTGGTGTTATGGGAATTTCCAAATCTTCTCCAAAGCAAAATGGGCAAACTTGTTATGCTATGCCAATTGTTGTATGTCTCTTAAGCAGTGGTTTAGCAGAAAGAATGGAAAGTCTGCCTGGAGGCTAATATGTTCTCCACCACTAATGACATGCCATGGTTTTAGTCGCTTGTATAAAACATTGCAAGAAGTTTATCCCATCCCCTGTATGAAATATTGGAGTGAAGAAAGCTTTTGGATGTTCTCTCTCTAAAGCAGTTGCTATGCCCAGGAATTAATAAAATCCATATTGAAGTGACAGCTGGTGGACAGAGCTGGCTTCTTCCTGCATCACTTGTCTCTCTAGTGGCTCATGTTCTGGGCTCGATGCACATTTATCCTTTTATTAAGGCATTTATTTATTTATTAAATCTCTGTTTCCTTAAGAATCATACTTGCAGTGTTCAAAATCTAACTTTGGTCATATTGTTCTTTCCTGCTGCTCTTTAATTACTGACCTTCCAAAGGCAATCAACTAATGAAATAAAAATGCAGACAAGTGAGAATATATTTTCTCAATACTTTAGGTGGCATCATGAACCAGTTTTCAGTTTCTGTGCTACTTTGACTATTTCATATCTTGACAATGTATGTGAGCTCTTATTCTTTATCCATGATTTCTTTCATTTTTCCTCCTCCCTAATTTATATGTATATTTCTTAAGCTGCCAGAAACTCTAGAATGACTCAGAAGAACAGTAGAAAGTGTGTGTCACAAAGGCAGGGATTCAAATTAACTTTAGAGCAGAGATTCATTTGCTTATTTATTTATTCTGGTTCTATGTGGTAGGTGGCAAGAAGAGGCAGACCTTTCTCTTCAAGGGAGAGAATGTTAACTGTTGTTTTCTAGGAAGTGGGGTCCAATCATTGTCTCTGTCATTCTAGTGAGTGATTTCTATTTTGATCCATGGAGAAAAGAGAGACCAAGTCTGCCTTTGTTTTCTCCAACTCTGTAAGCTGGGTCATCCAGGTAATTACAGCTTTACTTAAGAAAGAGTGTGAGAGAGAAAATTTCTGTTGCTGCTTATAAGAAAAGACACTTGAGGGAATTAAATTGCATGATGATTTTTATAAGGCGTCTGAATCATTTTGCATTCCACTTCTAAAGCAGAAAATGATGAGTTTAATATCATATTGTAGGATGTGACTAGTAAGTGTCTCAGAAGGCAGCTATGGCATCCAGAGATGTTTCAGCCTGATTATTCATTATTTTCTCCTTAAAGGCTGAAGCAAATGTGACTATGAGACTTTGAGCCACCTTTAAATTTGTTCCCGTTCTTACTTGTAAATGCCACTGCATTAGAAGCCCTAACTGGGGTGGGTTTTGCTGTGTAGGCACTGGCAGATACCCCTGTAGTTTAGCGGTCAGTAGGAGTGGTTTATGTTTTAAGTGTGTTTGTATGTGCTCATGTAAATGCACACGTATATTTATTAATCTCATTCTCCCATTAAAATTCTCCCTAACTCAAAGACAAACAATTTCAGAAGGTCAGTTCTCTGATTTTTCTGAAATTCCCATCAGTAGGTGCCATATATTTAATAAAATGTTAATTCTGTGATCCTGCCTAAGTTGCAGATCAGTAATTATGTCAAAATCTTGCAGAGAACCTCCACTGGAATATGAAACTTTATTCCTTATTTTAAACATGTAGTGGGGCAGTGGGTGAAACTGTTCCTACGTGTAAAGTACTTATGAATATGTATGGTTCTAAAGAGAGAGAAGAAATACCATTATTTACAGAATCGTAGAATGGTTAGAGTTGGAAGGGACCTTCAAGATCATCGAGTTCCAACCCCCCTGCCATGGGCAGGGACATCTCCCACTAGAGCAGGTTGCTCAAAGCCCCATCCAGCCTGGCCTTGAACACTTCCAGGGATGGGGCATCCACAACTTCTCGGGGCAACCTGTTCCAGTGTCTCACCAACACAAGATTATTCAGGAACATGTCTTACTTCTTTTGTGAAACTTATCTGCAAACAAATTGTCTACTACTTGGTATACTACCCGATGCACAAGGTGGCAATCTTTGAGTTTAATGTCCCAGTGACTGGGCTGTTATTAAGGCCACAATGTCAATAAAGAATTTTTCCATTAAGAACTTGTGTTATATTAACAATGCTCTGAATTCTTTTCTTCTGTAATGGAGAATGCTCAACATGTTTCCCTTTGAAAAAATAATGAATGAGATGAGAAAAAAAGAAATAGGAAACACTAAAATACTGTTCTGCTCACATCCAGTGGGGTCTAACTAGTACTAGTACTGTTTAACAACTTAGTGGATTGTATGGACAATTCCAAATTTGGACTATATTTAGTGGGCAGGAATATGTGAAATAAAGGATTTTTTATAAGTTCAGAAGGAAAGTAAGGAACAAAGACCCAAAAAAAACAGTGTAATAGTTATTGTTGGCTGACTTAGGAAATTGCTTTTGAAATACATTGTAATGAATGACTGGATAAATGTTTTTAAATACTTTTCTGGGTGATGAGATATCTGTTGAATGTCATGGTTTCCAAATAAGCAATCTGGAAGCTTAATCTTTAGCTAAAGGTGATATCTGTGAAGGGCACTGTTGCCTCACAAATAATGATTGTAACCAGACTATTTGAAAATGGTTTTGATGATCAAGAAAGATCTTAAATAAAATTGCAGCATCCCAAGAGATTATCTAAAATTCTCTGGAACACTTTTACCAGCATTTTTTTTAATAAGAATCCTAGGAGCATTTAGAAAATATTCTCTAGTGGCACTGTGTTAGACTGGGTGAGTTGATCAATTGAATACTAAGCTGAGGCTCAGGTCACCCATGTTCTGCAGGTGAATTTCTTGCTGAGTAGCCTACAGAAAGTTATTTTAGTAATCTGTGTTTCTGTATCCCTGTTTGTAGACACCTTTTGGAAACAATGTGATAACTATGGATGAATAAGTATAGTATGACATAGCACAAATCATACGATTTATGCCAGCACCTTTGTGTTATTGAAAACGCAAATAATATAAGTCTAATGTTATATATCTCACTGTGCTTCTCACTTTATATTAGTAAATGTGTCCCTATAAAAAGTTCTGTCTAAGTCCTATAAAATAAGTATAACTTAGGTCACTGACTTCTATGTGAAGGACATTCGTGCTTTACAAATATCCAGTTTAACTAGATTATTTTCTCACTTCATCATCAAATCACTGTTCTGAGACTCTACAACATGTTCTGCCTTATGATGATATGCCAGCGTGCATCTGATCTCATCAAATTCCACTTCTGATGGGGAAATTATCTTAGGAAAAATAATATTACTCAATCTTAGTTTTAATTTCTGTATGCTTGGAGAGGAAGAAAATCCTATGTGGTATTTCATCCTGTCAATGCTAATCTTTCTCCTCAGTGCTATATCTCAGAATAGCAGATGTGTACTTTATTGCAGTGTTGGTCCTCTATAACACAGCATAATGTTTTGGCAGTAGCAAACAATTTTTTGTATTGGAGTCATATACAATCAAATATTCCTCTTCCTGTGAAGCATGGTCAGATATTGATATTGCCCTAGCTAACGTTTTAACATAGGAGAGGCTTAATAAGATACAGTATTACTCTCTAGGCTGTTTAATTAAACTAAACAGTCACTGTGTATTGCACATTGGTTTTCTGCCAAGGGAAAGTAAATCTGTATCATATTAGTTTCACATAACAAATGATGTTCTCCCCCCATCAGAGACTCTCTAGAAGAGCTGACACTGCTGTCACATGAATCGCATAAAACAAACTGCATTTGTATTACATTGGACTGTCTTGTAGCTCAGTATTCTCCAGTAGTCTGAGCAAGCTTTGGTGCAGACGAGACACATGGCTGGAGAGCTGTATGTTGTGTTTTACCGGCAAAGGTCCCTGTTAGCCATCGAAGAGTAAAGGGCTAAGCATCCTAATCCCTGTCCTGCTAACAGAGCTCTTCTCCCTCCCCCTGTTGGGGCAGGGAGACCTCAACTATAACCCTCTGCACACCAGGAAGATCCTCACTCACTCCTGGTGGCCAGGTGGCAGAGGTGGGTTTGTCATTGTCTAGTCACAGAGCGTCATTTTTTCAGGACCAGAAGTTACAGAGTTTGAGCAACCTCTCGGTGACCCAGTGGCATCTGCTCTGGTAATGCTTTTCAGTACTAGATGTTGCCTTGTCACTGCTGTCAATGGCAGTGTAGAGGGTGATCAAGGTGAGCGTTCATTCTTTGCATTCTTTGCTGCTGATTACAGAGGAAGTAGCATCAGTTACATATTATGGGAGGAAGAAGATGTATCCCTGGACTAAAGACTTGAGCAGCTTTTTCTTACATAAGGAGAGCAGGCTCTTCTGTGTTAGGGGGTCCTCTTAGTTTTTTCTGAAGTAAGAGTTGATACAAAATCACATGGGAAGCTTCAAGTGGGAGAGACATTAAAGTCACTTGCTTTTGGGAGTTCTGTTGAATTGCTCCTACAAAGCAGAGTAATATGGAACAATTTCCAGTATTTCTACTTATTAAGTGAAATAAACTGTACAGGAAATACTGAGGTCTTTTTTACATAATTTTGAGCCTGTCTTTCCTGGTAGAAGTGTACATCTGCATATTGCAATACAGAACTGTGTAGAGATAGCAAAGCTATGCCCAAATGATCATGCACTAGAACTGGAAGGTACATATTTTTATCAGTGGCACTAAGCCTTGTATCAAAGCAAATGATAATGTTTGGGCTCTATTTTGCACCATGTCCTGTACTGCATAAATTTTCCAGCCTTCTCAGAACAGGTAAATAAATGTTCACGATGTCCTGTGTTGCATCCCATATGCAGCCACAAGGAGGCAGGAATGGCTGGGCGCATCTTTAGCATGGCTCTCTGACACTGGCATCATGATTCAAGGATGGCAGTATTGGATTTATGGGAGGCTTCACCTACGTAACACAGTTATGATTTATCTCATGCTGAATTTTTTGTTGTTATTGTTGTTTTCTCTCAACAGAAGATTAACCTGGAGTTCTATATTGACATCCATGCCCACTCCACCATGATGAATGGCTTCATGTATGGGAACATCTTTGAAGATGAGGAAAGATTTCAGCGACAGGCTGTTTTTCCCAAGCTACTCTGTCAGAATGCTGAAGACTTCTCTTATGTAAGCAATGTTTCTCTTAATTACTTTTTTCGTAATTTAATTTTAAATGATAAATCTCTGGCTTAATTGGATTGTGTGAAGTTTACTTTAATATGAATAGAAGGCTACTTAAAATTTTTGTCATTACTAGCTACGATCTTCCCTCTTATACTTACCTTATCTGACAGTGGTAAGTTGTGATCTTATGTATTGTCAATTAGACACATGAACAGGGGCAGGATCTTCATCTTCCATACTATAACCTTTGGTTGTGAATGATTGGAGCACTTAAGTTTTTACCAGAATTTATTCTGTCTTTTGATGAACTGGATTAGATTTATTGTTTCATAGCAAATAGAAGTAAAAATAATAAACTTGACAGAAAAGATTAGGTAATTTTCTGTTTACAATTGTGACAAAGGCAATGTATGCTTCTGAAATTCTTTGATATTGCCATGGAAAACTGTTCTGCAAGAAAATCTGTGATTTTCAATTGCAATTGCTCAACACGTGTCTTGTAACTTGGAAGAAAGTATGTGTGTAGGTATCTGAGATTTGTAAGTAAACAGTAAAGTCCTATAAATTAGTTTGAAAAGGGTATACTTTTTTAGAATAAGTTTCAAATAGAGCAGAACAGATCCTCAGCACACACCGATTGCCGTAGCTCTGCAGAAGTCAGTAGATTTAAGACTCTGGCCCGGTGTGTAGTAGCTTTGTGTCCAAGTATGACATCCTGGCTTCTTTTGTGCATCAGTTTTCCTTGAAAGCTGTGCAAGTAGAACCCACAACATCCAAGCCTGCCTGAAACTGTTTGCTTCTCCTGGCCCACCTTCCAGCTCCACCACAGAGCTGCCAGCTAAGCTAGTTCTCCCTCTTGCCCTGTTTAAGTCTATGCACTCCTGGTTTGCTTAAGTGGATGGTTTTTCAAGTAGCAGGTGTTTGGTGTCTCTTTTTGCTTTGACTGATATAAGGAATATTCAGAAACATACCTCAACCAAAGCAGTAACTTCCAGCCAGGAGCAGTGAGGAGGGAAGGAAGTGGGTGAGATTTGGCAGATACATAATAGGAACAGGCTCAATAGAAAATTACTTTGGAATCTTGCACCGAGCAGAGAAGAGCAGAAGAGCCTACTGTTTGGGCCCTGATTTTATGTCTGTTATATTCTTAACCCTCTCTGTTATCCACCACATGCTTTCCCAGTCTCTGCTGCCCCCATTTGCTTACACTTCATTTTCCTGCTACTGAAAGAGAAACCTAGGTCTCCTCTCAAAGATGGGTACAACTGGGGTGTAGTTTCTGCCTCCTCTGCAGTGCTACCCCAACCAGCTTGTAGCAGAGGTGGTGGGTGGAGGAGGATAGGGACTTAGCAACATTCCATATCTTTAGCTCTAGAGGAACAAAATCTGAAAAAAATACAAAAGCAGAAAAGTCTGCGCAGCAAAATTAACTGTAATTGAAAAAAGGGCCATTTTCATCATGGCAAGAATGCTAGCCTAAAGCTTTCTCATCAAGATGCAGTAGAGAATTTTTTTTGTCTTATGCTTTTGCATATTGTACTGTTGGAGTGGGAAGACAGTATAGATATGGAGTTGTGCCATTGTTTTCTTGACAGATTTGTTCCAGTGACAGGAAGGAGGAATTGAAACCTCCTGATTCCTGTCCATTTCTCTGTTCTACAGAAGTTCATTTTATGCCAATGGGGAAAAAGCTTGGATCAGTCTCTGACTTTTCTAAGGCTAGGTAGAAGATATGCTTTCCTCAGTCTCTTCTATTCCCAGAAAGAGGGTCTCTAGCAGACAAAACATTTTCTTTTTGGGATCAGCAGTGGCAGCTGGCTAGGTAATGCTTCAGAGGGTGTGTGGCTGCTGTTGGCTTCCTCTGTTGTCTCATAGTATTGTTTAACCATCATCTGTATATTTTGGGAGTTCAGAGAACTGCTGCAGTGTGAAGCTTTCTGTGGTCAACCACTGCAATAGCTTCTCAGAAAACTGCCCAGAGCACAGAAGGCCAGACTCCTACTAAATGAGGAGGGACAGCAGCTGCATCTGTTCTCAGCTGTTTGGAGCCCGGGGAAGAGGGAGTTGGGTTGAAGCAACAGCCTGTTCTTGCCCAAGAAGTCAGTGATTGAGTTTCTTATCTGCACCTGCTTGTTTCGAAAACACATTATAAGATAAGGGGGCATTCACATATCATAGCAATGAAAACCTGCAATTGATAGGAATTTAGAAATTTTGTGCTCAAGTGGGGGATTTCTCTCTGTTACTGTGGGAGATTAAGCGTTCCTTTTAGTGCAAGCCCTGGCTGACAAAGGGAAAATCTTTGAGAAAATGATGTAGGAAATAGAAGCCAATAGCTAAATAAACAGCACAACTCTCCCCTTTGACTCTCAATCTCCTTTCTATAGAAGCTGGCAACCAGATATATATGTCGGCATCCAGTGCATCACAGTTTGACCTAGGTGCTGCCAGTACTCAGTACACCGGGCTTTCAACTCATGTCCTACTGGTCTCTTGAGACCAGAAGTTTTTCCCCTGCCATCCATCCAAGCCATTCTTCTCAGGGCAGCTGAAAGGATAGAAGTGTTGGAAAAGGAGACAGCCAGAAAGTGTGCAACGTGTGTGAAGCGAGAGAAGTGAATGTTATTGTTGACTCCAAGAGGGAAAGTCTCTGTTTTCTTGCTTTCAGCTCCAGCCCTGTTGGTTATATGCTTGGTTGGAAATACTAGGGGTGCTCTTTGCTGCTTAAAAGAGAGGAAAAGAATCCAGAGCTTCCTGCATTTAAAAGCGAGGGGGGGAAAAAGTGTTGAAGATTAAAAATAGTGTATGTAAATATGCCCTACTGACTGCTCAAAGAGAAGGGGGAAGGGCATCGTTAACATTACCAGGCTGGTGTTTGAAAGTGTGGGAATGGACCACTGTTGTTACTAATTAATTTTCCAAAGCTTCAGGAGGTCTCATTTACATTGTATGCTGCTGCGGCCATTTGTTGGGATTATAATACTTCAACAGCAGCACTTCAAGTGAAAACTGGCGGCTGCATGAAGTGTTGTCCATAATTGACTAGCTCCATGTCTTCACACAGCACAGAGACAATGTTCCATTATGTTATCCATTGACAGTATCATTGAAAAGATTACTCTCCTTAAAGCATCTGTCAACCTTGATTGATTTACAAGGGACAAAGAACTGAAAAGGTTTGAAGTGCGGGTACAATTTTTGCCACCGTTTAGCATACATAATGGTTCTCCTTTGATGTCAAAAGCTCATCTTCTATTAATAATGCAGAGGGCTTTTGAATGCAGGCTACTTGTATGGAGTTCCACACTAATAACCTACTTGCTGTGAAATGGGATTCACTTTGGAGAAGCAGTCATTTGTCTGGGTTTTACATGTTCGGAATGAATCCCGACTCAAAGGGATTTCTTTCAGTGCTCTGCTTGATTGCAGCTGAGCCCGGCACGGGTTATGGAAGGCAGGCAAATCCTAGCCTGCTCCTCCAGCCGAGAATCTGGCAGAAATCACGCAGCCAGATGCAAAGGAGCATGAACAACAAGCCTAAGATGATGCGATCAAATGCCTTGTGCCGTTTTGTCTGGCAACCTTCTATTAATATACTTTAGAGTGCATTTCATGCCTGGACTGCTTTCTTCACCTGTCATTTCCAATAGGCCTTTTTACTTAAATGACAGCATCTGAGGGAGATCGGTGATTAGAGTAGGGGATGGGTAGGGGATTTGAGCCTGCGTGCCTGTTGTAGGACCAAAGGCAAGTCACCCAATGTCTCTCTACCCTGTCTGTTGAGAAGAACACTTAACCTCATAGTACTCTGGAAGACTGACTGCAGTTTGCCGGCAAAAGTTGTGAAAGGGACCAGAAATTCTTCATTTGTACAAGACTTCAGAAAGAGAGGCTTGCCTCTGGTTTAGCTGTTAGCACATGAAGAGGAAAGTGAAAGAAGAGCTAGGAAGTTTTGCTCCCAGATAAATACATGAGACATCCTTGGGCAGCTGTCTGGGGAAAAGGGACAAATTCTGCAAGGAAAATATTTTATGTTTTCAAGGTTTCAGAAGGATATTTTTAAACATGAGGAAGTAAATATAATCTATATGAAAGCTTTAACAGTGAAAGCTGACAAGCTCTTTCGAAAGGCTGACTCATTGGGTTTTAGGAGCAGCTGTTGACACCATGTCTGAGTGCATTACACATCAGCCATGTCTAGGAGTTGTTGCAGTATTTGGAAGGGTGTTCTTCGTTTGCCCTTTCTTGTTCTGGAGAGTGGATTAGTCATAATGACCAGACACAAGCACTTGAGCATTTCAAGAACCTGCTAGTCTTAGGGGTGGCTAATTTTGACCTTTGTGACAGAATGAGAGGAGACCATCTGTTCTCTCTGGTTCATTTAAAAGAAACAACCGCAGCCATTCTTGAATGGCTTTATCACTTTGTAAAGATTGCTTTTCTTTGCAGTAAAAGGATAAAGACTGGCCAGAGGTACTTGGCTGAATCCTGTTGGCGTTTTATTTGTTACGCAGGAATGGTGGCACTTCGGATACTTTTGAGTTCTCATTTCACATTTTCTTGTGTTCAACCTCCCAGCAGAGCATCTTCCTTAGAAGTACTGCTTGTTGTCCTTTGTGTGCCCCAGTTAGCCGGATAAAAACTTGGGGTCTCATTATGTCAGGAACTGGGTAAATACTGAGAAAGTCCACAACCCCAGGAGCTTTTAGTCATGTTGGGGGGGAGAGAGTGGGCGGGAAGTGACTTGTTTGAGGAAATCAAAGAATAAAATCGAGATCTCCGAAGTCCCAGTTTGGTTTCTCTGTGAGCAGCTCTCTGTTTTATACCATACTGTGCACTCAACAGTGAAGACTGAACAACACCACACCCAGTTTCCTTTAGGGAAACATGTCGTTAACCCCATTGCTGCAACGCTGTAACCTAAAACACATTTTGAGACTACCCTTGTCTCAGTAATATGGAATGATTTGCCCTAGCACTTTACTTTTTGTTGTGAGTTTTTTTTGTTTGTTTGCTCCTTCGCTCCAAAACTGATTAGCCAAGGAAAAGATTTTAATCTATCTGCATTTTCTGTTGTTTTTCTTTTATCCATATACTCCAGGTGTGTTCTTCTCAATTCCACAGCACCCCCTCATCCATTCAAGCTTCCTTATGGAAGATATGTTTCTTCCAGCAAACCTCCCCCGGTCTACTCATGGCAGACTCGCTGGGCTGTTTTCACTTACCCTGGCTGGACATTTCCCTCTTAGTCTTGTGATCCCTATTGCTAATCCCAGTGTGGTTTGGGCCATGTCTGAAGGAAGTGTTGGCACGAATCCCTGAACGTTGAATGAGCAAATTCCAATAATCTGTTCTGAAATACAGAGAAATCAGCTTGTCTTGCATGTGGCCTGGCAGAGAAGGGACAGTAGCACCCCTTCCAACCTAGATAATTCTGTGATTCTTAATTGCTCAGTCCTAGAATTTATCCTTAAGTAAAATTCATGCTCACTTTCACCACTCTCTCCTAAGAGCCTCCCTGCTGTTTTGGTATAAAAGACCCTTGTCCCAGAACAGCAAAAGCTGTTGCATTCAGGTAGGTTTTGTTAACATCATGCAACAGATCTACTTGGAGGTCTCTTAAGACCTGAGCACAACAAATGATCCTACTTTCTTTTTTGTTGTCTTATACCAGGGCATTTCCAGAAAGACAAATACAACTATTATATGCTTTAGCACCCCTCTGGGATGCATTTGTGCTCACTGCTTCTCGGACATGTCACTCCATAAGTTTGTATGTTTGTTTGTTTGTTTATTTATTTACCTTTCTGGCTGGGTGAGGGGAGAGAGGAAATGTGTTTCTGGTGACACAGGGAGCAGATTGGTAAATCCTGTGCTTCTAAGTATTGTAGGTTTTGGTCTCACAAGAACTCTGCCCTCTGGAGAGTCACAGCTAAATGAAACTGCTCCATTACATTGTGCTGAACAAGTCCACCCCTCTTTTTATACAGAGGGTTGAATTAATTTGTATAGCAAAGAAAAGGAAAAGGAGGGGAGGGAAAAGTGTTTGAGTAAATGGATTTTCTTTCAGTACTTTCTTGCTGAGCTGTTTGTGCACATAGGAGTTGGCAGTCACTCCTCCATCCCCACACAGGTAGAAACTTTGAATATCCCCAGAAGAAACAAGTTTTCATAGCAATTTTATGGTGTATTTTCAAAGACCATCATTACTCTTACCTAATGTCCACAAGCTGCGAGCAGGTGACAGCCTCCCAGAGTAGCACAAATGGAAGGAGCTCCTTTACATTGAAATGCAAGCTACCTCTCTCTTGCAGAGCGCTGCAAATTTCACTCAGCTTGGACAAGCCGTGCTGTGAAGGAGGGGCAAGAAGTTAATTAACATGTCCCCCCTCCCAGGATCTCTTGATGGGTATCACCTTTTTAACTACCTGATATTTTAGCGTACGTAGAATATAAGTCTGGTTCAGAGAACTGTTCCAGAGCAGTGAGAGAGGCTGGAAGGAGTTTGAACAATGGGCTGTACTGGGTTGCTCTGGGAGCAGCGTGCAGCACGCTGCCCCTCTTTAGGAGAGGTTGTAATCTGCTAATTTAGACCCACAAACAAGCCAAACATCTCTTTGCCACAGAGCGAGCCACTTTTTTTCTGCAGACTATTCAAAGCAGCTGCATGCGTGATGGCTGTATTCCCCTTTCTGCTTCTCATTGTCCTAAGTTTCTGTCATTTGTATAAATGATTATGAAAGCACTCCCAGGAGACCGCACACACACTCATAAAACTATTGTAAAGAGAAGCATTGCAGGCTATTGCTAGAGGCTATTTTATTGTATATTTTGAGGAAATGTCTCGTTTTCTACTGACAAATAGGGAAACCAAGAACTCTGGAGACACAAGTTATTTTCTAAATGGTACGATTATTCTGTAGAGCTTAGACTAGGAAATGCCAACTTTGGCGTCTTTGGGGAAGGATGTGCTCTGAGAAGCAGAGGTTGCTATTAGTATTAAAAACAGAGAGGGAAGACAGATATTTTCTTCATGAAGCATTTGCGGATCCCTTATTTGTGTATTTCCCTGGTCACTGCTTCGTCTGGCTCTTCAGAGGCTGATAAGGTCCAGACTAATTCTCTGTGTGATGGGTTTGTGCACAGGTTAATGTTGAGCAGGTGACATTGTCATGTGTGGCTCAGGGCACTTCTGGTGACAGGGAGAAGCAGATTCACTGAAGAAGGAGCTGAGAGGACCTGAGGAAGCGTGTCTGGGGTGACAATACACTTGTCTGTGTGTCTTTGGGGTGTCAGAATCTAGTGGCAAGAGAAGGTCCAACTGAGGTTTGCTTAGAGGATGGAGAGAAATCTGCCTCCTTTGCCTCTTCTGAGTAGGTTGTGAAGGGCTGCTCAACTTTGTGGGGGAGCCCTCAACTGACCGAGAAGCCCATCACCACCCTGCTTTCTTTGGCTGCAGGATGTTGTTAAAAAAGCTCCATCAGAAGAACTGCTGTTTTGATTTGGATTTGAGTTGCATTAACTGCTATGGTGAAACCAGAGAACTCAGAAAGCATCTTCAGTGCTGTAGCACTCAGGGAGGTGGGAGCTGTGCGTACAGCCAGTTTCAGTGCATGTGAGGATGAATTCTGGGGAATGTGAAACGTCAGGCCGGATCCCTGCACTGGTGCCACCGGTGTAACCAGTACGAGGTGCTCGTACAGGCAGCAGTTTGCAGAGACCTCCATCAGTCCTGGAGCAAAGCATGGATATTAATGAGCAGTGAAAAAGAAAGTGCAGCTACTGTAGTTCTCACAGGTGAAGAGCTGAAACTCTGAAGCATGAAACCCACTTAATTTTCTAACTACAGAGTTTCCAAAAAGGGAGTTCCTTTGGTAGTTTGGCTTTTGAGGCATAAACTGAGAGCTTATAAAGCTCTCTCCTTCCAACCCGTCTGCTAATGACCATGCAAATATGTGTTTTTATCAGCAAACTTAAGCAGGCATGACTGAAAGACACTCAGGAGGGCTGGAGAGGGGGAAAGATCTGGTATTCCTTCACTACACATTAAAGGGATAATGAAGCCCCTCAGGGAGCAGATGTGTGTGTGGTGGCAAAGTACCTTTAAACTGTTATTTCTCTGAGGAAAACCGCACTCTAAAGTGTGACAATGTGGTGCTAGGCAGGTTGTGTTCATGGTACTCTTACAATGTAATGCTGCTTTTAAGAAAAGGTGATTGCTGTCTGCTTTCCACTGAGCAGTAGGAAGAAGGCAAAAAGAGACAGGTAGTAGAATGGTGAAAATCTGAGGCTATTTGGTCTTCAGGTTTTGGTTTCAGGCTTTTCTCTCCCATTCTTAGGGTAGGCCAATCTGTTTCTTGTCTCCTCTGTGCTCCTTTTCTCAGATTTCTGCAAATCAAATTCTAGTTCAGAGAATATTCCCTTGTTAAACCTAAAGTTTGCTGTCCACCTCAGTGTTTCCTATCAGGCACAAAGGTTATGAAACAAAATGCTGTCAGCTGCAGAGCTATCAGTGACAGTGAGTGAGCAAGCCCTTTTCACAGGAATATCAGTCCAATCTGGCTGTCCCTGATCTGGAAAAAATCCAAGTTAATGGGATAGCTCTTTGAAACGATTCTGAACTTTTTGAATCTCCACTTCCCAAATTTCAGTAGTCACAAATTATTTTGAGATTAAATACATTTTCCTCCTGTGCATCAAAAACGCAGGAAAGCTGCAAGATGAGATGAATTGGGGAATAATTTTGAGCTCTGTTCTCATTTCATCATCTCTCTGCTCCCAGAAGCCTTCCTCTTTGCCTGCTCCCTCCTTCAGATCATCTTTCCACCTTTGGGATTTTTTAGTTTTTTTTTCTCTTTCCGTCCTTTTTTAAAATAAATAAATAAATAAATAATCTCATCTACATTTCAGATGCTGGCTGCAGCTTGTTTGTAAAATAAATTGGAAGAAGGCTGCCTGATAGCAGCCTCCCAAATGCCATGATTTCCAAGTTTCCAGACCCAGTTGGCATGGAGTTGATAGTCTATCACAAAAAACACCAACACATATGCTTTCCAGTCGATTAAGAGAGTTAATGGAGCTGGTGAAATGTGGGTGTGATGAGAGAGTTTAGTTGGCTTTTGAAGTGAGAAGTTTCCTCAGTGCTTCTGCAGAAGTAAGAAGATAAGTTTTGCTTGTAAGGTAGCTTGATGGTCATCAGCTGCAAGAATGGCAGGGTCAAAGCAGTGACTGCTGGGCACACCATAGCAGTAATTAGCACCATCCATATGAGAAAAGTGAACTGCCAGTGGTACCCCTCTTATAGCACCCTGTGGAGGGGCAAACAGAAGAGTCACAGTTTGTAACAATGCTATTTACAGTCTTCTGTGGCAAAGATTTCATAGCTGGTGCATTTCTGTGCTCTCTTTCTAACTTTTGAAGACCTCAATAAAGCATTCTAGAAAATGAGAGTGAGTGAGTTATAGCTGATACTGTAGAACTCTTTGCCGAGATGGATTTGACATAGTCTGGGCTCCAGTCCATTTCCCAATGGCCTGTCTATTCTTCCTTGATGACAAGTGTGTCATTCGTTTTTTTTTCTAGAGCACTAACTACTAACTTCTTTATGATCGCTTTTTTGCTACGCTGGGGCAGTGAGTTGAGGGCTCACAGAGGTCAGACCTGCTTTAGAAGAAAAGCTTGCTCTTCAGCTATAAGAGCAGCATCAGCAGATAACTCTGGTAAGGTTGTAATTGAGTCTTGATTACACTTGGCCATTGCTGGTCTGATAGGTGAAGAACATGAAGCAATTTGTATGCATAATCCTCATTTACCCCAGTAGGTAAAGTGCTTATTGCTCAACTATGGATTGAGCAAAATGTGAGCATTTTTTCTGGGGCTGGGTTGGTTTTTTTTTTGTTTTAGAAATAGTTAGGCTCAGTTGTGAAATACAACTTATTTTCCAAATGGAAACAGCATAGGGTGACACAGCAGATTCTTAATTATGTGCTGTATCATGAAACTGTCCTCTAATTATGAATCCTCTTAGTTTTTATATCTCTGCTCTTCTCCAGAGAAGATTTATAACATGTTTATACAGTTCTTGTGAGTGTACAGTTGAACATGCAACATCCTTTAGTAAAACACTTCCTACACCAACATCTTCATAGACAGATGATCCCATCAGCAAATGGGAAGATCCCTTTATTCCGAGTTTCAGGCCAATATCCTGTTTGTGAGGACAAATGAATTTCTGGGAAGCATTCAGGTGCATGCTAGAGCTCAAGTTTTTGAAGATATATGCAGTTTGCTACTTCCTTCGATGGGCACATAAACAATCAATTATATTGCAGTAGATGTGAACAGCTGGTAAAATCTAACTGTTAGATTTCAGGAACCCCCTAGACCTTGTTACATCAGAAATTCTTCTTTCTCAATCTGTCAAAGCCTGTGACCAGTTTTCTGCCTGGTCGACGATTTCTCTCCTAATTACTTTCTGTGTCGTTTGTACTTTGTAATTTCTTTTCTTGCTGTGTTGGAGAAACATCTTAGGATTGATCATCAGTGATGTGCTGTCTACACCCTGCTTCCTATGCTGGGAGCCTGGCAAGGTCTGACTTGCACTGCAGTTATTCCTTGGTCCTTTTCTTCCCTAATATGCTGAACAGTTTTAGGTGGCAAAGATTCATTCGCCAACAAGTTCTTTCTGAGAAAGAACCCTTTTGTACCCTGTCCCTTTGCCCTGCCATCAGTGAAAGGTAGAAATGAAGCTCCCATCCACCTCTGGCTAGACACTGAGCCTGACAGACATTTCAGCCACTTTTGACATCTCTTCTTCTACTGAAGAGTGAGCCCAGATTTACTGGGCTTTGCCTTTTCCTTTTGTGCAAACTGAGGTTTTCTGATGCTGTAGCAAGACAGGTCCCCTGTGAAGTCACACATATACCGAGGAAGAGGTCCCATCAATGGAAGCTCCTACCAAGCAGAACTTCTCAGATTCCAAGTACAAAATGTAGCAAATTCAGTCTCAGATGTGTGAGAGGTGTGCTGTTCTCCCTCTTTGTCTTTTGAAGCCACTCTCATGAAAAATTGATAGAGGCATCAGTAAACTGCCTGCCTTTACTTTGAGAATATAGACTGCTCAGGGCACTCATTCCAGTAGTCGTTAGCAGGACGATGGAGTAGTGCTGAGAAACCAAGAGTATCCCTCAGCAACACGGGAGCTGCCAAAGATGTTGAGCTTATCAGCCAGCTACCAGGGGGTTGAATTCACTGAGGAGAAGCGTTGTGTGGTAGTGTCCTTACCAGCCAAGAGTCAAGATTGTCCTGGAGACAGGGGTTCTGGTACATTGAGAGGTCTGACCAAGGACCAAGATTATTTTTTTTCTTATTTGAGACCACTCCAGAAAGAATTTGTATGCCTTTTTGTTGTTGTCGTTACTTCTTCTTGTTTGTTTGTTTGTTTGTTACTTCTCTCCACACATCTCTGTCTGCTACAATGTCTGAATAAGGTCCAAGTGGTTTACAGATTTCTTTGTGCTGCTTGGCTGTTCACTGTTGTTGCAATGAGGAAACTGGTCCTACAGAAGGTATTCAGCAAAGCATGAGGAGGAGGAATGAAATTTGATAGGAAGGCCTGGGAAGCTGCCTCTAATGCCTGAGATGTAGAGAGAGAGGCAGCACACCTTGGGACTCCCAAGTGTGTGTGAAATCCAGGTGTAGTTTTCTGGTGGGTTTCTTCCCACTGGAAGTGGGAAAATCCTTCACCTTTCCTTCTCTACTCTTTTAACACTGGATTCTTGTTGCTTGGCACCACCTGATCCTGTAGATAGCTGTTTGTTTACTGAGTTTTCTCTCACAAGCTGGGAAGTGGAGTCCTCCTGTGAGCTTCAATGTATCTGTGTATTTTAATGATGAATTACTGTTGATTTTATATAAATATCTCTATTTAAGAACTTCAAAGTCTTTGGTGTTTCCCCCCACCCTCCAGACTTTGTAGTTTTTGCTGTTGCAGTTGTTGACACTCCCATGCAATTTAGCCTTGGAGAAATAAATATTTGTTTAGCTGTTCTCCTGCTGTGCCTGCTTCATTTGCTTAATGATGACCTCGGTTCAGCTTTGTCAGTGTTTTAGGGCAATAGATTCTCCCAGAAAAACAAGAGACTTCTTTATGGACAACTTTACCTTTTTCTTTCCCTGCTCTTGCCCCTGACCCCACTGCTGCTGTCCCCCTTTCATGCCTCTTTTCCTCAGGTTAGAGTCTGATTAAATAAATGGGCATATAAAATGCTCTTTCTTTACCATGATAATATATGGCTTTTCATAGCCTTTGTTTCAGCATTTTCCATTGCCATGATCAGTTCTGGTGAGGAGTCAAAGTTTTGCCTGTTAATTTCTCCAGTCCATTTATCTTGACTTGAAACGGTGAGTAGAAGGTGGGACTCAAGCAAGTACCTACTGCCCTTCCTTGTCACTAGTTGACTTTTCTTGAATGTGTCATTTTCTCCTTTTTGCCTGAAACATCAAATCACATTCTGGTTTTAACATTTGCTCCAGAGCCAACC
The DNA here is from genome assembly GCA_013400375.1 of Thinocorus orbignyianus. NCBI lineage: Eukaryota > Metazoa > Chordata > Aves > Ciconiiformes > Thinocoridae > Thinocorus > Thinocorus orbignyianus. The sequence continues at coordinate 601,529 of VXBW01005154.1, read as the reverse complement.
CCAAGCCACTATTTTGAAACATGCATGTGTTCATATTTGAAAGGTATATGTTATATTTTCTCTACCCCAACCTTTTTGAGCCAGATCAGAGATCTTCCTTTTGACAACAAGTGTCTATGTCATTGGATATTTTTCAAAATGAGGACAAAGATAACCCCCAAAATGTATGGTTATGCACCTAAATGAAAGTTCAGCTGCTTTTTATTCCTGGAAGTACAGCACTAGCTGGCAAACAAAGGAACAGGTGATTTTGTTAATATTACTATTTCAAGTAATTTTGCTCAGCCGAAACTGGAAGTCTTGTATTAAAAAAAAAAAAAAAAANAAAAAAAAAAAAAAATTCCCAGAAAACAAATCCAAAACCTGCAAACCTCACAAAATCACATTATAAAAATTCAGACTGTGGAAAGATCAAAATTTTGGGTTTTTTTGGGCAATCTACAAACCTTTCTTCAAATTATTTAAACTACTTATGCTTCACTTTTGAAATATAGTAAGTATAATTTTGCCAATAACAAGATCCAACTTCTGAGCAATTTTCTGCCAGAAAGTAAAAATCACTTCAATGAAGTAATACATCAGACTCCATCTTCATCTATTTCCAGCTGATGAGGCTTCAGCTTATAGCAGAGATTGTTTTTTATTAGGCCCTGAGTACATGACCTGGCACTTGTGCAGCTCAGTTTCATCTGACTACTATCACTCTGGTCCTCAAAGTCATCCCACTGCTTTTTTTTGGTATGATATTCAGAGCCTCCTCCATCACGATGATTCATTCCACAGTGTGTCATCAGCAAATTTTGTTGGCGTGGTCCTCCTTTACCGTGCCAAGAACTGTGATGAAAATATTATGTAAGATTTTTCTCAAGAATTATCTATGAGGAATTCAACTCATAATCTCCCTCTAGCCTGACTGAAATCATGGGAGACAGAGCTGAAAAGGACCTGAAGTCCAAACTGTATCCCAAAGACATGAACTATACTCAGCAGATAATTGTCCAATTTGTTCTTAGACACAGTTGATGAGATTCCATAATCTTCTTAGATATTTCATATAAGTAACCAAAACTCCTAAACACTGGAGTACTTCCATCCCTAATCTGTGTCCTGAATCACTTTTCTGACATATTCCTTATTTTCAGTGACACATTCCTTATTTTCGCTGTGCCAAATACAGCCATAGAATTAGTTCATTACCCTGGTGAATGATGCTTCTGCTGCAAAACCAAAATACCAAGTTCTGACATGTTTGTTGTCTTCTTCCCTTAAGCTAGCTCCATATGTCCATTCATCAGCTGACAGTTTTATACATTAAAAGTTCCATGACAGGAACTTTTCGCTTGAACATGGAGCCCTATCCATTGAAATCAATGTTTACTTGACTTATGCAGCAATCCCCAGAGCATGATCATCTTCCTTTCCGTTTCTGAATTTTAAGTGAAGACAAAGCATCCCTCAGTTCCAGGGTCTCAGTAGTATTTTGGAGGCTTCTTTTGCAGGAAGTCAGAGAACTTTACCTCTTGTAGACCTCCTCATGTATTTTATTCCATGTGTCAAATTTAGACTTAGTTTCCCCATCAGTCCTTATGAAAGCTTTACCTCCCTGCCCCGTGGGTATTCAGAATATCCTCAAGATTTCTGCCAAGTAATTTGGAGTAAATTATATGATACGTACAGAAGAGAATACATTCTGTGTACATTTTACCACAAAGCTGAATATTATGTTACCACAAAGGCAACAAGTTGCCTCTGGAAAGTGCTTTATATAATGCTAATAAGAAACTCTATTTCATCTTATTCTAATTAACCTGGAAATTCTTCCCTTTTATAACATGAAAGAGACTTCAAAATATTTAGAATATTAATGAAACCACAAGTATTTTCATTCTTTGTATCTTCTGGTATATGCTATTCATCAAGAATTGTTGCTCATTTCAGTATTACTCTAATGTTCTTGGTTTAGTATTTTGAATCATTGCATCTATTTTTTAAATAAGAAATAAATCTTTTTTTCCTCTTTTCTTTTGATAAGAGATGAACTTGAAAAATACTAGCATTGTGTTAGCAAGAAAAGTTACTAGCCTTAAGGGTCAATGGGAGGACCCTGCATAGCTCAGAAAATTCACCATGGGCACAATGACTGAACAGTAAACTGTGTTAAGGGTCCTTTGCTTCACTTCCAACTTAATCTTAAAACAGGAGACATTAAGGCCTTTTATGCAACAGATCCAAGTCAGATCTACTAAGTAATCTTTTTTACTTTTGTGTTTCTTTTTTTTTTTTCTTTTTTCTTTTTATGTGCCGGTCACTAGCTTCTGCTGAGCACAGATTGACTCAGTGTAATGGTTATAAGGTTTGTGAATGTAGTCTGATAATCAAAATGAAATCAGAATCCATTTTTCTATCTAGTCAGTAAGAACAAGCTCTGAGACTTCAATCAACCTGAAGATGAGCTCCCTTTCAGTCTCCAGATCTCATGCCTTCAAAGGAGAGCTAAAACTCATTTATGGAAATACTTGGAGTCCTCCCTTCCACCCTTCAAATGAATAGTCATAAAGCTGTAGGGTTCTTAAAGTCAGATCTTCAGTAATATCACAAAATACTACCTTTTATACTGCGCTGCTAATGCTGTAAAATAGTGCAGTATATTTTTCCACCCAGAGAGCAACAGCCAGTTAACATTTAAGTTAGTGAAGTGGAAATTTGTGTGACCTAATTTAAGAACCAGTCAAATGTCTTAGGTGAGAAAGTTTCACTAAAACGTAAATGCCACTGTATTTCTACTTTGCTTAAAAGAGTCCAGGGTAAGAGGTGGGGGAGAATAGTTCTGATCCAGGGGAATGCAGCAGAGAGAAGGAACCTAATAGCCAAAGAGTAGTTCAGCTTAACTTTTGAGGATGGAGGGTCTGAAAGATTCAAAGAGAAGCTGATGTTACTTGCGAACTGAGATTAATTTTGTGAAAGTCTCAAGGCATTATTTGTAGTCTGCACGCCAGAACTGTGTTTCCATTAATGGTCTTTCCAGGCCATGCTCGAAAAACAGTACAGTCTCATATAGTATAAATGAAATTTGGCAATATGAATGTAACTATTTTCTATTTTAACCGACTACTTCTCAACCCTTCGCTTGTTCCTGCTCATGAGCTCTCTGTGTTGTTCTTCCTGCAGTCCAGTACATCGTTCAACAGAGATGCTGTGAAAGCAGGGACAGGCCGGCGTTTCCTTGGTGGGCTCTTAAACGATACATCCTACTGCTACACTCTGGAAGTCTCATTCTACAGCTACATATTGGATGGACCTACACCTGCTGTTCCCTACACAGAAGAAGCATGTATCCTTTAGAAATCCTCGCTCCTCTGGCAGCACACGTGAACTGGGCACTTAAGGTAAATACTTCGATCTCAATAAGAGTTTGCTGAGATAGGAACACACAAGTGGAAATGTGAGTCTGCTCCTGATGCTTTAATTTCCTTCATATTGATTCTCCATACTGTGGAAATTCAAGAAGAGAAAGACATATTAGATCAAATAAGCCATTTCCCTCTTGTAGGAGATTGTCTCACACACTTATTATAGAAACTAGTCCTGGGGAGCCTGTGATACATTCCCTTCTTCAGTCTTCCATTTCTTTCTTCATTTCTCTTCTTATTCTTTCATTATCCCCATGTTTGTGTTATTGTTTTAATAGCAAGTTGAAAGTGCGTCTTTGGTACTGAGTTAAAATATCTTCTCTGCCTTTGAACTGCAGCCAAAAGGCTCTAAAGAATCCATCAGGTTCTGCAGCTGCCTCAGGGCCAGGTCTTCGATACCAGTTGACAAAGAAATGGAAAGTGAGTTCTGCAAACAAAACCATCAACGTTGTTTGCATTTTTGAGTGCTCAAATAGAAGCAGTGTCTCATTCCCCCAGAATCACATATCCACCTGGCTATCTCAATGTATCAACAATTTGTAGAATTGTTCTGACTGGTCTTGTGATCTGTTTTGATATTTTTTCTTTTTGTCACCATGCTCAATCAAATAACTAGGGCCCATATTTCAAGCTTGAGTGGTTTATTTCATTTTGTCATTCTGTCTTGGTAGCTTCTGAAATTTCCACAAGTTTAGAAACATTACAGAGGGAGAAAAATTAGCTGTGACTGCCTATTTACCTCTCCACTGCATTTTGGAAGTTTGGAAAGGTTTACAGCTTTAGGGTAGTGAGGGGGAAATTTTCATGAGACATGTAATTCTTCACCATCCATGCATATGTGCACACTGTGTGGGAACGAGCAAGAAACGGGGAGCAGGAAGAGTAATTCTGAATCATTTGGGGTCTTCTGGTTTGGCTTCTCCACTGAAAGTGAAATCTAGGGGAAGGAGGGGGATGAATATATCAAGATGACTTATCAGACTTGAATGTTTGGAATAGAAGCTCTTATTTTTTCTTATTTTTTTTTTTTTCCCCCCTATTTCCATCAATAGTTTCTTGCAATATGCACATATGTAGTATATCTGGCTACTGAGGAAAAAAATTGTCATTATTGTTGGGTTTAGGTATTTAATTTCTTATGTTGCTATTTTGGCATTTTAAGAACATGTGCCTTAGTTTCACCTGTCATTTTTCTCCTCACTTAGAACTCATCGTACTGACGACTGCTTATTTATCTTCCTTATTTATCAAGGACACTTTTTTGCAGTGAAGAGTGGGAAGAATTCCTATACAAATGAGATCATGTTTTCCTCAAATATGTTTTTCTTAATGACTTGTAGGTCATGCTGGCTTAGTTTTCATTTCCATAAAGATTTTTGTTCCGCACTTCACATTATCGAGGTTTCAGGTGTGAGGTCTAACATCTCTATTTACTTGGCTTGCCTTCTGCAGACAGAGCCTCAGCCTTCTCCATTTATTCATTGTGATCATCAGCAGCTGGAGCACGGAAAACAGGACCCAGATCACAGGCATGCTTCTTGGTGGTGACGCGTGGAAAGCTCAAGCAGCAGCTTGATTTCTACAGTTACGGTTTCACCTAGCTGGGTAAAAAAAAGGAGGAGAAGCTGGTTTTGACTGGCCTGGCAGGCAGCAAGCAGGGAAGGCTCTTTGTCCATGTTAGTATGCTCTGCTGGCATTTTGCCTTGGTAGGTTATATTATTTCCTTTCCAATGGAGGGATTATATCAAGAGTGCTGCTTATGACCGTTCTTCCTCGTGTGTGCAGTTTCCTCATTAGAGAAAGAAATGGAGCTGCTTGAAGGAGTCTCTGGGCTGGTCTGCTCTAACACAGGAGCGACTAGATTTATGCACATCCTATGCTGGCAGAGGAGAAGTTTCCTATCACTGAAGTGCCTGTGACCAAAAGTAAAACAATTGCAGAACGTTCCAATTTAGCCTGAACAGCTCTTCCAAGCTATTTGCAAGTCAGTGATTAATTAATGCTCAGTTTTTTAATGGACCTGAACCGAAGACACAGCCAGTCAGTTCATATTGGCCTCCAAGGACAGGCGTGCTTCTATTAACTATCTAGCTACATGCAGGCAGCAAGTCAAGCAAATAAATGAAGACAATACAGTAATACCAAAACCTGTGAACTGATAGGGCAAGTATTCAGCAAATCTACCTATTTTAGGATTATTTTTTTTCATCCCTCTGGGATATAATTGAATAGCGGAGGCAGGGAATGGGGTGGTGGTGGGGGGTGTTTTGTTTTGTCCTGTTCTTAACAGGAGCAGTATCAAGGAGGCTAGAATTGCTCAAAGCTTCTGATGTTGGATTAAGAAGTAAAGAGTGAGACTCAGCCTCAAATTCAGGGACTACAAACGACAAAGCAAGTAACACCCCACATTCAGAAGCCAGCCGTACTGCCTCCCTGTAGAGACCCAAAGAAAGTAGGATCTCTGGGTTCTACAAAAATATTAATTTAGCCTAGTGTTGTTTCTGTGAGCAGATGAGAAAACTGAACAAACTCTGACTGGTCTTCCGTTTGCACTGGTGGCATGTAATTCTACCGGTCAGTATCTTTCCTTTACAGCATTCGTGGCAAATAAGATCACAGTACTAACCCCTTTCATGCCATTATATAAGTGGATTAGGTTGTGGGGCTTTTTTTAAATCTCATGTTCCTCAGGGTTTACACCCAAGCTCTATGATCTACACAAACCTCTGTGTAAGCCTGTAATAGATGTATTTCTACATTGGGTAAGATTATGCGTTTTGTTCAGACTCGTGTGACTGAAACGTACTTTGTAATTATTGAGACAAATGGATACCTCACATGCATGAGAATGGGAGGCGGCCTTTCAGACTGCTAAGTGTTACTTGAATTCTGACATTGTTAGTGTGGACAATGACTTTTATCAATTAGAAAAGTAAGAAAATTTAAAAAAAGGAAGGGAGAGTATCATTAAAGGTGGAAATCTGTTCCAAACGACTCCAGGTAGTATGACTGAATGTATTCTTCTAATGAAATACCTCAAAGATTTGGAATTTAGAGGATTACACCTGGAATGTTCTATTAAAAAAAAAAAAATATTGCACCTAAGGCTGGACTGTTTAAATGAATCCAGGAGTGAAGAATCTTCTCTCAGTCTGTGCAGGGGGTATATGTTTGGGATACATATGATAAGAAAACAGCATCCTCCAAAGTGTTGAATTTCTGGTCTCTTCCAACAGAGAGAGTGAACAAGTTGCATGAATGTCTCAGGCCTCGATTAGCATTAGATCGGTAATGGTCCTCAGCACTGGTGAGGCCACACCTTGAGTATTGTGTTCAACTTTGGGCACCTCAATACAAGAAAGAGATCGAGGTGCTGGAGCGAGTACAGAGGAGGGCAACAAAGCTGGTGAAGGGCCTGGAGAATGAATCTTGTGAAGAGTGACTGAAGGAGCTGGGATTGTTTGAGGAAGGAGGAGGCTGAGGGGAGGCCTCATCACTCTCTACAGCTACTTGAAAGGACACTGTAGAGAGGTTGGTGCTGGTCTCTTCTCACAGGTAATCAGCGACAGAACAAGAGGGAATGGCTTCAAGCTGCAGCAGGCTAAGTTAAGGCTAAACATTAGGAAGGAATTTTTCACTGAAAGAGTGGTCAGACACTGGAATAGGCTTCCCAGGGAGGTGGTTGAGTCATCATCCCTGAATGCATTTAAAAGTCATTTAGATGTGGTGTTGGGGGATACGGTGTAGGGGAGAATTTTGTAGAGCAGGGTTGATGGTTGGACTTGATGATTCTCAAGGGTCTTTTCCAACCTGAATGATTCTATGATTCTATGGTTACTGCTGGAGCATGCAAGAGTATTTTCATCCTGCAAACAAAGCACTGCATCAGGTATAACTTCCTGAACATCCTCTTATACATTCCTTCGGAGGTAAGTGTGTGCCTGGTAGGTCTGTGTCTAACTGATACCTACCTGGTGTACGAGTAATGCTAGGGATATGTTCTGTAAGCCTTGCTCTGCAGAATACCCTATGATAACATGTGCTGTAGATAACAGTGAATGGACCCTGTTTCGAAGGCGTAATAAGAGGATTGTAGGCTTGTCGGTTAGTTGCCTGGAAGTGGTCAGAGAAATGTTTAAAACCCTTCTCACACCCGCACACATTTGGTGGTAACTGATTAAAAAGGCAGCGCAGCAACAGTTTGCTCAGCACCAGGTAAAGAAGCTTTAAAATGAGCTGATATGCTTCTTTTAAATACCGTGTTGTACTAGGCATTTAGAGGGCTTATGACACAAGGCATGTAAACTGCTCTGTAACATTCACCACCAGCAGCTCAACTGCTGAGCTGTCTAGATACACACCAGGCAGGGAATGAAGGAAGAAAGAGGGGGAGGAAGGATGAATCCCCAGCTGTAGGATTCTGAGCGCTGCTCTGATAGCACATCCAGAATTGCTTTCCACTACAGCAGCTGTCACAGCCTGACCTGAGAGTGGCCAGTAAAGGAGTCTCATATCAACAGTGTTAAAATCTATTGGTTTCAATTTTTAGAGTGTTTGAACTGGATCCCTGCTGCACAGCAGGCAGCCCATAAGAGAACATAAAAGGTTTTACTCTTCCAAAGACTAGCCATAAGGTAGGAAGCTAGAAATATCTTCCCTATATCATCCTGTGATTCTGTGTTTGTAGCCTGGTGTCTGTAGGGGAGAAAAATCATCAAGATGGGTGGGTACTACAATTGTCAGTGTGTCCATGGCTCCTTTGAGTATTTTAATCTTAATTGTAAGCTTCCTCCAGGTGGGAAAACAGCCTTCATCCAAAGATGGTTTTCTAGTCATTTATGTGTATGGTTTTACCTGTTGAAATCACTTCTGAGCAGAACAAGAGACTGCAAGCCTGGACTTGAGGGTGTGGTGGAACAGTTCTCCTTCGTCCAGCTTTTCTTAGCATATTGACTCTTTGATTTAATGCTTCCAATATAAAGAGTGAATTTAATGAAACTTCTTTTGTAAAACAAACAAAACAAAAAATCCCAGAACACAGAAAGAGATATTACTAATATTATCCCGAGGTAGGATTTTTCACATTAAAAATGGCTAAGAAATTACCTTAATACTTTAAAGCAGTACAGCTGAACCAACTTGCAAGGTATCACTTGGTATTTCCCAGTTCATGGAGTGTGTTGAATTGGAAGACTTGCATCCCTTAAACAGACCATAGTTGCACTGCTGAACTCTGTCTCTTGTTTATGGATGTAAAAAAAAATGTATTCAAAAGCTTGGCTTGATGAAAATCTCTTCAGGTCCCTAACAGGAACTCACATCTTTGGATTTCGGCACAGTTGGGACCACTGGGTTCACTTATTCTTAACTTCAAGCAGAATATCATCCTGCTGCTTGACTGGGACTTGAGAAGTTAAAATCCCCTGGAGGAAACTGCCATTTGCTTATATCCAGATTCCTTTTAAGGAGTACTTGGATCTCAGTAAATGCCTGTCCTGGGGGAAAGAAATCTGTATGCAAATTGCAATTCCAGTAAGAGCATCTATAACTTTTAGAGCTTCATGGACCCACCAGTCCTCTAAGGCTGTGTTTGGTTATTTTGGGCTTTTTTGCATTTCTTTTTTTGGCAACTGCGTGTCGTGATCCCCAAGGCTCCGTTAGTGATAGCCTTATGAGAAGATCCTCATGAGCCAGATTATGGCCCTTGCAGGTTCATTCTCACTCAGTAAAAGCAACATTACTGGCAAAAATGAATGAGGTATGAAAGGCTGTGCTGATAAAGTTGAGGGAGCTCTGCAGAGGTTATCTAGTGTGGATTATGTTTGAATGGGAGTTAGAGTTTGTGGCCAAGATTTTTTAAAGTAAATCGGGAACATGTTCAGGAAAAGACCTCCAGAGGTCCACAGCTTCATCCTTCTGCTAAGCTCCTAGAAACAGGTTCCTTTCTGTGTGTTGCAAAAAGTGGCATTAATTCTAATCCAGCAGATTTTCTTAAGAGTGACCACCTTGTATGTCATCTCTCCAGTATTTGGTTATTTCTCAGTACCATGTTTTGGGCTGTCTTTGAGAAAAGAAAACAAACTTCTCTTTCAACTCCCCAGTCTGTGAAAGTGTCAAGGTTTACAGCGACAATTTCAAATGCTTTTAATATTACTGGAAGCATAGAGTTAAATTATAGAGTTGTAAAGTTACTTTATAGTGATAATGCTGTCAAGCATCAATATCTCTGCCCCAGGGCACCACGGAAACTCAGTTAATGATATAAGAAGCTGATATTTTTCAGGGTTGCAGTTGTTGGCTCATACCCAGAAGGAATCTGTGTGTTTGTTCATATTGGGTATATACAGGGGGACCTGCTCAAAGAAAATTAAAAAGCAGTGAAAGTCTGGTTAATGAAGTGCAGTGGAATGAAAGTGCAAAACAGTATATGGTATTGCAGCATGCATACCTCTTCCCCTTACACAGTTCAATACAGTGGACAGTGCTGTACAAAAATTCCTATTTTACTGTAAGAGAGGGCATTTGTTGGGGAGAGTGTATATCTGAATGTAGATTTGTTTATCTAGTTGCCCATAGCACTGACTGCATCAATCTATGCAGACATCGTCTGGAAGTATCAATAAAGAAATGGAAATTAAGGCAAGTGACTACAGTCAACTTAGCAATGTCTATAATTTTTGTAATGGATTTCTTCATAACTTCATCACAAAGTACTTTGATAGCCTCAGTTGAAAGATGCTATAAAAGTTCAAAATGTTATTATAAAGGTGTTTCTTTTTCTTTAAAGAAAGATTTTTTATTTATTTTTTTTTTTCCCCCTGTAAAATGTAGAATATCAATCTTGGAAGGCATCTTCAAAGTATTTCCTGGGCATTTAACCATATGACTCCGGTTACCTCTTGGGTAGGCGCCAGGTATCAAATACTATGCATGTGAGTGGGGAAAATGGTCTTGCAGTTAACTGCTGCAGCAAGAGTGGTCCTGAGTAACTGGTTCGTTTCTGTGTGTGCCCAGGTGTTTTGCCTGCTGCCTGTTTGGTAAGCATTCACATGGGTTTCCGTGGGGAAGGGGGGAGAGCAAGTCAGACTGACAGACCTTCTTTTAAGTAGAAGTGAAAGGGAGTTTGTAAGCTGAGGATCTAGCCTTGAGGGAAATTCAGCAACAGAGGTACTGAGAGCCTACCTGTCCTATCACATTTTAAGGCACAAGTTAGACTGAGCACCACAGTTTGCTCCAGAGTTGTGTCATCCTGTGCATTGGAAAGGAAGGCACCATGAGGGTGTAGGTTAATTTCCTTCCTCTTGTGTATAGAGGTCCCTTTCCCAGACATACTTAGGTACAGGGAAGAGAAGAGATGGTTGTCGTGGGACCAGAGTGTAATCAGGTAGCATATCCAGTCCCATTGAAATTCTCTCAAGTCAGTTTTAGACATAAATGCAGGAGCTTGTCTTCACTGCAGAACAGAAAGACTTCAGTAGTTGTGAGCCTGAACAAGGGATCTTGCACAGGTTGACTTGAGAGCTGACAATATTTACAGGAACAGGGACCTTGGGGACAGTAGGAGCATAAGCATCTTACAGAGACACACGTGCAAATAATGTCTCTGCTTCCCACCAGCTGTCTTAAACCAGGTGCTGGTGGAGAATGTGCTCCTTGGCCTAGGCAGGACTGTATCCAGTGACAAGAGAAGACTGATCCTTATGTGCCAACCAAGATGAGGAAGCCCAACTCTAAAAATGATCTTATGGCCTATCCAGCCTTTGGGGTCTCTCTTGAGACACTGCATGCTAACTGGTGCCAAACTGTCAATGAGGTTTTACTGATTGAAATCCTCATCCATGCTTTCCATTCAAGCTATCAATGACTTCTGGTTGCTACCACACTAGCTAAATCAGTGACCTGCAAGCACAGAACTCTCTAATTCAAAATGGGCTAGGTGGGGCTACAAAAAACCCTAATTGCCAATTAATAATAAAAATTGTTACATTTTTCTATTAGTATTTATTTTGCGCAAGGGATAATAACTTAGTCCAAGCAGAAGTGATGCTTTCACTGAATGATTGGAAGGTGAAGTTGATTACATGAGTGACTGCAGAGTTGTGGCTAATATAAACAAGGGGGGAAGCTCCCTCTGGGCACTGCGATCCCTCTTGGAACTGGCTTTCAAGGTCTTGAACACCTCTCTTGTGAACTGGCTTTTCTATAAACTTGTATTTTTCCTTTGACTTATAAGCAACTTAGACAAAACTAAGCATATGGAACTGATAGTGAAGCTCTTGGGTGCTCAGAACACCATACAAATGCTATTAGACCCGTAGTTAAAATAATTCTTTGGTAAATGTTAAATTCCTATTAGTAACACTTGCTAAACTTAAGTGCAAAGCAAAGGGCAAGGCTAATCTGAAAGGCAACTGAGAGCAAGGCTTAAAAGATATTAACAATTTGTTGGAAATGTCTGAGGGGAGTGGTTAATATGACTAAAGAGAAATGTCTGTGGGTTGAAGATTTAGGTTGGGCGAGGGCTTTAGCTAGTGTTGTGCTTTGGAGCTTTCCCAAATGTCAATGGGAATGAAGAAGGGAAAAAAAGGCATTCAAAATGAGGCATTTTTCAAAAAGCAATAAACAGAAAAATTGCAGTTTCTCTGTGATAGGTCCCTGCTGTTCTGCCAGCCTGTAGTGGTGTCTGTCTCCATGTTTGCCATCTTTTTTCCTCTTCTCTGTGTCTCTCTGCTTCTGGCTGCATCTTCTCCCCTGGACCTGCCTGTCCTGTGTATGTACCCCCACCGTCCTGTTTGTAGTTTTAGGCCGTTACTCCTACCCCATGCCTTTTTGTCATCTCATCTGATTTTTTGCAGGTGGCATTTCATTAATCAGACACACCCAGTGTCTGCTTTTTGTTCACTTTGTACTGTCTTTCACCTAAACTAATCCTTTTTTCTTTTATGTTTTATGGTCTAAAGGTTTAGCAGGGCTTTTTGGTGATTAAATGGAATTCTAGGGTGGGACCAGAAGTTATTTTTTTATTACTGCTTCTTTAGTCCCAAATGTCAACATCCTGAAAGGGAATTGGAGAGGTCTTTTAGGAAACTCAGCAAAGAAATGAGTCTGTCTTGAACAAAGTCTGTCCGTCTGTCTCTCTTTCTCAGCTACTTGACCAATTGCAACTAAATTTGACTGTGGTGAAGGTCTCAGAGATACTACATTCCTATGAGTTTCATGAAATATAGCTAGCTGAGTGAGTAGAGAGACCAAAATTAATCTCTCCAGTAGGGACAGCTGCATCTCTATTGTTAGAAACCAGAGAAGAGCAGGCATGAAAGTCATAGGAAACAGACTACACATCTCCTCGCGTTCCTGGGCCTGTCGATGATGAGTACCCTTTCCTTTTCTCTACAAACTTTTACCCCTGACATCTCTGCAAATCTTAACAAAGAATATCTCATGGTATCCTGAAAAGCAGATGGCATCTTCTCCATCAAGCCAGAAGCCTGGCAGGTTCAGTTCACAGGTGAAGAGAATATCCATTCAAGCCAAGGCCAGTACGTGCCTACCCCAAGCCAACAGCATTAATTGTCATCTAGAGGTGAAGCTTTGTCCAGGGTTCAGATCAACTAAGTCTGAACATGTTTCTGGCAGAAAGGAAAGATAATCTGCAGCTTTGATCTAGTGTTCAGAAACCTTTGTGTTTCAGTAAGAGCAGGGTGGGTTCAATTCTCCTGTGTCTCATCTCTGAATGGAAGACAGCCAAATCAGCCAGTATCAAAACCAGTCCTCTGCAGTGTCTTGTATCTGACAAAGGCCAAAAGCAGATGCTGGAGAAGAATATAATAATAGAATAAGCATATAACTATTGCTCCCCTGAATATTCTTCCAGCAATTAGTGGTTTGGGGATCCTGGAGCCAGAGATGTTGGTTGTATCTGTCGTAACACTCAATGGATTTGTTCCCCATGAACTTGTATGCAGTTTTGGCATCCACAGCATTCCTCGCTAGGGATTTCCACAGCTTAATAATATCTTGTTTGCTTTAAGCCCTGCCACCTGCAAGCTTTAGTTTGTGATTCCTAATTGTTACACTGGAAGCAGCATTGATCCCCATCTGCTTTCTCCATGGCACTCATATCAGCCACCTTTTTTGCATGTTTGAAGTCTCCTAGTTATTTGCTGCCTAGGTATTTATCCTGTAAACCATAAAAATATTACCAGATCAGAGCCGTGCCTTCCTTTCTAGAGTTGGCATATCATCTCACACTTTCTTTCTAAGTATACACAACTATATGAGTTGCCAAGCAAGGGAGAATCAACTCCAGTGACACTAATGGCAGAGTCTGTATTTGCTGTGCGTTATGATTTCTGCTTGTGCTCAGAATAAATCCTGCCCTGGTCACACAAGCAGCAGGTATAAGCACCAAAATGAGTGATATGGCTTTGAGTTTCAGAGTACACTCTGTAATCATCATGTGTTCAGTTCCTCATGCACTTAACTGTCTCTGTGTGTGTGTGTGTGTGTGTGTGTGTGTGTGTGTGTGTGTTCTGCTGTGCTCTTTTTTCCCCAAACTTAGGAGGGATTCAATGCTTGTTAAATTAACTGAATTTCTGCTCAGCATAGGCTGCAGTTTTGATCATCTGACTAAAAAAGTCTAGGAACCAGCCCCTGCTGGAGGAATACGTGCTTTTTGAAAACTGTGACATCCCAAATACCTCGCTTTCTGTTCTTAGATTTGTGTGCATCCCTCTTCATCAGAAAACAAACATGTTTCCACGGTCAGGTTGCATTTATGATTCTGTCAGGCCAGTTATTTCTTTTTCTAAAACTAAACTATCCTTATTAAACTAGCAACTGTCATCTGGTGCCACAAAACACCCAATGATAGGTGACAATCCAGTGATCTTTTCATTGGTTAGTCCCTCAAGAAACCCAGTATGCAGGTTGACTGCTCAAGACCTCTCATGTAGCAAAGAGGGATTTTCAGGGAGTGGAGCATCACGTGTAGCAAAAGGTCACATTGAACAAGTTTCTGGAGACGTTTGGCTGGAGGACATGTGTCGTGTATGATCTGTTTAAAAGTTGTTTAGATGTGGTGTTGGGGGATATGGTGTAGGGGAGAACTTTGTAGAGTAGGGTTGATTCTATGATTCTATCTCTTTCCACCGTATCACTACATAATAATCTAAAGCTTCCTTTCCATAAATTCTTGAACAGGCTGTTCAAGTGGAATGTAGCTCATTTAGTCAAAGCACAGGAGACGGAAAGGGCTCAGAGGATCCAGTTGTCTTCTTGGTGACTTTCTAGAGGAGAGGCAGCTGGATTGCTAACACTCCTATGTGGTAGAGCCAGAACTGCAAGGTTCTGTCAGCCCAAGCAGAGAGACTCTACACTTTTTCAGTCCCGTTATTCCTGTTTTCAAGCTTTTTCATCTTGGAGTTTCTGTGGACTTTTTCAAGGTCTGGTAAGTGACTGGTTCAGCTTCAGGCTGCTCGTCTCCTACTGTGTAGCAGTAATACCTCCCTTTGAGAAGATGCCTGTGACTGTGCCTGTTAGCAGTCTCGTAATTTCATATTCTTCCTCTGATACCGTGAAGATTTGAGACTGGGCTATTTCTGGGCCAACAGGGTTATCATTCTAGTGTCCCTTCTTCCTTACTTAATGATTCCACTTCACACCACATCCCTTACATGTCTGCTGGGTAGAATTTGTTGCATTGACTTTCTTTCCAAAGCCTGCCCAGAAGGACAGCTTTCCTTCAGCCAGGACACAGAAAGGGCCTGTGTCTCCAGAAGCGTCAATATTTTTCTTGAGATGATAAATGAACTGCCAATAAACCGAGGCAGCTGCCAGATCCATCTGAGAAACAGACCTTCAGACCCAATTTATCCGTGCTTAGTTTATTTATGTGTCTGAAAACTTCCAAGATGCAAACAGAGGACTTAACCACTTTGAGGCAGCCACTGAGAATTAGATGGTATAGATAGATGGAGTGGGAGTTTACGGACTGGTTCAGATACATTTAGCTATTACTCTGTGCTAGCCTATCTCAAACAAGAAAATAGCTTGAGACTCCTCACACGCAACACCACAGAAAAGAAACAAAACTCTCAGGGTGAGACCTGAATTCTCATACTTGCTATATCATTCAGTTTGGTCTTCTCCATCTCTTTTGGTCTTTCTTTCCTGTAATCCAGGTTTTCACATAGTCTCTGAAATTTGTGTTGTCAAGACTTTTCTAAAGAGATGAGGCACAGCTGATCATGTTGCACCTTGAGGGATGTGACCAGTAGATGTGCTTCAACGCATAAGGTTTTTAGAGAGACCAAACTGGCTTTGAAGCAGCTGATACAGTTGGGAAAAGCAGATAGTTTTTGTGTTCAGGGTCCTTTAGCTGGGAAGCAGGGTGTGTGTGTGTGTGTGTTTCATATGTATTCACCCAAAACTTCTGAGCCTATTTTTTTGGTTCCAGCCAGGAAGGGTTCTCAGAGTTATTAAGTTTGGGCAAGTTTCATGAAAATGGGCAGCTGCAAAGAACAGGGGCTCAACTAATGCCTCTGCTGGAGGAAAGGCAGGAGTGAGTTTAAATGTTATTATATACCAGAGAGTTGGGGGCAGGGGAAGCTGCTGTAAAATGTACAGGGAGAATTTCAGCTGGCATGCAATTCATGTTGCTGGAGAAACCAGGTAGGACTGGGTCTCAGGAGTTGCTGATGGGAGGGGAATTGAGCAAGTCCAAGGCAGCAAAACCGGTGTGGATGAGCACTCGGTGCCAGCTCTTGGGGGGAGAGCAGGGGCCCAGCATCCTGGAGCCTCTTTGCACCTCCTTGTAGTTATTTCCCAGTGTAAGGCTGAACCTAATGAAGCGATTTCCCCCTCCCCACCTCCTCTGCCTGTCCGGGTCTGCACCAGGCAGCACAGCTCATGCTTGCCTGTAGTTCAAGTGCCCTCTTCTGGCACGAAGCGTTTTTTTCCTCAATGGCAGTCGATTGAAGAGCAGGGGATGTTTTTCTGATGGTTGCTGAAATCAAGAACAAAACAGGTTTTCTCTTCCTTTGCTTCCCCTCTTGAGTCCCTGCCTATCTTGGCAGGCAACAGCGGTCAGAGAAGAAGGAGCATCCCTGTTCTATCAGCCTGACTAGGTCAAAGCTTTTCAGTGGGACAGTACTACGACGAAATTTCATCTTTTTCTCAGGTCATTAAATAAAGATGCTTTCTTTTTTTCTCTTTTGCTTTTTTTCTTTTTTTTATTCTACCTTAACTTTAGCTGATGTAAATCTTGTAGCTATCTTGATTTGCATTAGCACAGAAATTGGTGGCCTTTTCCTGCTTGTGTTTTCTGCTCTCTGTTGTATAAATCGTCTCTTGGCTATTCTTGACCTGTTGATGTCAATAGCTTTCACTGTGAATCCCAATGGGATTCAGATTTGACCTCTATTGATGGGGAGGGAATGCTTGGTGATGAAATGTGGGGACAGGAGAACGTGCAGCTGCTGTCAGAGAAGTTCCTGTAGTAAGCACTCAGTCAGAAAGTTTTGATACACTTGTTAATGTGAATTCAAGGTTAGCAGTACACAGCACAGCAACTGCATCTGTCTGCAGAGGGATTTAAAATCAGCCTTTAATAAGAAAAAGGAGTTTCCTGCACTGCATTATCACATCAGCTTCCATCAGAGGTCTTTGCGTGTGCTTTGGATTTTTCTCTATATTTAAGGAACATTTCAAGCCATAATTGATTATAGCCGAATTTGTGTTACAAAGAGGGAACAGCAGGTCAGAACATTTATGCTATGAAACGAGACTGAGCCTGATTCCCATTTAGATCCTTTATAGCAGAAGGGTAGTGTTTTTTCCCCTGGTAACAAGCAGTGTCTCAGCTATTGAGCACCACACTGTATTAATAATTCTGCACTTATTGTAGGCTCTCTGAATGCAAATCCCTCACACGCAAGCTGGATTGGCATAAACCAGTTTAGGAAGCACACACACAATTTGCACTGCCCTCCACTGCATTTCTGAGGAGTAAAAGGAGCTGGAGTCAGGATTGCCAGGTTTTACAAAGTGCCGAGCTGGAAAGTGAAAATCCAGCTTCTCCCTTCAAGGTGAAAAGGACGTAGGAGATTCTGGTGGCTTTGGTCTGCCTGTGAATATTCCTGCAGTGGTCCCTGCCCTGTTATATGCACTTTAAAACTGATATATGCTGACATTGTTTTTTCCTGGTCACTTCACTATTAGCTGAATAAGGTCTCAGGACTGAAGATCAGGAAATGTGGCTTCTAATCATGCAGTTTTATTTAAACTCCATATCTGTGTTTCATCTTCCATTCCTTCTCAGCCTCGGTGCCCAGATGATATTTAGGCAAAGACAGTCTGTGGCAAAGGATAAGTGCAGGACTCTGCACTTACATGTGGTGTCACCACACCAAACCCAGGAGTGCAGGGACAGATAAGATCACATGCCAAGCTGAGAGTTTCCAAGCCATACCAGTCGAGATATTAAAGCAGCTAATGTGAAAATACATAATTGAAGATAACAGACAATACCCAAAATTTACCTTATGACCAAATATGATATAACGATAAAATGAACACATTCATCTAACATTTCACTTTAAGGCTGCTGCTCTGCATGGGAAAATATATGTGTGAGTGTATGCATATATTAGATATGCATATAGGCCAGAACTTTTTTCTTTTTTGCTTAAGTATGTTCTCAAGATTCATGAAGGAAATGAATTATGACAGAGGGAGAAACTCGTGGGCCTCTCTTTGGGTGGGGGAGCTCCAAGCCACCACTGCAGTGAACAAAGATGCCCCTCTATCAGTCCTCCGCAGACAGCCCTGAAACTGGAGCAGCCCGGAGTAATGGTGCTGAGAAGTTGGTACGATAACAAGGCAAAGTATAGCCTAACAGGATGACAGCGAAAGGCAGCAAAAATAGGTGGCTTTTGTATGACTATAATAGCACCACCTGCTTTCAGAACGTTAGTCATCCCGTAAATGTGTCCATTCCAGTGAATATCCTTGAGGGAGCTGACACAGAAATCCATAGAAACAAGGCACTGAATCTGAGCAGAGAAAAGGGAGAGGAGCAAGGACTCGTCAGGCTGAAAGGAGCCTGCTGGTGGGGGGACGAGGAGCAGCATGGAAAAGCGTGTGTGCATGTGTGGGTGTGTATGGGGTAGCAGAGAAGTACGTATGCTTCTTGAAGGGAAGAATTTGTTTCCTTCTCATCAAACCTCAGCCCCTGCTGCTTTCTTTGATTTTTCTCTAGCAGGGCCAATCTAGGCACTCAGTGATGATAAATAACCCAGTATTACAAGGTTACATGCACAGTGACACGATAATATGGAGAAAAAGAGAAGAACCCAAAGGGACAGAGTATCTGTGCAATTTATTTATTTCCCAAGTGTGCTCTGTAGCGGTGGCATTTTGGGGAGCCCATCCCACCCACTCCTGCTGCAGCCTGGATGGGGGTCTTAGGGGAGCCTGACAAACCTCAAACCCTGCTAGCATAAACAGTCACCCCTAAAAAGCCATGTTTTCCCTAGGGGGTTTTGTTTGCAGTGACCTTGGTAGGATGTTTCACATCTGTTTTGATTTAGGGCATCCTGGCACCTTGTATTTGATCCGTAGTTAAGGGGTAGCTCTGCATGTCGGGATACCTGCGTCCAGCTGTGAGCTCCATTGCCCATTCCTTGGCTGGCCTGGGGTGAGTCGCACACTTTTCCTCACTACATTTCCGGATTAGCAGGCTTTCATCTTTGAGATCGTAACGTGTTNTTAACATTGCATTTGCGTGCAATTTCCTGGATTTTGTCAAAGCAGACTGAGAGCAGAAGTGTTGTTGTGCTGACACGCACAGTACATCAGCAGGGCTGAGCCTTCAGCTTCACCGAGCAGGATGCTGCTTGCTTGGGCTAACAGAATAGCAAGTTGTCATTCTCTGTTGGACCAACAGAAGGAAAGAAAAAAAAAAAAAAAAAAAAGAAGGAAGGAAAAAAAAGGTACATTTTGCCATAGGGTTTCCTGGCCGTTTAGTGATGACTAGGGATGTTAAGACTTGGTGATCTGAATTCTGTTTGTGGCTCTGTAAAGAGCTTGCAGACTCAGTACCTGTCCTTTCCTCTCCCAGCCCTTTCTTGGATGAAAATGCAGGGCAGGAGCAACGGCGTTGTCTAGACGATGACACAGGGCTAGGACACAGTCTAGTGAGATAAAAGGAGAATGGAACAGGCATACAGAGCAAAGCGATTTGCCTAAATCTGCACAACCAGATCTGACTCCTTCACTCTCCCTCCTGTGGCTTCTCCTTAGGAGATGAAGTTGATTGATTGAAATTGCCCTTTTTACTGATTGCCATTTTAATAATCTAACCAGTAATGTCAGAAATCCAGCGTGAGGGTTGGGTTTTTTTGGTGCCATCTGTTTGTTACTTGCATTTCTCTCAGGTGGGCACCAAAATCACACTAGTTGGGCTCTGTTTTTATTTACATTTGGGTTTGCGTTTTTGTCATCCAGGTATAGCATAGTGTTACTTCTGCATTCTCACACAGCAGGGGAATGTTCTTATTACAAGAAAGTGAAAATTAAAAACAAAACTACACACACCTCCTCCCAAATAAATCAATCTGCAAAAATAAATCTTGACCTCTTAGGTCTTGGGAAAATTTCTTTGTGTATCCGTGCATGCTTTGTCTCCTTGGTGATTGTCATTTTGTGTAAAATTCCCGCTTTCTGAGTGTGGGATGGAAACTACTGCTGTCTTCTGCTTTGACATTTCTGTCTCCTCACGGCCTCCTTTGCCTGTTCTCAGTTGCTTCTCGTGCCACATCTGACTGGTGTTCCGTGCTGATAGGGAGTCTTTGCCTTGGAGTCTTACACACGCTAAACTGACCACCCAGTCCCTTTCAGGTTTTAAATAGGTGAATAATAACCCAGCTTCATGCCCCGGGGTTTTGATTCTTGATGAGTTTTCCCACATGCTGTCAGCCTGCAAATAAATAATATCTGCAAGAAAAAAGGGACTAAAATCATCTTGGCTCTTTTCACTGAGAGCCAAACGGACCAGTGGCTGGGATGCGAGGAGAAAGGATATTCCTATTCCCCCCTCATTTGTCTGACAGCATAATCACTCAGAGTAATAAATCTTCATTGGAAACTCAGATGAAAACGGGAGAGGAATGAGAGTGCTTTCAGTGAAGAAGCTGGGAGGGGGCTTGTGTCTCTGTGGAAGCCTAACCCTTGAGGGAGAGCAAAGCAGGGCAAGAAACCCCCTTGCTGCTGGGTCCAAACTGGCCCTTAGTAGCTGTGACTGTGCCCGGCAGCTCACCCCTGGCCATCCCCCTGGCCCTGACCTGCGCCCCCTGTTCCCCGCAGCCCCAGGCTGGGAGGAGCAGGGGTTGTGTGTCAGCCCTGTAGTGGTCTTAACCTGCACCTGAGCAGCCTGCAGGGGCCTGAAGCAGGGCTGGGAATAAATTGTAGAGATCTAGAGCAGCTGGACACCTGCTGTGCTAGCTCTTTAACCCTTCAGGAGCTAGCGCTTTCCCACAGCCTCAAGAGCAAACAAGGACAAAAAAAGCAGCCACAGAGCTGAAACATTTTATTTCCCCTACTGGGTCTGCCAATTAACCCTGTCAGGAGCTAGAAAACCACACTGGGCACATCAACAGAAAATGAGCTGAGGAGGGAGAGTGTTTGAGGAAGGCAGTGCAGAGATCTAATCAGCTCCCCGTCTCCTTGGAAGAGCTGAGCTGTGGCACAGGGACAGCAGGAGTGAGTTTGCAAACACCTCCACGCTTCAGAAACCACTGCAGGGCAAACAGAAATGCTGAAGACCAGCTCCTGGTGGGAGCCTGTCTCCAAGCTATCTGGCTGCTGTTTGTCTGTCCCTTTGCAAATGCCACTGTTCCTGCCCATACCTTGGTTGCTGTATTATCTGTGTTGGGTTTACAGTGTAAGGGGTTTGAAGAAACAGCAAGCAAAGGCTTCCCCTCCCTAAGAGCTGAGATTGTCCCTTACTGGGACTCATCCTGTTCACAGTCTGCTTGGGTCCGCATGTTTTCCCTGAGATGTGAGGCAAGCTGATTGCCTTTTCCTTTGCTCCAGGTAGTGGAAAGTTTGAGGTAGACTGGAAATAAAGGTAGCTGGATGAGTTGGATGAAGCACTGGTCATCTCTGATGTATTTTGTTTGTTCCCCTCTGACAAGCACACCTGACGATACGCAGACAGTGGGCTCAATTTGAGAGACAGTGGGCAGAACAGGGCACTGGGTTTGATGTCATCCAAAAGGAGGTCTGGTCCATTCCCTGTGGAACATGAAGAACTGACTGCACATTTGGGCTGTTTGGCGTCCTGGGTGCAAACTTGTTGAAGTAAGTTGCCTAGTTTCCTGCAGCATCAACCTGCTGTGCTCCTATCAAAATCATCCAAGTGATACCAAAGATGGAACCTGTCCCACAGTCACCTCTATAGCCTTTGGATTAATAAAGCACATGGATCCAAAACAGAGGGGCAGGTACAGCATTTAATTAGCATTATTTTTATTCCTGTCTGTAGAAAGCAAGCTTTCTTTCCACTTGTCGTTTTCTTAGGGAATAAAAATCAGGTGTAGTCCCATATGCTGTGGGACC
This sequence comes from Thinocorus orbignyianus, assembly GCA_013400375.1. Taxonomy (NCBI): domain Eukaryota; kingdom Metazoa; phylum Chordata; class Aves; order Ciconiiformes; family Thinocoridae; genus Thinocorus; species Thinocorus orbignyianus. Next base: position 579,501 of record VXBW01005154.1, on the reverse strand, counting down.
TTCTTACTGGCAGAATGGTGCTACGTGCAGTTATGGGTGAGCCCAGCCCAGCCAACACACTTGCTTCCCTGGCCTCTCGCTGCACCATGCATACCTCACTGCTCCCTAATCCTCTCACTGCTAATTGCTTTTCTAGTGCCTCTTGGGTGCCGGTGAGCAGCAAGGGGGTGAGACGCAGCGCTCTCCTAGCCTCGACAGAAAAAAGGAGGATGGCTTTGGCTGTGAGGAGTAGCACAAATGGAGAAAGAAAGGGGCTGTTTTGGAGTTGAGTGATACAGAGTTAATACTCTGACTTTCAGGCCATGAAATCAATCTTCCAGGTGAATTTGTGGGCTCTCAAATTCATTTTGGGCACGACACGCACCTCAAATGGAACTGGCTGCAGCTCTTGACGTCAGTAAATGCTTTCTTCCCTTCAAAAGAACACAGCTTGGATTTCATCTTGTTTTTACACCTTCACTTCTCCTTGTAAGGCTCATTGTCACCACCAGGTCTGGTGTCATCCAACTGCAGCAGTGAGACCAACACTCTGTGCTGCAGAAATTCCCAGAGCACAACACTCGGCAGCTGCCAAAGCTTTCTGCTGGCACCTGCTCAAGGCAAGAGAGAGAGAGAAATATCACTTTGTCTGCTTCCCTTCATTGCTGCCCACCAGGAAACCAGCACAGACAGCACTTTGCTCCTCTGCTTGAGAGACGTGCAGGTTAGATGAGTGAGGCGGACACCTTGAGCCTTTTTTGGCCTTTTCAACAACGCTTTTCCCCTTTGTTCTATCCCCTTTTTTTTTTTTTTCCAGTCAGGGATTACTGCCGCCCCATATCACTGCTTTCTGGAAGGCTGGCAGGGAATAACATTTTGCTGTGTTTTTCTTCTGCTGTTTCCCACCTGCCAAAGTCCTTCCTTTAAATGGCATGAGTCTAGTTATTTTGGGCATGAGAGCTGGTGATGGCTGCATTTGGGCAAACAACAAAAGGATACTTTCAGCAAGGCAGCTCTGAGGAAGATCAAACGTTTCTGATGATTGTGGGGGACAACTTTCCACTCACCAACTTTCTCCACCCAGCTTCGTTCCCTTCTGACTCATGGGTAGCTGCTGTCTCCTTGTCTTTCTATCTAAATTGAGGTGATGATATATGTATTAAATCCCTTCTTTGTGAAAGAAATTCTGCAAGTTGAGAATGTCAGGTCGTGCCTCTCACTTTTCCAGCTAGCTCAGCTCAGAGCAGTGGAGCAGCCAGTTCGAATGACAAGAGGAGGAATGCTCAGTTCAGATATTACAAGGTGTGCAGTTGGGAGAAAGAGTGAATTTAGTGCTTGTAACAGCTCTGCAATGAGCAGTGCAAAACTGGCTGCAGGTACAGAAAAGGTGCAGTGAAAGTGTTGTGCTGATCCTCACTGATCTGGAGGTGTCTGTTGGCCTTTCTCCGAAACTGCCAACAAGAGGGTTTGTATGCGTCCTGCCCCAGCGAGGGCAGGTTTGTATGTGTCTAGTGCAGATTTGGTGGAGTTTGTGCTGGTGTGGGGACCTGGCATAGGCACACAGTGTATGCATAGGTTCTTGTCAGCAAGGTCATCCCTTCCCCGCTCCTCTACCAAGCAGCAGGAGCAGGATTGTACCTAGCCTGCAAAGCTGGGCATGATGTTTTCCCCTTGCAGCAGCAAATTCCCAGGGTGACCTGAGAATGCCATCAAGGCCCATGGGCTTATCAGTGAGCTGTGCAGCTTCTTGTCCACTGTCTTCTCTTAAATCTGCTGGTTCTCTCTTCTCTTCTCCCCCCAGCCACCCACCCGATGTTCTGTTGTGATCTGCAGGCTAAAGCTCATTCCCAAGATCTGTCTCTGCCCTCTAGTCTCTTTTGAATGCTGTCAAGCTCTCAACATCCTTGATCTTTTGGCAGCAAGGAGTTCCACAGGTCACCAGTGTATATGGTGAATTCAGTGTCCTGAGCAAGTCCCACATACAAGGTCAAGACCTGCCTGGTCTGGCCTCTCTATAGTAATGTTATGCACATTGGCAGAGCTTCTGTTTGACTGAACAGAAATAAAATGGAATTAAACTGGGAGATGTGTAACTACATCAACCCAAAATGGCTTTAAAATGCCTAGGTATAGTGTGAAGAAATATTTTGTTATATTTATTTTCAATTGTATTAAGGAAAAGATCTTTTCCTCCTTGGGAAAGTGGTAGAGACAGTATAAAAATGGGAAATAAACATTCTTTTCCAGTGCAGAGAATGTAGCCGCACCAGGCAGCTGGTGTGCAGGAGAAAATTCAGGCAACAAAACTACCCAAACTTGTTTCCATGTCCCACTAGGATGAAATGCACAAAAATGTAATAAAAGGAATCATGATTTAACAGTTAAAAGTGCATCAGGTAAAAAAATCTTTCTTCCTGGTGCTATTTGCAGCACAAGGCAGAATACATGGAGGTTAATTATATTTTAAAATCAGTATTCTTTAGAGATGGGCCAGTCTATTATGAGAGGCTGGAATTGTTAAAGACAGATTTTCGATGCATCAAAACAGTTCATAGGAGGCTCAAGACTTGGCTGGTCTGACCTCAGGCAACACTGTACACCTTGATAAAGCTTTTAGTGGCAATAAAGTTTTACTGAATAGAAATAAAGATGAAGCAAATTGGGAGACATAACTCTGAAGTATTCACCGAATTTTTGCCATCAGGGCATCAAAAACTTCTTGATCCAACAGATGCATCAGGCCATCATCTTTAATAGCCACTGATCTATCTGTGATTCTCAATTTGGTATCTAACTATTAGTTATAGTAGTGACTTAAGGATTAGGAATCTGTAAAGAAAAACATTTAAGATGTTTAAAGGAAATAAAAGACAGTAATCTTTTTTTTCCCCCTGAGCCCATTCTGTAATAGAGGGGCAAGAAATTAATTTCCAAACAGTAAAAAGAATACTGTTTCTTGGCCAGTCATGTCTTGACCTCATGCAGCATGCTTACTTGGTAAAATGAACACCTGGGATTTGGAGGGTAGATCCCCTGTGATTCCCTCAGTCCTGCACTGGTCATGCAGCATTGCTACCCCTCTCCTGATTCAGAATGCCACAGGATGGTGGCTGCTACTGGTACCGCAATCACTGCCCAGCCACGCTTATGTTCTGGGTAAATGTTCCCCAGAGCTGAACTACAGTTTTGAGGGAGGGGTAGGGGATTTTCCAGGTTCTGTGTGCCCTGCAGTAGGAGAATGGGCATCCCCTCGTGACTAAATGTGTAACACTGGGTCAAGAAGAAGTTGAGTGATTTGCAAAATATAAAGCATCAGGTTTTGAGCCTACCTTAGGAAATGACTGGGATCCACTTTAGTGTAGTATGTAGAAGTGAGGACTCTATGATAAACACATCTCTGTTACCCTAAGAATGATAAACCAAATTAGGATGTTAAAATATTTTGGATAGCTAATGGTGACACACAATGTCTGTCATTCATCCTTTTCTATTTTTTTTTTCCTTGCTTGTGGCTTTGTGATTGAATTATATTAGAGAAAAGGTTTTTCCATGCTTCTTTGGGTTTCTAACAAACTTGCGTGCAAATTCTTTTAATGGCTTTGCAAACTTTCAGGAGTTGAAACCTCTGACAGTGTAAGGGGGAGATTTTTACTGTTCTGCAGGTTCTGTGATCCAGAGGTATTTAGCTTAGGGTGAGACATGTAGCACCTTCTTCATTGTTATGCTTCTTATGACATTCATAAGAAGGTTCAAAAAGGAGTTCAACTATGCAATCATAACACCTTGACAATATTGCAAGCATTTAACTTAGAGTAGCCAACATGATGTTCTAACACATGATGATTAAAAGTTGGTGATTAAAAGACTGTCTAAAAAAAGGGGCAGGTAAGGTGTTCTCACTACATAAATTATGTTCTATATATTTTTGGCATCATGCAATGTACATTTAAGATAGCAGAACGATTACTACGAACTGAACATTGAAAAATCAAGCCTTTGTGAAGATTAGACCCCAAATCTATACTGACTGAACCTGCTTTTTATTCTCCCTGAAAGTTGTATAAGCTCAGGGAAGAAGACAGGAGTGCCTCTGAATTCCTCTTTTTGTCCATTTTATGATTGCTTCCTCTGAACGGAGTGGGGAAAAAAAGAAACATGTTTCCTTGACTACAGCAGTTGTGACGTCATCTGTGTTGTATTTTTTTATTCCCTCCCTTTTAGGTTCCTTTCTGAACTCATCCTCATCTGCTCTCCCTTTATAGGCTAGAGTAGTCCTATAGGTTTTCCTGCTGCTCATTTCACTATTACAGCACGTATCACTTTGTTGTATCTAGGGCAGTCACTTCTCGCACCCTGCGTAGTATATTTGTCAAAGCATTGTTCAGTCTGGTTTTCATGTTTGAATTGAATAATAGGGTTAACTTCTATTGCTTTTTATGAAGATGGAGGACAGTCTGGGAAGTTTTGTTTTTAAAATAAGTGGATTCTGCTTCCTTTTCGATTTTAGGCTTGGTATCTCTAGCCTGCCCTGTGCTACAGTGTAATCACTTGCCTGTGCTGGAGTGGACAGTGTTAGAACTTCTGTGATAGCTCTTTTGTGAAATTGTCCTCTCACTGCCTCATCTGCTAACACCTTTCAAGTCCCGATTGTTTGGAAGAAGCCATCCTTGCACACACTTGGGTACGAGGTGTTGGAATCAATCCTGAGGTAATGGCCACATTTCCCTGAAACCACCTTGTCTCAAAGGCTTGGTTTCATTTTAGAGCTCATCATTTCTGCACTCTAGGCCTGCTAGTGTAATAGAGGACTGAAATTTCTAAGCAACCTAGAAAGCAGCACTTACCAGAATTAACCCAGAAGTAACCCTGTCCCCTTTCCACCTGGCTCTCTCAAAGTTTGCTGCATTCCCCTATATCAAGGTCCTGCCTGTGCTCAGGCTTTCCAGAGTATTAGCTATGCAGGATTTTTGCCAGCTAAAGACTTTGCTGTAAAGATGCAATAATGGATGCAGATCCATTTTGTTGCTTTTGGGGGGTTATCTTTAAGCAACCTAAACGTTGTTGCTTTTTTTGTTGTTCACCTTGATTCCTTTCTTAGCTTAAAACTGAATTACACGGCTGTGCCACCTGGCTTTTGTGAGAGAATGCTACTGTGCTCCTGCTGTAGCCATTTTAGCCTCCCCTTGCTGAAGTCCAAAGCAATTCCCATTTTGTACTGAGATCTCGCAAATAAATTGTATTCCTTTTGCATTTGTCAACATTAAGAGTTATTTGCTGCACCTTGTCCAAATTACCTAGCAAAGCTAAGGACTCTGTAGAATTTCTTTGCTTGCTTTTTTTTCTTTCCTCTCCATGTCCACTTCCCCAATTTTGTGTTGTCAGCAGGCTTAACCAGTTTGTAGTCAGCTTCTCTAAGCCATTTATATAAATTAGGCTTAGCAGGGGTTCTAAGGATCGTGTGGCGATGAACATTACTTTGCATTTGTTGACTTTAATTTTCTTTTGCCGTATGTTGACCCAGTTCTAGAGTAGATCTAAATTGTTGGATATTTCTTGGCTGCTTTTCTCACGTCCATTATATGGCCCCACTGGCAACTGCAGGAACTCTGAAAACGACCTCACTTGAAGTCATTTACACAACATAAAACTAGAGCAGGAAGGGGCATATTCACTGACCTAATTCAGCTGGTCTCATCGTTTAGGTCTCTTAATTAACAATGACTCTGTTTTGCTGTTCTGTAGCCTGATCACTATCTGTTCTCATTTGCTACGCTAACTCCTTGCAAAATTTCTGCTGAATTTGCAGCTTTCTGTGGAGTATTTAGCCAAGCTGCCTAAATAAGCTGCAATAAATTGTATGATGTATACCTTACCCTTTGATTTACTGCCCTCTCCTTCCAAGCCAAGGAATTTTTAAAAACTTTTTGTTATCGCTTCTCAACCTTAAAAATGAGAAGCACTTGGATGGAGATCAAAAGACAGCACTTGTCTTCAAGCTACTTGGCAGTGACTTGGTAGTAGCAAGAAATACTTTACAGCATGCTCTCTAGGATCCCATGTGTGGATCCATCTCTCAAAGGACAAGCCCTCTGTGGTGGCAGCAGCCCATGCCACCCATGGTCATTGGGCCCTTTGGAAGCCTGTCTAGACTGGGAAGAACTCAGAAACCCTCCTTTCACCTCATCTGGTCTCTGAATGTGTTCAAGAAGGCTACAGGGAGCTTGTCTCATACCAACCTCTGCCATTCTCATCTCTGCCCCTAAGGAGAAAGATGATCATTAAAACAATTTCTTTTAGGGCTCATTTACCCTGTTGTTAGCAACACGTGCTGTGGTGCTTATGACTGCTCCAAGGCTGTATCTAGCAGAGCTCCCAGGAGAGAGAACATCGTGGATGTGCCCCCAGGTCTGCTGTAAATTTGACTGAGTTGATCGTGTCTCATTTTTTTTTACAGCTTGTCCACAACTTTTAATGCTTTAACTTAATAGGAATGGACTGGTCCCATGCTCCCAGCTTCAGGGCCTTTACTCACTATCAGTTTGGAGCAGCTGCATTTATTTGCTTCTGGGCTTAGGGGAGAGAAAACCCCTCGTGGAGCTCTCCATGGGATCAAATATTTCCATGTAAATTGTATCTGAGGGCAGTGTTTGGCCCAGTGTTTTTACGGACAGTAGGCTGAAATTAGACCTGTGGGATGTTTTTAGAAAGGCACATAGATACTACAGCGCGTTTCCATCCTGCCTCCCTGTCTCAGCCGTTGGGCGGGCAGGAGACTGGGGGAAGTGAGATTTCTGCTTTTTTATTAGCCTGTGGATGCCACAGTGTTCAGCTGCTGTTTGCCAGCCTGCCATGTCTCCAGTAAGGATTTGTAATCTGCACACAACTCAAGGAAAGCAAGGTAAGAGAGTTGCAGCACTTGTTTTGCTGTGGTGTCAGAATAAACACTGTGGGATTATGATTTTGTCCATCCAGCACCTGAAAACAAGGATCCTATCCTTATTTTTCCAGGTGAAATAGTTCACGTAGGTTCATAGCCCTCTCCAAGGCACTCCCAGATAGGAAAGGCAAACTGCCCGCCCTCGTTCTGTGCCCCCTGGAACTGGGTTTCCAGTGAGACTATCAGCTTGTTTCATTTCTCCAGGGGAAGGACAGCCAGGGCTGCATTTCAATACATCAGGAGCCTCTTGAAAAGGTGAGGCCCTTTCTGTTAGTGCTGTAATGGAAGCGAAGCCTAAAGAGAAGAAATGTGACCATTTCAGGGGCACAAAGTCATTGCATTTCTGCTGTTACATTCTGGGAACAAAAATAGTAGGGACAGGTCCCAGCTGCCGGCCACAGTGTGTTTGAAAAGGTTATCAAGACATTATAGCATGTAAACAGCAGAGCTATTAGCTCTGAGCTGTGAAAGTTTCTAACCTTCACCGCGAAAACCTTAAATTATTTTTGAAGTGTTAATGAAAGTCAGCTCTCCAAAGATGGATGTGGAGCATGGAATTGCATTAGACAAATGGCAGTAGCATTTTAATAGTTATTGCTTTGAAAGCCCCCCTCTGAGAGGATTCAAGGGGGTTGGAGACCAGGCACTTTCACGAGACTCTTTTTCAGGGGGGTAAACAATGTGTGGTTTATATTGAGCTATATAACAAAAGCACACAGACATTGTAGGTCTGTTTAGCATGTATTTGGGACCCTATTCTTCCCTCCTTCAGACTCTTAGAATTGTTTAGTGGCTCAAGGATGTTTAATGTGGCTTTAAAGCTAGCATTACCCTCTCAGCTCAGCTGTGGTCCAGAGGAGCCTGGGTCTGGCCCTACACCATGTGTTGAGATGTAGGTGTAGACAACCCTATCACGGAGCTGCCTCTGGGGTGTGGGCTTCTCTGGGCAACAGCCACAGGGAGAGCCTGAGTGCCACCCAAGCTGGTCACAAAACTCCCACCCAGCTCAGCAAGGTCAACGTTTTCTCTTGTGTCTTCATTTTCTGTGTACATGCTGCTGTGCAGATATGGAAGACATAGACTAATGCATGGTACTTATCTAGGTATATGCATATCTTTTGTGCAATTGTGTATAATTCGAGTACTTAATTGCTAATTAACTCTAATAGGCAGTCAGAGAGAAAGGCTGCACAGGGTGTGCCCTTCACCCTCAAGTGCCTGTCTTAGACGCCCCCTTTCCACTGCACATGCAGCCAGATTTTAACACTACTACATCTCCCCTGGTCTGCCTCAAACAGCACAAAATGCTGTCTAAAACACAGGTACTCAGCAGACAAGGTTTAGGTTGGGAGAGATGAGCCTCTAAAGACCAGGGTGTCTTGACTTGCTAAAGTGGCTGTCTCCCACCCTCAGCCGTATCTTGACTGCATGCATATATTTTTTATGATTTAGTTTATATTAGGAAAGATGAGTCTTGCTGAAGCCTTTCAGTCCCATGAGGAAATTTTACAAATGCTCATTTAGGACATAGGGGTATAGTGAGTACATAATTCCCTGCAGAATTAGAGCCAGGGGGAGCATAGTTTTGCTGTTATACCCTAGAGTACATGCTAACATTTCATGTAGAAGATCAAGAAAAGAGCTAAAAGTGCAGACTGTGGCTGTATTTAAACGCTGTGTTATCTATGAGCAGAGGTGGATTGTAGCCAAGTCCCCTGCACTGAGCAGCACTGAGTCTTGCTGAGGTTCTCATCTCATTCTTTGGCCTCCTTCTCTGAGATCCATTTGGTGCTTTTTCTTCCCTTACACATTTTTGCAGGTAGAGCCAATTTTATATAAAAGACTTATCCTTTTTTTCAGTCACTTTTTATTGTCAGGTCAGATATTTCCCCTCTCCTTCCCTTTTTTGCAACAACGGGAAAAAAACAACCCTTTCACCAGCTCCATAACTGTTTCATGCATAATAACATTTTAGGCTTTTATTACTCTGTTGAGACAAAGCAGGCTCTGATGAATTTCAATTCAGCACAGAATCGACCATGCTACAGTATCTAGTCAAACAGAGAAGAAAAACTCTCTCCCATTCTGGAACATGTTGAAAGCCCAGCAACTGTGATTAGAATACCAGAGTCAATAAAGCTTAAAGCTCTCTCTGGCTTCCCCACTAAGGAAGGTGAAAAAAATCTTCCTACCCCCCACAAATCAATTTTAAAGCCATTGCACAGTGGTGACGTTCATCAGTATTTTCATTGCATACAATGTGGACTCATTTTTGTGCCGAGAGTGTTCAGTTAAAGGGACCCTGACAGCCCAGGCAGGTTTTGTAAATGAGTTAATTTCTGGCACTGCATCTTCTCCTCATTCTTGCCTCAATGTTTTTGAACTTTTACAGTTGTGTTTTCCTCTTTTTTTTTTTTTTTAATTCTCTCTTCTATTTCCCTGTGTGTGCAAGAAAAGCTCGAAGTACAAGTGTATGTGCTAGTGAATCTGGAATCTAGCAATGCTAGGTGTATTTGGGAGTGTTTAAAAATTTTTTTTGAGTCTATTTTTAGGTCTGCATACAGTTGCATTATTAAGCTTTTCTCTCCAACTGTGAAGCCTTCAATTGCATTTTTTAATGAATGCCAGGAAAACCTCAAATAATCCTACGGCTCCCAAAGCCTAGGCTTTTACAGAAAATACTGTAGACCTGAAAAAAACCTGTAATTCTTTGTAAGCCTAGCTGTGTAGCCTGGGAGAAGGGGAAGTTGGATGAGGGTGGCAGCTCTCTTTTTGATGATGTGCTCTGCTTGAGAGTGGCCCAGCTTCTGAGCGAAACTGGTGAGGTCCCAGCCATGCCAGTCCCCTTGTGGACACTGTCATGGTTCAGGTCCAACACGGCTGGCTGTCAGGTCAGATGGATGAGAGGTGGGGGCACACAGTCCTCTTGCACGGCCACAGTAGCTCATGCTCAGGAAATGAAGCAGAGTGATGGGAAGGGACACTGATGAGTTTATGTACCTACTTCATGTTTTCCATTTACCACTTAAACAAAACAAACAAACACACACACACAAAAAAAAGGGAAATGGTGCTCAAGGTAACTCCTCTCAGCACTGTCTTGTTTTCACAGCAGGAAGAGATATGTTAATTCACTGTATAGTCCAGTTTCTTTTCCAGTATAAGTATAAGGTTACCCAGGTGGGTAAAATTGTCTTGAACTTCAGGCTTCTCTTTCTGCAGAGGAGTTTATCCAGCTCTTCTCTGGATTTGTCCAGCCTTTGCAGTATTTGGTTCAGTGATGGATGTTTTTGCATCCTTGCTAATTCCTCGTGTACTCACATTGTTCTGGCACCTTTTCCTCCTCTGTGGAAAGCACTGGATTAGTTTGCCAATGTGAAACAAGATATTGCACAGGATAGAGAGAGCCTATTTTGAACAGCCGGGCCTTAAACTTACATCCAGGCTAAGCAAAACATTTCCTGTATTATTATTATTATTGGAATCTGAAGTTAAGGTAACATCCTTCAACCTAAAGTGGCATGGAAAACCTTTGTAAAAGTGACTCAGGCAGCCAGCAGCAGGGGCTTTGAAATTGAATTGCCTGGAAAGACTCCTACAGCTACTTGGAGTATCACATAAGCTTCCAAGGAGAAAGATTTGGGGGAAATTCAATAGAGACTTCTTATTTCTTGGACACCAGCTGAATAGAAATCGTATGCTTAAGACGCTTCATACACTCACTTTGAGCCTTTTTCTTGTGAAATGTAGCCATGGTTAGCATAGGATGATTTCTCCTCCTCACCAATAGTTATGTAAAGAATTTTCTGCCCTTTGGCCCTCATGGGAGTTGACTAATATATCTCAGGAAATGTCATAGCACACTACTGAGATGGGGGATGATGCTTATTACTGTACTTAAAATAAGTGAACTGAGGCAGAAGAGGGTTTTTAAAGGTGTTTAAAAGACAGAAAAGTTTCTCTGAAGACTTTGCAAAACATCTAGGACTTGAACCCCTTTTGATTCCACTGATGTCCTAGGAATTTTGATTGCATCTTAACTACTTGTAGAGGTTTTAGCTCTGTTTGTGTATATGGAAACATTTTAGGTTTAAAAAACCATTTTAGGTTAAAAAAACAACCCTGTCTGGGTTGGTGAGAAACCCAGACATCTGGGTAATGTATCTATTGTTTTTGAGTACTATGTGGACACTAGCGGCCTTTTTCTTATTTCTCTGTGTCATGCAAAGGGAAGGCAGCAGGAGAGGAGACTGGTGGTTCCTCCCCACCTTCCTTTCAGGTGAGGCCTTTGGCCCCCTGGCAGCAGGAAGATTTGAGACCCAGAGACCCTGAATGCCCTCTGTTGCAAGGAAAAGTTGCTTTACATGGGGCAAGTACTCTATTCAGAGCCCTGTGTAAGCACCTTGTCAGTTCAAATTGAGCTTAGAGTGCTTCAGCTGATGAGAATTTGGCTCCACCATGTCGTCTTCAGTGTGTTATTTCATGGTTACTGTTTGGAGTGGGGAGAGAAAGAGATTTTAAGAAATTAAATTAAAAGAATAATAAAATTACATAGGGCTTGCCTGAGGGGTTTAAATATCCTGCTTTTGGCAATATAGCTTCATTTTCTGTATAATCCTTGCTTTAGAGCTTTTGCAAGGGGTAAAATCTATCCCTCGGGGTAAATTTTCCAACCCACTTGTATCCAAACCTCTTGACTCTATTGACATTCATGTCTTCAATTCAAGCCCAAATTACAGTGGCATAAACCTCCATTTAGTGATGGTGAAGCTAAAAAGGCTTTGGGATTTGGTTTAGAAACATATCAAATCTTCTCCCAACTGATTAGTTCTGGAGCTCCTCAGGAGAACATGGCTTCTTAAGGAATTTTTGTGTCACTGTGTTTTTATTAATTTCAGAAATGTCTTAAATCTTCCCCTCCCCCTGTTCATGGTTTCCTGGTTTTCTCGTTTTTTTTTTTTTTTTTTTTTTTAAGTTTTGTCCTTGGCCAGTGCCTTACTTTTCTTCCTTTGTTTTCTGACATCAGTATGTATGCACAAAGTCACTTTGCTAAATATGAAACACAACTGAATGTTTTCAGGCTTGGTAATTCTTGAGAGAAAAAAAGAATGAAGGGAGAAAGAGAATGAAGGAGCCGCCTTCTGATGATTATGCCAAAGCAATCTTAACAAAGAATGCTCCGCTTCTGAACATGAAGTGTGGTCCTTTGGTCAGAGCCTGGCCCCCACACCCAGGCTACCCAACACTACAACACTTGGGGAGGAGGGAAGATGTTTTGTGGATTTGAACTGATTTAGTGAACTCTCAAAACAGTTGGTTCATTCCTCCCCGTTGTTTTTTTGGAGTCAAATGTGTCTGTGCTGACTTGTGTCAGCCTGAGGAATCAATGCTGTTCAAAGACGTAGTTGGTCTTTCAGCCCGAAGTGTTGCCACAAATCCGTTTACCAGTGTAATTTTTTCTAAAACACTGGAGAAACCAATGAAACAGTGCTGCTGAAACACTCAGAGAGGACTGGAAAGTGGCCTGAGGACACATGTGGCTTAGTAGAGCCACACTGTCATTGTGTCCTAATGGCATCACTAGCCAGGATCATTTGGTCTCAATCTTGACCCAGCGCCTCGTGAGTTCGTGCAGTGTTATGCCTGTTACCTGCCTACTTTCCCTTCCTGTTTCTGCCTCCACACTGAAGTCTCCAGCTCTTTGGAGGAATAGCTTGTGCTTGGCAGCGTTCCATCACGCTCCCCTAATCCCCACCTCCTTTTGGATCATCAGACTGAATCAACATGCATTAGACTCATTAAAGCATTAATATTTAACAGTATTAGACCTGGAATCAGCAACACCACTGGGGTGTTGGGGTTTTTTCATCTGTGTCCTAAATCATTGTCAACCTCTTTATTTTGTTTGTGTCTCCATAGTGAGATGGGAGCATCATGAAAACAAATTCAAAGCTTTGGTTTATTTTTCTTTCATATGCTAGGGACTTGCTTGCAAAAGGCTCAGTGTCAATGCACTGGGAGGTCCCCAATGCAATCAAAAAGCCTCACTGAGTCCAGGAGGGGGTGTGCTTACAAACTACCATAATCCAGATGAAGCCTGGAGTATTCCAGATATTAGAGCCACACTTGATGTGTCTGCATCTGCTGCGCTCTGTGGATAGAAAGTACAACAGACCAGAAATTGCCCTGGAAAGTAATTATTAAATGGTTTTTGCTGATCCATCTGAATGGCACCATTTACTCTTAAGCCAGTCATGGTGGCAGGACTAACTTGAGGACTTCCTCCAGCATTGGTTAACTCTCTTGCCAAGCAGATAAGCAAGTCCCTGGAATTATGGTGTCCTGTCGACCCTTTGCATGCTGCCTTTGGATCGTCTGTCTGGACTTGTCTGGCAGTGCACAAAGTTGTCTGCTTTACTCTCCAGCAGTTATGACCAAGCAGATATCCTCCTTGAATCCAACCCACTGTTGTTTCAGACAACCTGGATATTTTGAGGGCCCTTTCTCTAACTTGAGTCACCTCACCCTGCTCAGAGGTGTGTATTTTCATGCTGCCTTTCCAGCATGGCTGTGTGTGCGTGTCCAGGGTGTTTCACCAGGAGATGTGCTTCTCATAACACAGTGCATATAGGAAGAATTTCATTGCCCAATGAAAAACCACATTGCCTGTTTGAAATCTGCAAATTGTCCTGGACATTAAAAAGATTGGATGCTTTTCCTCTTCTTTGACAATGGCATCTGTGATTTTTCCTTTAATCGGAACAGTATTTCTAGCTGGCGGTGCAAAATCACTGAGCTGTCTGTCTAGCCATCACTCTGAGTCTGGTTAAATTAATATTAGCTCTGAGAAATAGGTAATTATTTTCCCTGTTTATTTGGTTGCACCTATAATTATTGCTTTACCTGGTGGGAGCCATAAGCTGTTGTAATTATGCTTCGTTAAAATGCTGATTAATAACGGCTTGCTTCTGAAAGGTGTGCTGTGGGACCTACTTTTCCCTGGCTAGGCTTATTAATTGTAATGTAGATCTATGTACCCATCTATTAACTCTGAGCTAATATACATAGAAATGATGCTAAGATCATATTTCAGCACCTGACTTAGACTCGCTATCACTAGGAACTCCAGACCTCAAGGTATTTTTTCTGGTCAAACAAAGGTTCTTTCTTGCTATGAATGTATTGCACATTACCAAACGCATCTAGAAAGGACAAGGTGAAAAAATGATACTAAATGTGTCCTTCATAACGAGTACTTCTGAGCTCCTATATAATAGCTTTTACATTCATGATTTTCAGACTGATTTAGGAAGGAAGGCCAATGTTCTTTCCACTTTATACATCAGGAGTATGAGGTTTGGAAAATGATGTGGGCAGGTTTCACAGGAAAAAAAATGTGACGATTTTGATCATTGGTTTGCTGGACTGTAAGACATGTAGAGTATATGTGTTTATTTATGAGCACAGGCTTGGTCATGGTTTAATTAAGCGAACAGTAAGAGCATCCCTTACTGCTTGATCTTCAATAAGGTTGCAAAGCAGGATTTCAGCTAAAACCTAACTTCACCACCTACCTTATAACTCTGGCAGTGTTATTTTGAGATAACTTCTCCTACCTTTTCATTCTCTTTTGTCCATTAGCTCTGTTATCAAGCTGGAGCAGGAGGTGAAAAATGCTGAACCATCTTGATCAAAATGCTGCTTTCTCCTTTGAGGCAAAACCAGAAGGTGCCTTGAATTGTTTGACAGTAATTGTTCTTAATACAATAGCGGAACAACAGTTGAAGTGCCACATAATTGGAATACTTAATGCTCAGAAGTTGTTTTCCCAAAGTTTTCTTGGTGTTTGAGTTCCATCTGTCACCTGTATGCACATGTGCTGTAGAGGGTGTCCTACCTTAATGTCAGCTTAGCTGAATGGTAGTGAGATTTAAGTTATGTTGTGGGGACTTGAGGATCGGTGTTCTTAGTGTTATTGAGTTGATTTGGTGGCTCTGGAATTCAGTACTTTTAAAGAAATAGCATCAGTGTTCCTATAATATCACCCACTTTACCAAGGATAGCTGCACTTGAGACTTGAATCCTGCAAGACTGGGAAGCTTTTTGACTTGTGTGAACCAGAAATGAATATAGATTCCTCTTTCTCTTTTTTTAAACCCTATTCTTTTGTGAAAATAATTCAGGCAGTCTTTGAGAATTCCTTAGTCCTGGAACAGTTTGTAGATAAGGTTCCCATTTGGGCCATTTCTAATAAAATGCATTATTCAAGGATACTGTTCAGAGACTTTTTATTTTTTTAATTATTTTTTTTCCTTCCTAAAGGTCTTCTTTCTCCTAATTTTTCTTGAGTAAATGGCAACAGCTCAACCCAGCCAGTATAGAGTCCAGTTTCAACAAAGCACCCTTTAATAATTACCCATTCTTTAGACTTTGTATCAAAATTTGCAGCACATGAGGATCTCTGTCTGTATAGGACAGAAGAAGTGGTTGATGCCAATGAGTGTGTTAAGGATGATTGAGTGGGCAAGAGCAGCCAGAGCTTAATGTAAGTGAGGCAAAGATTCAGTCTATAAGTCCATGAGATTGAGTCTATACATCTTCATTAGCGCTTTATGCCTTAAAACATGGTAATGCTTTCAAGAGTGAACACTGTATTTGTACATTAACTTTTTCACCTCTGAATACCTTTTTTATACCTACTTTGCCTGGACCAGAACTGATACGGGGATCATTTACCAGGCTTATGTAGAGAGTGGTCAGAGATTTTGTATGTTCCCTGTTCTTGACTTCAGTTAGATTTGGCTTTGCACTTAAGTCATTACAGAACCTGTTCTGCTCGTGGGTTGCCTTGTTCAGTGTGAGCCTATTAAGTGCAGTTGTATGGCAGGTCCAATACAGGGGCTAGAAATTAGAACTGGAGCAGGCACAAGTTCCTCTTGTTGTGAAGAATCTGTTTTCTGACTGCTTGGTCTTGTTTTGATTCAAGTCCATTTGCTTTCCGTACTTCTCACTCATTTTCGAGACATGAAGAAAGGACACTATGGATGTACTTTTTAATGCACATTTCACCCCCAGCCTCTTAGAATCATAGAATTGTCCAGGCTAGAAGGGACCTCCAAAGGTTATCTAGTCTGAACTCCCTGCAGTGGCAGGGACAACCCCAACTAGACCAGGTTGCCCAGGGCCTCATTGAGCCTCCTAGTGTGTTGGTGCTGGGGAAGACATATTGTCAAATTCAAGACTTTTAATATGAAATAAAGAAAAATTCAGCAGAAAGCCAAAAGATTACAACGTTTTTGAGAAGGGCCAGGCAGTGGACTATGGAAGAAGGTAAAAATTTGAGAGTTTTCATCAGAAACTAGGGTTTTGCTGGACTAAAACTTGTAGAGAAATATGGCAAATTAAGAGAAAATTTGCATCTGAACTTGGACCTTGCTCATTTTCCAATGGACTTTACCTTCAAAATGGAGCTGATGCAAGATCTGAACAAGCAGAGATGTTTGGATGTTGCAGATATGCCTCAAATCTTAACTTGACAACTTGAGTTCTGTAGCCAAGACAAGAATAGTGATCCCAGCAGTGGTGATGATTGCTCCTTCATTCCCATTCCACCGGAAAACCCAGGTTTTTGATCTGTGAGTGAGGTTGTAAAATATTTGGTAAACTTTGGGATTGCTTGGAGTTCTGGGGGTCATATCTGTAGATAATGTGCAACTGACTGTGATGAGGACAAAACAGCGTGTTTGTCTGCTGAGAACCTTGATGTTTTGGTGTTTCCTGCAGCATAAAGGGAAGGTTGGTAAGAAAGGGATATTTTCATTCAGATATATTTCCTTCATGGCTTTCTAAGAAAATGTTTGCATCAGCCAACACATCTAATTGCAGTCCAGCTGATATCTTTTGTGTGGCTGGCTTTACTGTCCTATTAATCTCTTAAAAACTAGCAAAAACCCTTCAGCTTGCTGGATTGGTTTTGGGAAGGACATGGTGTTATTCACAATAATTTGCAGCTATGGTATGAATTATTTGGAAAAATTGATAGTGCATATTTTAAGGAGCTAGATTTCTCTGTTCCTTTTTGTCCCCCTCCTCCTTGTTTTGGGTTTTTTTGTTGTTTTTTTTTTTGTTTTGTTTTGTTTTTTTTTAGACAAATGAATCATGCAAGTGAGTGTTCCCTGCAATGCCACTAATTGATGGGATGCTATACAATTGCATTGCAATAACAAAACACTTTCAGCCTCCAAGAGATTAGTTGCATTGGCCTGGGATTAAGAAACCTTTGAAATCCTGAATCTAAATTACCATTCTTTTGACTGCTGTTTGTGACGCTAATTAGCTGTGTTAATTGGATGTTTTGATACTTGAAGAGCAGAGCAATCCAAATCTTTTTTTTTTTTTTTTGGAAAGCCAAAATTATTAATGAGTTTGGCAAGGGAGCCAGAGTTTATTTTAATGCTGTACACTTCCATATCCCTATTTTTTGTTTTAGGTTGGTATTTTTGCTGGTTTTTAATGTTGCTATTATTATTTTTTTAAGCACTCTGAGTGAGTAATCAGCGTAGGAGTGAATAGTAAATGTTTGAATGTGCTTTCCAACAGTGAGCTCTGATGCATCGCTGTCTCCAAATTATTGAACTGCTGGAGAGAAAATATGTCGAAGCCAACATCATTTGTATTGTTGGAGAAGTGGGGAGATAAAGGGGAGGAAGTGTGAAACAGATGAAGAAAATTAACATGAAGCCATTTAGATGGAGGGGCTTCCTTTATAATCGCACGGTAGGCGTTCTGAAAGGAGCTCAAATTTAGTTTCTTCTGGATTGTTGTGTACTAGCTTGCTATTCTTGCATCATGCATCATGCTGGCTCCCTAGGATCTGGACTCATGGGAAATGAATTGCTGCAAATAGTTGCATGGGTGTTCAGGAAGGGATATAAATACTTCACCTTGTAGAATCAAAAATCAGTATTTGCTTCCAACAACTGTTCCTATTGAAACAACTTTATGGTCTTGATATGGTTCTGACAGAGCTTCTTGGCAATGGCCCTTTCTTGTTTCTGAGTTTAAATGAAAAAGCCAAAACACCAGAAGCAAACAACAACAACCTATGTAAGCTTCATGTTTTACTTTGAACAAAACCAATGCTGGCTTGATATTTTGGAAGCAAAGACATATGATTGCCATTCCTTAGAGTTCAGGTATAGTTGATGACTCTGTGCCTGTGTTTAAACATTTTCATCTGATGCAGTCTCTGGAGCCTGCAGGTAGAGGAACGCATCATGGAGGCCTTTGTTGTTGCTTGCTGTTCTCCAGATGCCACCCTGTGGGAGGACTGTGAGACCAGTGGTACTGGTGTTGGTACAGCCTGTGGTGGAAAGGCAGTGGAGGACATTTGCAGTGTTGATGCTTACATCTGCTCTGTGAAATACAGGATTTGAAGTTAGAATATAGGAAAACACTTGAGTACCCAAACAAAAATCCATAGGGCTTTCTGGCATGTCCTTCAAAAACTATGTTACAAAACTTTTAAATGCCACATTTAGAGCCCATCTGTTAAAGCACTTATCATCACTTCCCTTTTTAACACCTAAGGACCCAGACTAAGACCTGTGCTTTTTGCAGCATTCCTTGGAGCCTCACCAACACTGAAACCTCAGCATGATGCTGCAAAGGGCCCTCTCTGATCCCCACCCTCTGAACATGACAGCACTCCATGGCACAGCAAGGCTCTCCCCAAAATCAGATGCAACTGCTTTGATCTGAAAATGGAGGTAGGTGGCACCTTTTGTGGGGATCATCTTTTAGATAGACTGCTACCCCTATAGCAGGATATCCCTGCTAATGTCTCTCTCAACCCAGGAAGTACATTCTTGGCCTCTCTCCCCTGGTGATGGTTTGGAGAGGACCATCTTACTCTCAGGTCTGTGCTCCCTTGTAGAAAGGAGTGGAATAGCTTCAGGGTCAGGAGGAGGGTGAGAGAAGCCTTGAGGCTGTGGAGCTCTGCAGGTAGGACCTCCCTCTGGCAGGAGAGAGCTCAGAGGTAGCATCTCTCTGCCCAGGGATTGTGCATGGGATTTCTGTTAAAGCATTCTGACATACAAGTGGAAATGAGGACAAGGACAAGGGCCTGTGTAGATAGAAGAGCCTTTTGTCCAGCCCTGCTCCAGGCACCAAAGAGCAGGAGGATTTATGGTGGTCACTAGTTGTGCCTCTTGTTCCCTTCTGGCTCCCTCTGCAGAGCTCCTACCCGGCATGCAGATCATTTCTGTCACCTCCTGGGACACCAGCCTCTCTCCATGTGTCCTGAAAGGAGTGTAGGGGACAGATCCTGACCCTTGGGTGCCACCTGGGACCCAGCCACCAAAAGCCAGGTTTGTGTGTCTCTTACAGATACCTGAATTTTTCTCCCTGGTTCTCACAACTGTTTCTTTCACAGGCACAGAATTCACTCAGCTACAGTTTTTGTTATTGTTGGGTTTTAGTTCAAGTTTGAAAAGTGTTGTCTGAAGATTCGCATCCAGTTGGAGCACCATCTGGATGGGACAGGCCGGAGAGACTCAGCTGCCTCTAAAAAAAACCACCAGAAAAACATTCCAAATCTTAATGTGTAATTACAGTGTGAAACAACAAAAGCCGGGCTCAGCCAGTTTCTTGGCAGCTTTGTGCTTTGGCCTGAGGGAGATTTGCTTTCCAGGGGAATTTAGGGAGTTAGTTCCTGGGCGAGCAAGAGGAGTGAGACATGGTGGGAAGCTGATGGATTTGCTCTCTAGGGCAGGACTGGCTTTTTTTCATGACTTTCAGTCTCCATCTGTCAGTGGATTCATGTGCTGACACTGATGATTACTTTAAAGGAAGTAGCACCTCCTGGCTTGGTGGCAGCCTGCTAGTGGGAGGGCAGAGGACAGGGCTGTGTGTGTGTGAGTATGTCTCCCGGGAAGGCTGGAAGCCATACAGAAGTGAAATGAAGCCAGATTCAGATGTCTGCAGCCGAAATGCTTCCAAAGCAGAATAAACAACACAACATCTCAGCTTTTCACCATGAACAATAATCAGTTTTCTGTTTTCAAACAGTTTTCTAAACACAGCACAAATGCAGGAAGGGCATCAAAACTGTTCTACAAATGTTGAGCTTATATGGGAAACCCTTTTCCAAAATTCTTTTTAGCAACAGCTTCCATCTCTTTTATGTCAGCTCTAGCAGCCAAGGTAGTGGTGGAGTTCATGAGGAACTAATGCTTCTGAGGGTCAGCTGGAGATGTGCAAAGAGTGAAGGGCCATATTTGCTCGGAGAACTCTTGATCGGTCTGGCTTTCCTAACCCCTTGCGATTCTAAAGGAAGTTCCCTTAATAACATCATTGTGAATTAAGGAGGTGTTGCTCACACCTTGCGTAGGCAGTCGAACTTGTTCATTCCCAGCAGCAGTGAAGACCAGGCTTGGCCACACTTTCCAAGGCTGCATAGGAACCCAGCAACGGATTCCTGAACAATTTTCCAGCTCAGCTTGAGTTGTTCAAATGCTAGCTCAGGGGTCTGTGATGTTTCAGAGGGCTCAGCCCTTGAGACATTGTGGCCCTTGTTTCTGACACTTGGTATTTTGGATGAATGCGTCACCTGCAATTCACAGAGTAAGAAAAGAAAGCATCTGAAAACCTGTCCTCCTTTGCTTGTCTGGAGGAATATCCTGTGCAGGATTTTGAAAATGATGCCCTACAGTGCACTCATTTTCAATCAGACCTCGCTTAGCAAATGGTGCTACATCTAAAATCCATGGAACATGCTCAAATGCAAACATTTGCAAGCCTGACTTTCTCTTGAGAAGAGTCTGCCTTCTTCCTAATTAAGTCTGGTTGCCTACCCAGCTATTCCCACTGCTGGCTGCCAGCAATAATGCCCATTGTAGTGTGGGTGGAAAATACGCAGTTTTCAAATTTCATTTATTCCATATAGTATTACATTCTCTTATGAACAGGCTGCTCACTCTCTAAAAAAAAAAAAAAAAAAGAGAGCTGTGTGGTCTCTGCCCACACTTACGGGTAAGATGAGGGGACATTTACCTCAGCATCCCTTTTCCTCTACAAGCTCTACTGCTTCTGACTCCCACGGTCTGCGCCTTTTTTCCTAATAGCTTCCCTATCCCCGGTCATCCCTCCACATCTGATTTGGTGGATTATTTGACTGTGTGGGTTATCTGAGGATTTATTTTCCCTGGCTGGTACTCTTAAATGGGTGTGAATTATCTGATATGGGGATTAAATACATGAACATAAAGTAAAGGCTGACATGGGGCATCCCAGCCCACTCCAAAATGCTGTCTGTACACATGATGATTATTAGAAACTCATTTCACAGTGGCCCCTTTAAACCATCATCATTGACTCAAACTAACGATCTAAGAAGGAGTGTCACTGGCAGTTCCTGGGGCCAGTCAGTCCCAGCAATGGCTGAGGTTTTCATATAAAACCTTGGAACGTCAGTAGGCAGATCCATGTCTTTAACTGTCCCTTGTATTTGGTGAGCAAGAATGATCAGAATGCCTGGATTTGAAATTTCAAGCAATTGATCATTACTCTAAATGCCTGGCTAAATCTTATGCCTAACTGGTGTTTTGGAACACTGCTTAATTTTTCCTCTAAGCTTTAATGTGCTAGAAAGAGTTGACAGAGATTCCTGCTCAGACAAGTTCCGAGGATGGACTGCACTTGCAGCTGATTTGACTGATAGCAGGGCATTAACCTTGCTAAAATATGGGATTCTAATAAAAGAAGATCCTTCACTAAGAACCCATTCTTTCTGGTGCTTTACAAGACTGCACCAGTTGTGGATATTGTTGGGTTATTGCTGTTTTTTCGGAAAGCAAATTACAAAAGCTGTGTCATAACCTTAGCTCTGATTAGAAATGGACACACACTTTCAGGAACAGCGACAGAAGCTGTAGACTGGGAATAATCAATAATTGCTCTTTTGGCAAATAGATGACCCTGTGGACTCACAGAAAAGATTTATACAAGGCAATGTGTTTTTCTTATGAAAAAGAACAATAAGGGATAAAATGTCCGTTCCAGAACTGTCGTCAGTATATAACAGTGGCTGATTTAAACTGAAATTCTGTTCCTTCCTTGTGGTATATTCGCATTGAATGTGATGAAAAGGCAGGCTAAAAGTGCTGTGGAAAGAGTACGCATGCACCACATCAAACAATAGGTTCAGTGATGCTGTGGCAGCTGCCAGTGTGTCTCATTGTACAGGCTGCGTAGGCACATCAA
Source organism: Thinocorus orbignyianus (assembly GCA_013400375.1). NCBI lineage: Eukaryota > Metazoa > Chordata > Aves > Ciconiiformes > Thinocoridae > Thinocorus > Thinocorus orbignyianus. The sequence goes on along the minus strand of VXBW01005154.1, from coordinate 557,324 downwards.
CTGGTTAGTGAGTGAAGATTAGCACAGAGAGTGTAAAGGGAGGAATGGGTATCAGGGATAAAGTAATGAAGGGCCATCATGATGGGAGACTTGAGTTTTAGACCTTTCTTCATCCCTGAGTGAGATGAGCATAGAAAGCAAAAAAAAAAAAAAAGGTAACACCACTCTGAAAAAAACTAATCGGGTACCTTTGCTAAAATTAGTGTGGTCTGGGGAGAAAGGAAGTTTCCAATTTTCATTTGGTATTGAATTCAGAAGTTGAGCATTCTTAACAGATACAGCTGAGCAGGGGGAATCATCTGGTATTATTCCCCAACTGGAAATGTTAGACAACCCATTTGCAGTGAACACTGAAATGCTGTGACTTTTGAACCATGAAATGTAGATCGCCTGAGCACACACTAAAGTACTGAAGGAGGGTGAAAATGTCCAAAGCAAAGGCTTGTAAAATGTGAACAAATATTCATGGGCATTTGTTTGTATTACCCTCCGATCTCTGTGAAGAAACCCTTTAAATTTCATTTTCAGATGCTCTGGCAGTGTGAATACCTGTGCTTTAATTTAGTTTGCTTTAGCTCCCAGGAAGCTCTATTTTCAATAGTGATTTGAACTCCAAATCCTGGCCTGATTGATCTTGTCTCACCTGACAAGTCACAGTTGCTATTGTTTTAGTGCCTGGCTCAGCGCCCAAAAATGTGCGTATTTGTACAGGGGTATGACTTGCCATTCTACTAAATGAAGCAATACAAATAATAGTAGTTTTCACTTTGGAAGAACTTTATAGCCATCTCTGATTTCAGCCTCATGCTGGCTCTGTACAGTGTACTGCTAGGATTTATTATTGTTTGGTTCATGTTGAAAGACCCAGATTTTGCTGTGTAAATTGGAGCCCCCTTGTGCTAGGGACATTACTGGTGCTCGGGGACGAAGTCTGAGATGCAGCACACAAAAAAAGGGAGGAAAAAAGGGGTCTAATGTTTTGATTTAGAAGGTTATGGAATAGAACGCATGGACAAAAAGATATTTGTCAATGGGATCGTATGCCCTCTTGCAAGATGGGTCCTATATGTCAAGCTGAAGTGGGAGCTCCTTTCCGAGTAATGGCAAAGCCTGATGTGGCAGACAATAGGACAAGCTTTCCTGCTCCATGGCCCTACACACTTCCTCAGGAGACAGACCACAGTGAGACTTCGCAAATACATCACCTGTGAGCCTGAGTGACCCTGATTTAGACTAGCTTTACAGAAAAGCAGTTGATTATATCTTTATCTCTCTTTCCTTCACCACTGCCACTCACACATAACAAAATTTAACAAATTGCCGAGCTGACTGTCTGGTTAGCTGAGTGTGCTGTGAGCTGGCGGGTGAGCTGAGATGGGCTAACCAGCTGATCCCAAGCACTTGGTGGAGTGCACAGCCCTCTTTGGAAGTCAGGCCCTGCATAAGATGCCCAAGGTCACCTGGGAAGTGTGTTAACAATGACAGGAACCAAAACCCGATTTACCTGAGTATCCCAGGTTACTGTCCTGCCCCAGCACTAGATTCTGATTTAAGGATGACCTCATGTCCAGAGATGGAAAAGAGATGTGTTCTCATCTATTTATTTATAGCAGTGTAATCCCAAACATGTTTAGCATGTGTATAACTTGAAATGGTAACGTTATTCCATGCAGGAGTGTATTGATTTGCAGAGAAGGAATGGCACTGTCAGAATACGGAGCTTTTATCCCATGGACTTATTTTCTGCAAGATGTCAGGCTGTGTAATCCTGCCAAGCTACGCACCCGGCTGCCATTGGAGAAGGCTGACGGTTTTTCAGCAGTTTTTTAAGCTCTACCATCCCCCATGAGCATTTGTTCTCTCTGTGTGTAGGTGGATTGATTGCTAGGTAGCTCAGTAAATAGGTTGGGAAAATAATACTTAATTGACTTGATATTACAGGTGACTTGAAGGAGTTGGGAAAACAATGTCAATTAAACAGTGCAAACATATATATGTGTGTCTGTGGATAATGTTTTTAAGTGCTTTTGGAAGCGGAAACCCCTATAATTTGATATGCTATTCAGCGCTGTAATATATTTAATTGTTTGTGTGTGTAAGTGGTAAACAGAGCTAAAGCTGTAGTTTAATCAATAGCTTTTCCATAAGTCTCCTCTAAAACAGAGCCCAGCTCAGCAGATGTTGATGGCTGAATTTCTAAGACATAAAGACCTCTGTCAGATATTACGTGTGATTCTGGATCTCTTGTGTGCTCAGATTTCTGTATGCAACAGCTCACAAATGAATACAGCGAAGTATGTTCTCTAATACCAGCAGTGCTTCGAATCACTTCAGTTGATTGAATATGGCATGGGACAGGTCCTGAGAATATCCCAGGCACCCTTATAGTATTTTCTTAGAACTGCCTGGGCTATAGTAGAACTCTGTAATCCAAATAATATGGCAGTCTGACTGTCCACAAAACATCTATCATTTGCTCCTTGCTAAATATGTATTTGTGTTAATTTAGCATTCATGACATCTCATAATGGACCAGGATCCCACTGTGCTAACTGTTGTATGAACGCAGAGCAAAATCTGTGCCCCGCAGAGCCCGCAGTCCAAGTCTCCATTATCACTAGTGAAGACGCCTCGGCTGGTGACAGCAACTAAGTATGCCCATTTGTTTTTGGCATAGTTTGTGCTACAATGTCAGCTCCTCGTTTTGGTTAATAAATCACTCGTAAATGCATACTCATTTGTTATGTATCAGTATTTGCTGGGTGGCCTGGACAAAAAATTCCCAACATCCCGCTTGTTAGAGAGCTGTTCACAGTTGACTCTTTGTTGTGTAATGGAGCAAAATAGTCATATGATGTATCTGTTCTTCCATCTGTAGAGTGTTAGTTCCATTACAGACTTCTTTTAGGCAGAATAATCAGGCTTTTTGCCCTTCTTAATTGCTTGCCTTACAATATTGCTCAAGACTCAAGAGGAAACAGGAGCCCTATTGAGCGATGCCAGATACAAACACTGAGAGAAAGACCGTCCTCGCCAAGGAGGCTGTACAATTTAGACGGACAAATGTATTACGGGAGAAGAAAAAGGCATGTGCAAAGTGAGAGAGGAAATAAATTGCAAAGCCAAGAACAGAACTCATGTTTTGAGCCTGCTAAGTCAGTGCCACTTCCTCCCAACCATGGACTGGAATTTGAAATCTCAGCTGCAGCATTCAGGAATGTACTGACCCTATACATTATAAAGAAAAAAGGAAAACAGAAAAACAACAAACAAAATCCTAATAAACTAGCAAAAATCCCTGAAACTTGCAATTGAGAGCATAATGGCCACTCAGATTTTTTAGATTTTGTTAGTATGCTTTCTAGCTAACTGGTAATTAAATTAGTGATGGAAGAACTGAAAAACAAGAACTCCTTTGGTAATTCTCCTCATACCAGCTATTGCCTGTAACTCATGAACCGCAACTCTTGTGTGATTTTAGAAGATTTGTTGACCTCTGACCCTCTTGTTGCCTATTCTTTCACTTCCTCATAAAATCCTAAACAAGGTTTTTTTAGGAGGAGCTGAAAGGCCTGACATGAGAACAAATACATCTCTAGATCTGTCAGATTGTATTTGTGTATAATTGTATGCATGTTTAGATAAAATATATCTATTTTGGGGATGCTTACCTATTTAATCAATGTTTGTCATATCATCTTAGTTTCATCTGCACGAACGCAACACACTCTTTACAAAAATATCCACTCTTTTGTGGAAATCAAAACAGCAAGTAGTATTTTCACAGCATACCATACAGCAAGGAGTTGCATTGCTTATTAAATGGTAAAGCTTCAAGTTGGCCTCAAGTTATCCCACCTGCTCCTTGCTTGGTATAAATCAACACTGAAATAAGTAACTCTCATACTGATTTAAAAAAAAAAAAAATCCCTTCTGCTTCTGAGGCTTTTCTGAAAGAAGCGAAAGTATCAGCTCTGAATATGGCTGGTTACAATCAGATTGAGTGAAAATTGGAGTATAATAAAATACCTGAAATCACATCTTCCTTGCTTCCTTTCATGCATGTGACTAGCTAGTCAACAAATCTATTTGCTGGGTTCTTTTCCTGTCCTTGTCATTCCAGTGATATGTTAAGAGAGATGAGAACGGAGAGATTTTTAGCTTCTATGCAGTATCATGCTAAAGCTACTGAAATAGCACAAGAACTGTTTCCAGAGCGTCCACACAAAGCAGTGGAAATAAATACCAGTCAAAATTGCTCCAAGGACCATTGACTTTGTATACCCCAAGGGTAAACAAAATGTTTTGTTGTGTTCAAAATACCTGCATAATATGCTTTTGTTGCTCTTTTTTATTCTGTGTTCTGGTAGAAACCAGAACTAAGAGTGACCATAAATAGCTAAGAAGAATCCACTTGTACCCATTTGTAAGTGGGATATTAAAAGGGCTGCATTTTTAGGAGTTTATGTGAATCCAAAATGTTCAGTGAACTCCATCCTTTCACTTCTCCAGACCCCTCCATTAAGCAGTTCTGAACACACGAAGTTAAGCCTATGCTTGCTGGAGTAACTGCCTTGTCTGGCTCAGAGGATACAGAAATAATTCAGTGTTTCTATTTTTTCAAAATCCATATGACCTTGGATTATATGGTATATAATACTAAATCCTAACATTACTCATTGATGTTCTAGCAACTCTCTGTCTTAGACAAATGGTGATGCAGATGTAATGATCCTTTATCTCTCTGAACTTCTCGTGCAGACTCATTGCTCTCCATTCTTGTGTTACTGTATGCTCTTAATCAGTTATATTTTAATGAAGAAGTAGCTCCTTGTTACTGGTGAGTTAAAATCTAGAACATTTTGGATCCTTTAGGGAAGGAAATAATAGTGCTGTTTTGTAAGATTATTCCAGTCCATATGTTTTTATAGGAGGAAAAAGGGGTATAAAATGTAAGGTAGGTATGGAATTTCAAAGCATGCTGTGAAATTTAGAGGCATTGCTAATTAAAAGGAAAACATGTCTAAATCCCCATACCAAATCCCATAAATTCTGTTGTAAAGCTATTGAGAGACTTGCTTTAGGCCCAAAAACAGTGGCCTCTAAAAGAAGAAACTTACATATTCTGTGTTTAGACAGATCTATCAGTTCAATTATATCAGACTTTTTTCTTTTTACTTTTTTTCCCTGTTTTTTTTTTTTTCTAAAATCAGTAATTAGGTACTGTTCTACCTTTGAATTTCTTAAAAGAATTTAGTGTCTCTTTTCCTCCAAGAGTAAACCATGCTTGTTTAGTGGCACAAATGTCTCTACTTACAAATGGGATAACATTTGACCTAACAGCAGCTAAGGGGTTGAGCACAAGGACCTGGATGCCAAGCTGAGCAGTCCATGTCTGTCCACTGAGGCCTCCTACTTCTTAGCGTCTTTTTCGTTTAGCCATAGAATTCAGTGCTCTTGTTTTACCTTAATTCCTCATCCTGTGTCTGTGTAGATATTACCCTTGAGTAAAGTCAAGCACTTTGTCATGAAGTCTTTCTGTCCAAGCCTGTCTGCTATTTCTTTCTTGTTCTCCCTTTTATTGGGGGGGGGGGATCGTTAGTGCTTCTTTGTTGTAAAAGCAGCCTGGCTGGGGAACTCTGTTACCTCAAAATGTGTGGCTTGCACAGTGCAGCGTCTATGCTTAGGATACTGCAAAGTAATGAAAGAATCAGCTTTGTTTTGCCACCCAGACTGAGAAGAAACAAAACTATGCTGCCATTTCTCTTATGCAGAGTGCTTCTCCAACAGAGTCCAAATGGAAGTCTGCACGAATCAAACGCGCTATGGAAGCTTCTTGCTGAGCACACTTTCATCAGAGGTGTTTTGAAAGTGGTAGCAACTGCTTCCACTTTCTCTTAGGTCACAAAAATAGAAGATTTCACTTAATTGCTAGCAGAGGTGGAGCCAGCGGATCCATGTCTCCATACTTTCCCATCAGATCTGCAGAACAGGTGAAAATTGGTGAATAAAGAGGACTTAGTATTCATGACACTTCTTGCCACATATACTGAGCTGTGAACTTCAGTGAAGATGGATATTATTTAGAAAAATATTTCAATGTATATTTTAAAACAGTAAAGGTCTGGATATGTCATTACTTTCAGAAGGTGGTGTTGAGGGAGGTGTTCAGCACACAAAGCTTGTAGTCAAGTACAGCTCGAAGGGCAGGCAAGACTTAACCTGATGAATCCTGTGGAATGATTTAGGTGAGCAAGGAAAATCTGGCAGTTTTCTAAGAGGTACCCAACTGCAGTGGGGTATTTGGTGTATGAGGCAATTGGTTTGGGCACTGATGCCTGAAACTTTCCTGATTTGTCTTCAGGCAGGGCAAGCTGCGTGTTGCAGGAGGTGGATTCAGTGACTGACAGGAGAATTTTAAACTTACAAGGCTTAATCTTCCTTCTACAGAAGGAAGTCTGGAAGAAAAAGCTGAAGAAAAGATGGTACTTCTTGAATGAGTGTCGCTTTGCTAATATTTATCTTATAAATAGCCCTGAAGTGGTTATCTTTAATCCACACTAAAGTGTAGTATTACTGCATCTCTGCCTACAAATACTGACAAACCATGGACGCATCGTGCAGTATCACAGAGAACTGAGTAGCATCTGAAAGCGAGTATTGTCCTTAGAGGGGCTATCAGTCTGTCCCAGTCTGATTTGCTCCCAGGGTTCTGCTAGCCATTTAACTTGTACATTCACTCTGAGGTGTTTATTCATTCATCACATGGAACCTTTAACAGAGCTTTAATTTTTCTGTATTTCACTGCTGGTCTACTGCAAGCAGAGAATATTGAGCGAGAGGTGCATTTCCACTCTCTTTAGGATACACAGTTCTTTGTGCATTATAGATGCAGACAGACAGGAGTGTGAGTGGGGAGTTTCTGACCGTGTTTTTCCATTGGACATGGTCTACAGTTGTGCTTTTCTTCCCTGTGATTAGAATTAATTACTGATGCTTTCCATATGCAGCATGAAAAAGAAGAAAGCTGAAGGTATCTGTCAATGGTGGTTGAAAACAAAATGAGAAAACAGGGAAAAGAGGACAGAATTGCTTTTTGAGCCCAATGGATGTTGAGTGAATACTTGTGCTACTTGCTAAAGAAGTATGTGTCAGTTCTGTATGTCTCCCTCCCCCCAAAATCAATAAAATATCAGCCAGTCAGTCCCCTGAGATGTACAGTGTGCGTATAAAATGGAGATAAAAGCAGATAGTTTTGCATGGAAAGTAAACGTCTCTGCGTAGGAAGTTCTTGATATGTTTGTAAATTCAATCCCATTGGCTTTATTTATTTATTTACTTTTTATTTTTGGTATGTAGTAGTTTTTCTTTTCCCCAGATTGCTTCAACGTGCCATGTGATGCGATGCCACTTTTGTCCCAGTGAGCTGCTATTTCCATATAAAAAGTAGAGTGTTTTACAGCCAAGTATATATTTTTAACATAGGGGAATTTAAACTGCACTGTGTATTTGTAGAGGCTGCTCAGTGCAAGAGCTTCCACTTGAGAAGATCAAACAAATTGCAGAAATGTTCTGAAAAAAAAAATGAAAGGGAGGGAGGGAGGATGCAATTCAGTGAAAGCCAAGGCAGGAATTTATACGTAGGCAGGAAGAATTGGCTGTAGAGAGTGAGGCAGGCAACAAACTAGTTATGAAAGGGGTTTGGGAACTGTGGATCACCAGCACAACGTCAATTCTGTTGAGGGTAAACTAGCAGTCTCCCTCGGACATAGGTACTGGAATAACCCCTCCCTCTGCTTTTCTCAGGGTTAGTTAGGGCACAACCAGAACACTGTGGCTAATTGCAGGTGCATTTTTTCACAAAGGAAAAAAACATGGGTCAGGAGGAGAAGAGCTATAGAAACAACTGGAGATCTGGAAAACAGGATTTGAGAGGAAAGGTCAAAAGATCTCAGAGTTATTTAGCACAGGAAAGAGGCTGATAGAGGGACAACATGTTGCAGTCCTTAAGTACCTGCATGAGTACAAAGATGAGGGGAATAATCTGTTCTCCGTGGCCATGGTATTTAAGACGGAGTGATGGGCTTGACCTGCAGCAAGGCATGGATTTTTCTGAAACATGAAGTACTAAAGATGCGATAGCAAGGTCTGCGTTTAAGTACTGGGGTGGGAGGCTCAGGAATTCCCATTGCTGCTTTCAGAACAAAGGGGGCACCCATCTGTCAGGAGCTGTCAGAGCAACCTTAGGCAGATACAGAAGCTAGATAACCTCAGACAGTCCTTTCCTAGAAGTCTCTGTGTTTGAATTTCATTTTAACAGGTCCATTTGATCTTCAGCCCCTCTGCTAGACTGCAGATGTAGACCCAGCGGCCGTATGATCATTTGTGTGACTCAGGGAAGCTCTGTGACAGGCAATTTACTTCCTTGGATCTCCCACCCACACCCAGCTGGAGGGTTAGCTATCTGATAAAAGAGCTGTGCATCTCAGAATGTCCGTTCCAATCTTGTCATGGGTAATACTGCTCAGTCTGCTCCTATAACCTTTCCTCAAAAGTAGAATTCATCGAAGATCCTCCATGCTGAAATATGTCAGCCTAAAGCAACATCTTACTGTCCAAGAAGAACCAACATGGGACACTTCACTGGCTTTATATTGGCTAGCAAGAGGAAAAGACAACTACAGCCAGACTTTGTCTAGCAACAAATAGGTAAAACTGAGTCCCTCTCATTCTCTATTTCTCTTGTCTTGCCAATTCTTCTTTGCAGTTTTTTTTTTTCCGTCCCTATTGCCAGATTTTGAAGTTAGACCATAGGCAGTTAACCTGGGAGATCTAGGAATGGGAAACCCAAAATGAAGTGTGAAGTATGGAGAACAACTTTGTTCTGCTGTTTTTCAGAAAGATTTTGTTATCTAATGACTGGATGGGAAGAAAAAAAAAAAAAAAGTAATCGCGCTAGTTACTTCCAGCTGAAATAAATCCAAAGAAGAAAATATCCATACAGGAACAGTCTATCAATCCCAAAGTCTGTTTGTATTCAATACCTTCAATTCACTTTCCTTTCAGAAAAGGGAAGCATCCTTAGCACTAGGCTGCGGAAGAAAAAAATCTTATTAGTATTTCCCTCTGTTACAAGTCACCTGTTAGCCTCATGAAGAGAACTGCTCAGAGTGGAAAATTCACCCTTGGAATTTCAAAGTCTGTAATATCTGAAATGTGATCTCTAACCTCTTTCAGTTTTCTGGAGTGCTAGGTACTATGTTATGGTTCCTGAAAACTAGTGTGACTAGTATGCTGCCAAAAGCCTCAAACGATGATCCCATGTAACACAGCTTGCTTAAATTCCATGCTGGTATAATAAGCAGCAAGCACATTTAGGTGTCTTCGTTGTTTTACCTGCTTTCTGCATATACACTATTCCTCGTTTGTATCTAGGGGTACCTTGCCTGGATTACAGTATCACATCTTTCAGTGTTCAGGATACAACAGTTCAGCATCATGATTCTTGCAGAAAGTCTCAGCAGATCATTTAGAACAGGAAAGGAGGGCCTGGAAAATATTGTTGTGAAAAATATGCTCAGAAGCATATTTAACTGCCAGATACCCTGTGTAATGGGATCAGTTCAGAATCAGCAAAGAGGGGAGAGAGCTATTTGTTGGAACTCCAGCACCACCTTGAACAACAGCTGACTGGTCCTGGGAAGTTTCCCATGCAGGTCCTACCCAGGCAAGGCTCTGCATCATGTATACGAGTTGATGGATTCACAGCCCAAATTGCTGGCTCTGTTTATCTCGCTGAGTGTGGTACAAATCCTAGTTATTAAAAAATCAAGAACAGAAAATCCAATTCTAGATGTAATATCAGTCCAGGTCCAATTTTGAGTAGGTGAAATAAACTAACTTCAGACACCAATGGACAGTTGACTGCTGCACAGTAACAAAACACAATTTAGTACAATTTTCCACAGTTGACATATGTTGATCAATATAGGACTCAGAATTTAACAGGCATAGAATTTCAATTAAACTGAATTACAGAAGAGTATAGTCATCACCATGCTAGGAAAGAGGTGTTTTAGCAAATGAGACAGCCAGCCCCACTTTCTGCATGCTGTGCTGCAGCTGGTCTGTGAATTAAAAAGTGGGCTGTAGCTTTCAAATTTTCATCAACACTTAATTCTTAACCAAACCGTATCATTAAGGTAAATTGTTGTGGTGGTTTTTTTTTTTTTTTTTTTTTTTTTTCTTTTTTTTTTTTCTTCCTTTTCTTTTTCTTCCTCACCTTTTCCATTACTATTGGGGCTTTGAAAAGGGTAAGCACTGGTTGTCTCTAAACTGACAGGCACTTTGTTCTACGAGTAGGAATGAAGCAAGATGAGCAAACACAAGCCCATGTGGGTCAATTCCGTTTTGGTGGCACTGGGTCAGCATCTTTGGTACACCTTAGCAAAGCCGATGTGGGGCACAGCCACATGCACATGCCATGTTGTGCATGTTGTATGAAAAACCTTGTGGATGTGCATTACAGTCTTGCCGTTCACTGAAATGCACTTGTGTGAACATGCACCTTTCAAATGTCTTCATGTTTGTTGCTCTTCATGCAAACACTGGTGGCTTGAGTTCAGAAGACCTCACTTCATGGTTTTGTCTGTCCCAGCATTCACTGACTGTGTCATGGAACAGTTGCAAACATCAATGGAGCTGTCAGCAACAGAGCAAACCCAACTATTGTGGCTTAGTGGTGTTTATATTCTTTACAGAAAATATCAAGGAGGAATTGACTTGATGAGTGGATTTTGACTGAGGTTAAGAGGTAGGAGTAGAGCAGCACAATCACTAGTGACTAAGTTCCTAGCTCAGAAAATTTGCGTCATCAACACTGTATTCCAGCCATAGCAGAAGTGTTTGCCCAAGTTGAATGAGAATGTAGCATAGCAAGACAGACTATTTACTGTGCTGCAGCTGGGTGTTTCAAAAGAATCTCTCCCAGATACCAGGAGGCAAGTCTAGGTTTCCCTGAAGAAGCAGGTGATTTCAGCTGCCTCCAGCTTGTTTTGCTCTGGAGGGCTGTTGAGTGCAGGCTGTCTTTTTCAGAGCACGATGCTCTAAAATGCAATCGGTGTGAAGACAGTTTCTATGTTTCTGGGCTCTTCCCTGAAACATCCATTACCAGCCAGCCCACCAGGGTGTAGGGAATGGCTAGTAACTCTGCATTCAAAGGTGACCCAGTGTCTCTAATTCTTGGTAGGTCTGATTGTGCTGCATTTGAATGCTCAGGAGAGCGGCCGTGAGATCCTGTGAATGGTGTGACATATACAAGGAATTGCTTTTATATCTTCTGATGAGAAAGTTGTGCATGTGAATTTAGTGCTGAATTAACAGTCCAAAAGAATGCAGCCATGGGAGAGCTTATCCATGCCGCTGTGTCTTAGCCCTCATCTGGAGGGACAAGTTTTAGAGGTGAAAAGTAAAGGCCTTTCCATAGCCCACTGAATGCTTTGTGTCTCTGTGACAACACGCAACAAGGGTGCCAACCCTGGCAGCTGGTTGTGTCTTGTGGACACATTTCCACTGGCAAATGGACCTAAGACCACGCTCCCTTCAGCTGCATGATGCACACAGTGGATATGGTTATCTGCTCCAAGATGACCTTCTCCAGCATTTTTTCAGGTGCCTACCTTTCTTCCGTCCCCTCTAAAGCCCAGGTGCAGTCCATATGAAAACCTGTGGCACAAGGAGTGAGATGTGTTTATCAGCTTCTGCCCACAACAGGTGCAGACTTAAAATGCCTCTTCATCTCTGTTCATAGACAGATCATCTTCACCTGCCAGCCCCTGGTGTTTTATAGAAAGTTAGATCTGAGTTGATCTCTCTGGATGCAGCTGAGCTGGAAGCCGGAGCTCTGGCACCTCATCTCCCTTCATTTCTTGGTGTTAGTCATCTGCAAGGCAATACTGTGCAGGTCTGTAGGATGGCCTTTGGGATCTCTCTGACTCCTTTTCATTTAAAGCCTCCTGCGGCATCAGATACTGACAGTATCTGTACTTTAAATATCTGTGCTGTCTTTTCTCTCTCACATGCTTTCTCAATGGGCTCCTCCTTTTTGAATATTCAGGGTCTGGTTCTTTTCATTTAGAGGGTAATTGACATCTCCATCACGCTGTACTTGTAGCTCTACCTACTAAATGCCATTAAATTCACTTCTCTGTGGCTAAGGATACCTTTTATTTACACAAGAGTCCCAACATCCCTGCATTTGCAAACACAGTAATTACATATTGTTTTTCTGTTAGCTCTGGCAGGTTTGGAGCTTAACTAATGGCACGGTGGCTGCAGTGCTCTGTGCAGAGTAGCTCACTCGGGTCTCACCTGTGCCAGAAAATAAAGCCTACAGAAACAGCATGAGTTTTAAGCTACACTGGGTACTCCCGTGTTCACTTTCCAGGCAGGCTTTGTATTTTCTTTGGTTTAGCGAGGTAGTCTGATTTATTTAAATCCTTTTCTGGATTGAAAATCTGGTTCTTTTTTAAAGGATCTGTGACTACCGTGAGAGCGGTAAACCTTTTGGGGCAGTGAACCAGTAAAATCTTTCTAGATTTTCTAGCGCTGTCCTGGCATCAAACCATATTTAGCCCACATACAAATGGGGTAATCTCTGGTTTCTGTCTGCGCAGAGCAGCATTGGGTGGGCCACAGGTTTAACACTGGTCACCCTCAGGTGATGACCCTACATCTGGTAGGTCTGTAGTGCAGCAGAGTTATGGCAGTGACACCATCATGGCTCTAACCAAGGTCAGATCACTTAGGAGAACTGAAGCACTGGAATACCAAAGATGAGATGTCTGTTCATTTGGACTCCAGTTAAGGAAGGAGAAATATGAGAAAAAAAAAAATCATCTATGTACATAACATATATACTGATTCTCCAAAAGCCTGTTTCTTCCTGCTGCCATATGGGGACATTCATTAGTGAGACTGGGCGTCATCAGTGTAAATCTCCTGTGCTTCAGTGGAAGATTCAATTGCATTTATATGAAATCCCAAAGAGGATGGTTCTAGTACAGATCAAATACTATCTGGGCCAAACATGGCCTTGCTCATTTTACAGGCTGCCTATAAACAGATGCTGTTAAATTTGGAGTTGTTATTTTTTTTGTTTGGGTGTTTTGTTTGTATTTTTTTTTCTTTTTAAATTATTCTTTCAGGAATTACTATTTCTTCTTTTGCTGTCACTAACACTTCTGTCTGTGTGAAATAAATGGAGATAAAATACAGTCATTCTCTACAGCATTGCTCTTTTCTTGGTTTCTGCTGTACCTGCTAATTAAGCTGTTTGCTTGTTACATTTCCCTTCTTGTATGAAATGTATTTGCACAAAACAGCCTGACTGCAGAGACACAAACCTTTGCTGAGAGAGTCAGAGGCATGTGGCCCATTGGAGAAGCATCTTTTAGGTTTCAAATTTAAGATTTTCCTTTCCCACAGGAGCACAGCATACCCAAGTCCTTGAGTTGGAACTGGCTGACCCCAGAAAAAGCGCTGTAAGGCAGGAAGGGAGCTGAGCTGCTGGCAGACCACGAGCAGGGTTAACAATTGTGAATGATTCTTTGCCCTGTGCTAGCTCTAAAGACTAGAACTTTTCAAGTAATTACTGGTTAGAAGGCTGATCCAGGTCCTGCTGGATACAGAGGAAGGCTTCCCAGTGTGCTGGGATTTGGATCTCTTTGTCCTCTTGCTCGGGAGTGCTGAGCACTCAGAAAAAGGGACGTTGATCTCCAGTTAGCAAATATAGAAATTGCCAGTTGGTGGCCATCAGGCACCTCTGTGTAGGACTACTAAAAGTTAACTCTTGTAGACAGCCACCAGCTCTGGAAATGGTTTTTTGTAATGTTGGGAATAGCCAAGAAATCTGGGCAGGTCGCAGCAGGTCAACACACCAGAAATTATTATTGTTGCTTTTGTCTGAAGGCTAACAATAAATAAGAAGAAGGTTTGGCTTTTAAAGGGAATATTTAAACTGAATTGAACTGCAGCCCTGTACAAATTTTGTGTTTGCACACATTTGGCAAAGCCAGAGGTTGTGACCTGAGGTCATTGCAAGCTGATGAGAGGGGGGCTTGCCTTGGGGGACGCTTCTCCGTTCTTGCAGTTAGAGAAATCCATGGATGAGGTATAAGGAAAGGAGCAAACATGTTTATGCTTAAATCTGTGATCCTTGAGTGAAGGTTATATAAACATATAGGAGTATAAAACCGGAGAGGAACTATGTACTGACTAAAATAGAAGAGGAAACAGTTTTGTATAGAAAGGATGAATAGTTCAAACAAACCCATATTGTCCCTAAAAATAGCATCCACTCTCCTCTAAATGCTATTACTGTGTAAGTCTTGACTTGAAATTGTTCAGAGATGTGCTCCCAGGAATCTCTCCTAAGGAACCTGCCCTGCCTTTCTGGAAGCACCAGCCTGTCCTTTCTGTTTTCTGCAATAGGCTAAGAAAAAATGAAAGGTCCAGTTTTTGCCTGAACACCTTCATCCAACTTCAGGAGATCCTTGGACATAACTGGGTTTTGAAGCATTTTGATCCTAAAAATTAAATGAAGGTGGGAGCTAAATCTTATTTCCCACTGTTCCTGCTCTTGCTCATCTCTGACACCAGTATTTGAGGTATGTAATCAGCTGATCTGTGCCAGAAAGGTTAAAAGTGAAGGATGTTCCTGTCTGTTACAGATTAACAAAACGTTCAAGTAGCTTTGGCCTTATGACACTTGAGGTAAATTGGTTTAGCCCACATAAGTGCAAACACACATTTTGCTAGACAGTTTATAGCTATGGACAGAGAAGGAGAAGTTTCTTTTGCATCAGGTTTTGCTGTATAGACTTGAAAGGAAACTAAAGCACAGGGTATGTTTTGAACTGCATAGTGCCAAAATATCTTCAGGTTCTGGCAAGTAATCTGGCAAAATCAGGTTGCTTCGCAGGATTTCTGTCATCTTCACTGCAGAAATCTTGCACAACTGCAAATTCTCTCAAGTTTTTCCTCAATCTTGAGCTCCCAAGTACAGGATTAAGCTGAAGGCTGATTTCAGTACCGGGATCTTGCTGTCCATGGATAGCATGGAAATCAGACGTATATTCATACCAGAGATTTTAATCCAGTCCTCCTTTTCCCTTCCTCAGCAGCCCCATTTCTACTCTCTGCATAGCTAGACCCAGACTCTCAAAAAGAAATGCTTTGTAAGATGCTTGTGATCTCCCCTAAACCACGGTTCGTTTATTACTGGGTTTCTAAGATAAAAATGTAAGTTTGCTCAGGAGTGTGTTTGGTTTCTCCAGACAATGTGGATACGCAGAACCCACCTGTCAGAATTTGAGGGTCAAATGACTATGTCATTTAAAAGGAGGTTTCTCCTGAGTTGCCATCTGTATCCAAACTGATCTTGCTGGGCCTTCAGCTGCAGGTGGATTGCCCCAATCACCCCAGAAACTTGTGCTTTTTCCTCAGCACATTCCTGCAGTAAGAGTCACCACTCGGCAAAAGCAACTGTTACCTACTAAGAAGCAAAACCTCAAGCAGTTAGGTACAAGTGGGAAATATTGACCTAAGCAGGAAATGCCTTCTAGGTTTGGCTGATGACTTTGTTTCACCAATTCCATTTCGCTCCTTCTATGGCACACATCCTCTGCATCCTAATTTCAGTCTCAATAGTCTCTGCTACCTCCTTTCCATAGGAGTTAAGTGACTTGTGGGTTTTGGTTTGTATCTCTCTCCAGCATTTGTCATTTGCTCGCAGCCTCTTTTGTCCTGGCTTGTGGGCTGTTCAGAAGGGATGCCTTTGTTTCTTTGAGTCATTCATCAAATTAACCAATATTGATTCATCTTTTACTCTTCTACATGAAGAGGATGGGAGGAGAAGCAGGCATTTGCTGGGAACAAATGTGCTAGTGATATTCTTTCAGCCTGAAAGACATAAGAGAGCTACCACTAATTCCTGATGATGAGAGGCAGATTCACAGTTAAATTGGCCTATTACTGTTATCATGGGGAAACTGAGTCAGGAACATTGCAACTAATATTTCACCTGAGAAATCTGGCTGTCTTTTTAAGAGCCTTCATTCAGATTTAGGAGACAGAGACAATGTCGGTATCTGAATACTTTGGTTTCTCTATCCTCACTTGATGCCAAGCAGGATGATCTGGGTGTAAAAGCAGGGTGTCTCAACTCCCATTCCTGCACTTTGTCAGCTGTGGTGCCTCTCATCTCATGAGACTTCATGGAAATCACCTTCTCCACTGTGCCTCAGTTTCTCTGCTTGTAAAATGGGGAGCCTGCTCGGTTTGGAGAGAGGGTGCTGAAGCAACCTAAAGCTTAAAAGCTTGATCGTGAGTGAGGAAAATGTGGAGGTGACTCTAGTTCCTGGCTGTGCAGCCTGTGTGACCTTTGCTTTTAACAGTGCCACAGGACATGTCCCTTTGCAAAGCCCCAGAGAGTTGGCCTGAAAAGCTTTCTATCACTTGGACCCTCTGAGATCCAATCCGTTTCCAGGCAAGATCCTCATCACTCACTGAGCTTTTAATTCCTTAGAGAGGCAGAAGAGACAGTATTCAGCAGCTGGTTATTTCTTCCTTTGCCTCAGTCCCTCACACAGAGTGTCAGTTTAAAAAAAAAAAAAAAAAAGAAAAGAAAAAAATGGCAGAGAACTGGCCATTAGCAAGGAAAACAGTTTAGGGAAGAGACGAAATAAAAATGCAATCAATTATCTCTCGCCGTGCCCAGGTGTGTGGGTGCAGTCAATTTTCAAAGTCATCGAGAATTTTAGATGAGAAAAGGGAAGCTGTTCATGGCAAATTGCAAGTGTTGGGGGAAGGGGGAGGGAGAAGGAGAGAGAAAGCAGAGAGGGGAGAGAAGGAGAGATTAATTTCCCTCTTGAGTGAGAAGTGTGTTTGAGACAGACAGATGGGCTGTAAATACTCCAAACCAAGGACAGGAGCTGAGACAAGGGAGAGGTTGGTGATTGAAGTGTGACTGTGATGGAGGTAGTACATTTCCCGGCCAAGGTGACTGGTTTTGTTCTGAAAGGGGGAGATTTCTGAGATGTGGCTGCCTCACTTCACATCAACCCAGACCAGGACAGCATATTTAGACTTGATAAGTGATATGCAGGTCCCAGTGGGGTTTTCCTTATGGGTCAGCTTCAACTACCTGCCTTGTAAGGGAAGTCTGAAGGGGGGGAGGGAAGAAAGAAAGAAAAAAAGGAAGGGGGAGGGGAAGGAAGGAAGGATGGAAGAAAGAGAAGGACGCTCTTCTTTCCTCGTTAAAATTATTGAGCTGTCTACAAGTGGTGAGCGAGGGGACCATGTGAC
Organism: Thinocorus orbignyianus; assembly: GCA_013400375.1. Taxonomy (NCBI): domain Eukaryota; kingdom Metazoa; phylum Chordata; class Aves; order Ciconiiformes; family Thinocoridae; genus Thinocorus; species Thinocorus orbignyianus. Next base: position 539,960 of record VXBW01005154.1, on the reverse strand, counting down.
CGGCAGTTAATCACATTGCTGTGAAATGTGACTGCTGCTGATAATAGGATCTTTCCTTCAGTAGAATTTCTGTTTCAGAAGTAGTGATTTTCACAAAGAAAAGAGGTTGAGGGAGATATCATTTCAGATCTAACAGAGCCTGTGTACATTTTCTTCAGGGAGAAAAACCTCCTTTTTCCTCTTCCGTTCAGCGTCCCTGTTTGTATTATTACTATCATCATCAATTTTTCATTTGCATAGCCCAAACTCATTGAGTAAAAATGTAACCCAGCTCCAGTCTGTCTGCTAGCAGATTAGTTCCCATTTAGTCATAAAGTTAACCAACCTTGTTCCGATCAATTAATCCCTAGAAGCCTTAATTTATCGATGCCCCAGTCTATGCTAGCCGTCGAAAAGATGAACATCCTGCTTCAAAATGAACTGGTCTGCCTTTCCTCCAAGATACAGGAATTATAACAGAGTGGTAGTAAATAAGCATTTAGAAATCCCTTCTGTGCAATCAAAGGCAGCAGCAGCACAGAGAAGAATAAAGGGGATTTTAGCATGCATGAAAAATAGTGCAATAAATGAATGAGGCTCTCAGTATAGGAATAGTAGGGCTGTGGAGCCACTGTGGACTCAGCTGAGTTGGCTCCTTCTGTCATAAATTGATCTAACGTACAAAAGGTTACTGCAAGAGTCACAGACAGGTGAAAGGGTGTTGATCCAGATACCTTCCCATCTTCAGATTTTGCTTGCCAGGATTTCTTCGCTCCTTTTTTGGGAAGCCTGAATTACTTGCATCCTTGTTCGCTAGGTTTTTGACTGCATTTTCTGGTTCATTCAACATGAAACTTCTCCAAAGCCCACTGAAATAAGTAAGAGTCTCTCTGTTGGTTTCCTTGGCTTGTAGGTCAGGTGTTACTAAAGCAAAGGCTTTAGTTGGAACTAATTAGAGTTGATCTGGTTACATAACAGGGAAAAATTTAGCAATGAAAGCATTGAAATACTGAGGTTGTTTCCATGTTACAAGATTGGAAAGGACCTATTTTTAATTATCTCTCCATATTTTAAATAGTAGCTCTTATTAACACACATTCTTTCCTGAAAAGACACAATTTGGAAAACAAAAAGCGTCTATAATTATGTTGATAATAAAAATAAAATATTTAATTAAAAAAATGGTAACCAGCTCGAGCGTTTCTGAAAAAGCAAAAAATTGCCCATGGAGGTTCTCAGAAGGGATTAAATAAAGGCCAGGTGTCAGCTCTTGTGCCCTTTCAGCAACAGGACACACTGACGCTCCTCTGACAGCTTATGCCTTCTCTGATCAACCTAGCATACTCTTCTGTCTGACAAATGATCTGCAAACAGACCCACATTTTCTCAGCTACATCAGCTCAAAATTACTTTGCCAAGCAATTCTGGGGTGGTTGTTCAATTGCAAGCCATTCTTCATGGGAGCTACGTTTTGACAGGCGATCTGCTTCAACTGGGCTCTCCTCTCCTGTGAGTTTGTTTCCTTGGCTGAGCATGGGTGAGGCATCACTTTGTGGTTGTGAGCAGTGAGCCAGCAGAACACTTATTTCTTGCAAACTGTGAGAAAAGCAAATGCAAATGTAGATGGAGCAAAGGGACGCTCTCCTAGAAAAATTTTGTGGAAATGCTTTTGATGTTATGGTCTCCTTGGTCTCCTCACCAGACAACATGCTTAGGCTGTCTCTTCTCATGCATGAATCAGCTTGACAAAAACCAAGCATGTTCTTATGGACCAAGTGAAGAAATGGTTCCTTTTCTTGTTTCTGCTACTACATTTCCTTCGTGGGCTTGGAAACATCACACCCCCTTTTGCACCTTGATTTTCACCTACAAATGAAGGAGCCTAGCAGCTGTTCAAAGGTTTTGACTATTGGTATATATTGTTTTATTGGTTGTTGTCACCAGCTCTTTATGCCTCATGTGTGTGCATTCATATTTGCATTTGGAAACACCACCTAAAAGAATTTGCTGAAGCAAATGTTGATTCTTGGCTTTTTGCTTGAAGCTATGCCTGTGCATTATTTCCTTTGGTTCTCGGTAGGCTTTCCCAGCAACAGAGAAGGGAATCTGGTCCTGAAAACAGCTGAGACATGTTTGTCCAGTCCTGTGGGGCACTTAGCTGATCTGCTCAGCCCAGGAACAGCACCTGGCTGAGGTAGCAATCATGGTGCTCCTCATACTAGGAGAAGGGTCTCTTCACTTGGAGTATATCATATATTTTCCTTTGACCATTGGCTGGTGTGAAAGACAGGCTGTGTTGGTTAGGTTTGGTCTGACCTGGTTTGCTATTTCTTGTGAAGGGAATCCTTTGTTCCCCCTCTCTGGGTTGTTGTTTTTTTTTTTCTAGACAGGCCAGAAATTTCCTGTCTTTTCTTTTTCCCTGTCTCTTCTTTCCCTGTCTCTTTGTCTGTTAGAATAGCTCAGATATATTACTCTGTTAGCTACTTGAGTCCCTGCAAAGTCATATGGAGAGCAAGGACCAATTTCCCCTACCTTCTTATTAAACTGAATGGTTATTCTACCAGAACAGTCCCAAACACAGCAACTCTCCCGACCGCTGCCAGGCCCTTGTAGCGTGGTCCAGCTGCCTTTCCTTCAGGTTTCCAGCATACTCGAGGTAGGCCTAAGGGCCCTATTTGAATGCAGTTCAAGATACATAGTTCTGCCTCATTTCCAGCCTCACAGCTTCATTCTCTAACCTGTCGTCCCTCGTCTCCTGTTCCTATACCCTACAGCACTGCAGCCCTGCTTGCATATGCTTCTTGCTTCCCCTTGATTGCTTTTTGCACTCCGTCCCTTTGCCTACACTGGCTTGCTTTTGCAGGCAGTGTATTTATTGCTAGCTGGCGAATGCTAGCTCTTGGACATACATTCAATTATCTTTGAACAATTTCCCTTTACTCTGGTTTTGCTTTTTTCCCTTTCAGTTTCACTGAACACAGCCTGTATTTTCTCAGAGCTTGTTCAACTGCAATGCAGCCTGCTTCTGTTCTCCCTACTTTTCTTTTTTTCTTTCTTTCTTTTTTAATTTTTTTTTGTCCTTTCCACATGTTCCGTGTTTTCGTTAAGCTGCCATACTAAGCTCTGGTGACCATTTCTCCACTGCTGCCCGTTCTGTACATTTGCACCAAGAAGGGTCCAAGTTTAACCTCAGTGTGTTAAATGCTCCCTTCACCTGGAAGGAAATCAATGGTACAGGCAGATTGGGGTTTTATCTACTCCCCCACACCAAAATGTCTTTCTTTTTGATGTACAGTAATCTCTCCATCCCTGGTGGTTTGACTCTTATCTGTTTTTCCATTAAAACTTGACTTATGCTTTACTTTTACGCCAATGGAGTGCAGTGTGGAAATGATAAGGGTCACTTCTGCTTACTGTTCAGGTGAAGGTGTGTTTTTGATCTTTAGATCAGTTCTCAAGTACGTAATCTTCCCTGAGAGCTTGCCTATGCTTCGAGTTGCTTCTTTCCACTGCTTGTTCTCCCTGCCTTCTAGTTGGCAAAACATGACTGTACTTGAACCAACTCTTTCATTACATCTCTTACATTTTGTAAGAGAAACATTTTGATTCAGTATCGACAAAGAGATGGGATATTGTATGGAAGGGAAGTGCATCGTCCAGACTGGATGACTTTGTGGAAGAGTTGCTTTGGTCAAATTCTTCAGGAGCAGGGAAATACCTGTAGCATAGCGGTACTTAGCCAGCTTGTTTAAAAATAGCTTTAGGCACAGGAGAAACAGCATGAGGTGAACTGTGCAGAGACACATGATGCTGTAGCTTGAGTGCTTCTAATGATAGTTCAGGTAGCTCTGTAATACACCACAGTTCCTTTTGCGACTGTGGCACAGAAATACCAGCCTGTCACACAGCAAAGGACCCCTCACCTCTGATGGGGCTCTCTGTACTAGTACCTCTTGACTTAAGCAAATTCTGGTCATCTGGGTGAGAAGCTGTAGGGATATCCAAAAGATAAGTTTCATGAAATTTATGAAAGGAAGTGGCGGAAGGGAATCTACCACTACATGAACATGAGCCACGTGTCTAAGTTGGTCTTCTCCAAAACTCCATTAGCAACATTAGCTAGTGACGGGAGCTATCACGATGGCATTCTCTTTAAATGCTCATCTTCACCCACCCACACCAACAGTTTGTAGGTCCTCGTGAGCACAGCCATGAGACAGAGGCCTTTAGCCTTTCTCCTGCAAGTACTTGGGTATTGTTTACTTATTGGGCGTGGAGCTAATTGAAGGGTAGTTAATGCCATCAAGCATTGGAATGTATTTATATTTTTAACTACATGAAAGTGATTATCAACATTATAAATAATTACAGTCTGCCTCCCAGCCCCTCTGCTCCATTCCACCCTGCTAATTGCAATGCTTAGATCTCAATGAGCTCATTATGTTTTGTCGATATTCAGCTCTTTGGCTTGCTCACTTAGTAGGGACCGGGGGGACGCAAATGGGAGCTAAAGACTGAAAATGCCAAGCTCCTAGGGATTTGAGCTAGCGATCATCACTGCTTCATCTCTATGCACAATTTATTCAGCACTCCACCTTCCTTAATAAATTATAGATCCCTCAAAGGGAAGCTTTGCCAAGGGATGGGCAATTGCCTTACTCGTGGGGGAGCCCATTCTTTGTGGTATTGAGCATCTTTGACATCTGGTCCTTGCAGGATTGGATCCCTCCTGCCCTTCCCCTCCACCCGTCTCTTCCACCCCTTTTGGGAAGCATTAACCTTTTCAATCTGATGTATGCGAAAGGGCGACAGTCAGCAGTGGCAGTTCCTAATGGATTCTGTTTGGTTGTTTGTTTGTTTGTCTCAACTGCCTGCAATACTGTCCAGACCTCTTGGAAAAGGAACCCAGAGTGCAACTAATATTTTAATTAGCAGAAAAAGGCAGAGAGGCTTTTAAAGAAGAAAAGTGCTTGAATTCATAAGTAAGGAGCAGATGAATGTGTGGCAAGGAACTTTGGATTCAATCCACTTGAAGGCAGTGGCACGTAATGCCTTTAGGGGGAGGCTGAATTTTCAATTGCAGGTGGATTGTTAGATAGTTATGGTGGTCTTTTGGGGCCTGTGGACTACAGAAGGTCAAATTTGTGCCCCTTACTTTTCTTCCTGGCACTGCAAAAGGAGAATAGACTTGTCATATCTGCCTTGCCAAGGACTAAGAAAAACCCCAGTGGAGACTACTACTGTATGACAGGATCTGAACCTAATGAACTAAGCTAGAGGTGCAAGCCTCTGCCCACCCCTCTGTCCTCAAACAGGATCAACTCTATTCTCCCCTCTCCTGAGATCTGTTTCCCTAATTCTGTCTTAAGATAGGGATGCTACCACCTTCCCAGGAGATATTTTTCTAATGCTTCGCTAGTCTTATCACTGGAAAGTTTCCTCCAAAATTTAATCTCAATCTGCTTTATTGTAAATTAAGTCCATTGTTTCTTGTCCCATTACCAGCAAATGCAGAAAAGTTTATACTGTTCTACAGCAGCATTTACCTATCTGTAGAGTGACTTCTTTGCTATTCTGTGGTCCATAGACCACAAATCTTTTCAGTTTTTTCTCCTCAGGCTTTCTGAACTTCTGATCATCCCTTCCAAAGCTCTTAAAGTCCTCAGACAATTAAGCTGAAATTAAACCAACTTCAGGAGCAGCAGAGTCTAACTCAGCTTGATGAGTCCACAGCCAGATGCTGCTTTTTGCAAGAACCTGGGACACAGATGGCAGCTCAGCCATCCAGCTTTGTAGCGACCAGAGAGGTCTTCTCAGTAAAGAGTCAGTCTGTCTCAGCCCTCTGTATCAGGGTCCACAGATGCAGCAAAAGTACTTTGGCATTAATGGGTGGATATTCCCCAGGGATTCACTGCAAACAGCAGTGTCAGACGTGGATGTGGGAAAGGGGAGCTCTCTCCAGGTCATGCAGAGGTGGGTGCTGCCGTGTCACCTGAGCAGTGGATCAACACAAATTCTCCAGGACAATACTGAAAGTTATGAATGGAGGCAAGTAGGACTGCTGGAACTATTTCTTATTAGTAGTATGGAGAAATGAGCAACACAGACAGTGAGACTGTGACAATAGCAAAATAGGATATGTCCTCAGAAATATGAAGGTTTAACAGGAAAAAAGTAATATAAAATTGGGTTTGCAAAAAAAGCCAACCAACCAGCCTCCTATACTTGTTACCTTTATCCACTAGGAGTGTTTCTCAGTCCAGCCTCTCATTTTGTTGCATGGGTGCTGTGCCAGAGTAAGGAGCAGTGCAGCAGACAGGCCTCCATACTATAAGGAGAGTTTGAAGGGGAAGTGATTCTTATAGTCATGACTGACACTGGAAAACTGAAAGATGCGAAGTTGCTGCTTAGGTTTCTCATGAAATCCAGAGGTTGCTGGTTAAATTAGGGTCTCAAGCATGCTTTTATGAAAACTCTTTTCTCCAAGGAAAGCAGTGACTCTAAAGCTGTCCCACAAGTTAATGCTGAACCCCCTCTCAAGCTCTTGCTGTGAGATGCCCCTTTTATAAATCAAGGGCCATTCCTACATTGACTGTATAGCCATGTATTTGCAGCCTCTTCAGCAAAGTCGGCTGTTGTTTCAATGAGAGGAGTTGGTGGATCTGAAGTTTGGCAATGGTTTATTCCCACCCTACCAGAAAAGTGAGGGGAAGAGACAGGCAGCAGAGAAAGGGAGAGCTGCAGACCTTTCAAGCATCTTTTTCTGGACACAGACCCCACTGCTGCCAGCAATCCCTCCCTGGGGGACACGATGTAGGAAAACAAGCCAGCTTGGGTGAGTAGCTATTTTTGCAAGGGCTTTGTGACGGCAGCCAGAGTGTTATTTGTGGCAGGGACTATATATAACTATATTTGTGTGTGTGTAGATTAAATATATATGTGTGTGTAGTGTCTTATCACTGCATTCCAGCTTGACTTTAAAACACAAAGGAAAAATCAAAGGTTTTAGAAAAAGCTAAATTTATCTGGGAATGGGAATTATAATAGCAAAGAGGCAATTAATTGAGGGGTGTGTGTGGAGATTACAGTAATATTTTACTCCTTCCCTACAAAGACAAAAATAGCATTAGTTTACCTACCTACTAGTAATAGCTCTAATTCTCTTCTTCCTATTCACCAACACCACTCTGGAGTGAGCATCTACAGATGAGGTATGTCCAGCTGAAGTGAAGAGAGCTTTGGTCCAGCTCATGTTTGTCCCTGCTTTGGGGAGGAAGTCCCACTTCAGCAGACAGCCTGTGCTTAAGTGTGGCATTGACGCTGGAGTCTGTCCACAATGCGGGCAGAAAGGAGGTCTTGGCATGCATGAGCTGATGCCCCTTCTTTCTCGTTTTACTTCATTTAACTCTGCTTGTCCTCTCATCCTTTGGTGCTGCTCAATCCCAAGCAAAGCACCCGAAGACACTTTCATCATTGATTCGTACCTTAAACTGGACCTGCTCTGCTGCCATAAGCCAGCCTGGTCCTTGCAGCGAGGGCAGGTGCTCAGTCTCTGGTTTGGCCAGGCATAGTTCCCATTGCAAAACCAATCCCCGGATATTTTTTTGTGCTCTGACAGCCCTGGAAATGCACTGCTCCCAGCAGAGCTTTTTGTTGCCTGCAGCCTACACCACAGTGCCTTATTCTGAATCAATACTTGCAGATACTGGAGATAACTCAGGAAGAGAAATACATTAACGTAGCTGAAGAAACAAAGATAATGATATCTTTTCTTCCTTGTTATTTCTTACCTCCATTCTCCTACTGAATAAAATTTTCTTTTCTCCCCTTCCCCCCCTCCATCCTCATCTGTATGATCTGGACTTAGCAGGGCTCCAGACTCTTGAATTATTTCCCACTTTTCAATAAAGCCTTAAATCTTTTTTAAAAAATGCTTGTTTTAATTGAAAAATTTCAATCAATCAATTTGTCCCTTCTCTACCCTCTTGCCTTCCTCCCTTCCCCCAAACAGACCCATTTGCAGTAAATAATCTGTAGCCAGACTTTCTGATCTAAAGAAATAAATAATTCTGAATTTGCTGAATCCCGCCTGATCTCCCAGCTTTAAATCACTGCACTTTGCACTGAGCTCAGCTGAAATGTTGAACACACTGAAGCATGACTATTACTTGGAGACTGCAAGTGTTTTTAAAAGTACAGCCTCCGAGGCCATGGTCCTTTTTCTTAACAAGGCAATCTGAGGGAGGAGCTAAGCCAGTTCCTAAGGATAAGTTTTCTCTTTCCTGCATTTTTCCCACTACAAATGCAGATGTTGCCTTGTCTTGAAGGGACTTATCAAAGCCTGATTGAATGCAGGAGAAATCCAGTGGGTCTTTGAGCAAATCCTGAAGAGGAGGCATCTTGACTGGAATAATCTTATAGTCCCTGGCCTGAGTCCTTTTTTTCTGATGAGTGATCTAAGGTGGGTTCCAGGAGGTCCTCTGCATCTGTTCACATACTGGAGAGCAAGTATCCATGCTCCTAAGTACAAATAGTTGCACTTAAACCCAGAAGAGGCTGGCGTATCCTAGCCAGGGGAGAAAGGTCCCCAAAATTATTGCAAGCCTTGCAATCACTGTCAGCATTTTGCAATTCTCTTTATCTTTCCTCTACTCAAAAACTTTAAAAAAAAACTATATGCACATTTGTATCACAGAGAAACACAATCTTCATATTTCTTAATTTCTCATATTTCTTATTTAATTATATTTTTTAATTTCTTCTTTTTAGGATTGCTCTTGTCAAAGCTATCGAATATTCCCCATCCCAAAACGCAAGCTGCATCTGAAGAGGGAAGCAGCAAGCAGCAGACTACTGATGCCTAGTTATGATTTATACAACTCGTGAGTTTCCAACAATTTAGAGATGAAAAATGGTTTATCCACACTTTGGTGTGTTGAAACACTCTTTCTGCCATTTATCTTGAAACCGATTTTGTTTGGGTGGTGGTGAATGTTATGCACAAAGCCATGAGTGGAATGTCTAATGGGAACTGTCAGACATACAACAACGGGTGTTGGCATGTGTCTGGGCTGAGATGTGAGGGACAAAGAGGATCCCAAAAAAGTTCAGCTCATGATTTTCCAGTCTATTTGGGGGATTTTAATTAAAATTGGAAATCTTTTTACTGTTCTTGAATTTCCAACCTAACTCAAAACAAAAACTGTTAAGACTTAAATTTTCATGCTCTTTTTCCCTTGTGAGTTTGAGAACGTTCAACACTGATAGAAGATTCTGAATGCTGGATTTTCACTTGGAAATTGCTTCCCCTCTCCTCATCCCTTTTCTGTATATCAAAGGGAATCAGCTCTGTAATTTTCATTGACTGTGTAAAGAGCTGAGGTCAGCTAATCCACAAGAGCTCCTTCCGAGAGTTGAAAAGTAGCCAGAATCAAACAATACAAAAAGATCAGAAACGTTAAAGTCACAAGAAGAGACTCATCCTGGTGTTTTCCTGATAATCTAACAAAAGATTCCTCAGACACTAATGTTAGACCAGAAAATGCAGACCCAAATTCATTTTGGGACAATTTGATAGAGCTGTTATAATCAGATTTCAAGTACATAAATTTTAAAGTATACCAACATGCAGAGTGGTGTTTGATGCAATAGAAGCATGAATGAAAATATACTGGTGTTGAAATTCACCCTTTCTGAGTTTTTCTTTTTCAGCTGCAAGCTTTATTCTGACCTCTGTCCCTTAAATAACCTCATCAGAAGTCAGCGCTGCCAAGATATTAAATAAACCATTTTCTTTTGTCATTTTATAGTTTAGGCCAGATTACCATTTACAGGAGAGCCCATTTCTATCTCCCATTGGTGAAGAGGCACCTTAAGATGGATAAAAATGTAACTTGCATGGAGCAATGTGAAGATGGCATTAGGATAATAGAGCAGCAGTCAGAGGCACCCCTGCAAAATCATGCTTATAGTGCTCATAAATGGCATGTAGATTCAGAGGCAAAAATGGGCAGTGACCCTGCTGTGTTTCCAGTGTTACTCTGACAGTGTCTGAGACATCTCGCTCCTCTCTGTTTCTGTGCTTGCCCTGGACAGCCTGATTTTCCTTTTCCCATCCTGTGTGTCTTGAATTCCACGTTGAATTAGGTGCTCCCTTTTCATGGCCCCATGTGGTAGCAGCTTGCAGTTGAGCATTGCATGGAGGTTTTCATCGGCAGCCAAATGTGTTCAGTTGGGTGGCTGCTTCACTGGTGCTTCTGTGTTGCAGGGGGAGAGCTGGGGTTCCCAGGCACTTCATCACCCCCCTCTGCTACCCTTGAGTCTCTGCCACGCTTCGATGGCAGCACCCCAGGAGGACTGGGGTGCTTGGCTCTATTCTGGCACGGGTTACTGCACAGCACCTTCACTTTCCTGCCTTTTCTTTTCTGTTCCTGGAGATCCCTCCATTTCCCATGTTCAGCTCTTGGCTGGGATCTGCCTGTTTCGGTTAAGTTCATAAGAAGGGCAGAAGCAATAGCTGATATTGAAATGAGTTCAAGTACAGCGTGGTCCTTGCAGCACAGCCCCTCCACAGAGATAGAACAGTGCTCTCCAAGATTCCTGTTCTCCAACCTCCTCTTTCGGAGGAGGAGAGAAAATTGCAGGCTTCTGATTACTCAGAGAGAAGAGCGTGCAACTTCCATCTTCGTAATTTCTTCCACCACAATCAAGCGTTTCAGGAAAGGGCCTGAAAGCCTGAAACAGTCAGTCAGGGATCTTTCCTCACGGTTCCTTTCCTCGTAACACACAAGAGGAATAAAAACGAAGGCTCGTCATTGCTGTTATGTTTCATTTCCAAAAGCATCTGATCCACCAGAGATTAAGAACTGAAGCTGTTGGGAATGGAAATATTCTCCTTGGGGAAAGTCCGTTTGCTGTTTCCAGGCTGGTTGTGCTCATACCGAATACTGCGAGAGGGTGTCACCAGTAATTCCCACATCGAGCCTGGTTCTTACCCTGGAGCTGTGAAAAGCCCCATTCCCACTGGAAATGGCTGGTTCTCCTCAGAAATCATGCTCACGTGCACCACGCAGCCCAGCAAAACCAACAACCTTCAACCTTCAGCACTCACCTGGCCAGGCCCAGCTCTCTCAAAAGTCAGTGGGGAAAACAGGGTAAGTCCTGCTCCTCCCCATGCTCCCATTTAGAAGCTTCTTCCATTGCTAATGATTTTGAAGTAAGTAACCAGATATACTCGACATCGTGTACCTCATTTCCCTGCAGTGACAGTCTCAAGGAAAGAAACGCCTGGACTTGCGCCCTGTTAAATGCTAGTGAAAAGCCACAGAATAGCCCCTCTGCCCCTCACCACCACCAACAACAACTCTATATTGCCCCAATTGCACATTGCTTTAAGTGGGCCCCCCAGTTAGATGTGACATAGGCAGCACCTCTTCTTTATTAGAAAAGAATGTCAGCCCTGCGAAGCAAAACAAGTAACTAACTGGTGAAAACAGCTCTGCTAAAATAGAGGACTAGTCCTGATCGGGCTAAGCATGATATAACACGGTGGTTTAAAGCTGTGTAATGCCATTTTCCATTATAGCTCTTGTTCGAGCCAGGAAGGGGTTTGATCCATTGATGGAAGCTGTTATAAACAGACAAGAAAACCTCATCCGTATTTCTCCTGAGATTCTACAAAGCTGACAGTATGCTAACTGACCACAGTCATCTGGGACTCTCCCACACAAAATAACCCTCTTTTCATAAATAACGGGATTGTTTTTGTGGTAGACTGAGATTTGATGTAGAATTCAGTTTTGTTGAACAAAGAGCTGCTTCTGGTTTTCAATTTGAGCTATTAAAAAGATTCATCTTTCTCTTTGAGTCTCATTTTCCTTCCCCTCCTTCTCCCTTCCGTATTTCTTTTTCTTCCCCTCTGTCTGTCTTTAGAATAACGTAAAGCTGTTCGTCTGAAACAAAAGACTTGCGCGGGTCTGGTCAGTGGTGCCTCTGGATTGAATGGTCACGATTTCAAATCCTGCTTAGGACTAAACTTGGACGAATTCCACAAGCTAATAACCCAGTGCAGTGTTTCAAATTGATGGAGGTGCTGTCCTCTAGATGAGACATAAAAACAGAGATCCAATCTGCTTGGCAGAGACCCCACAGGACTTATCAAAGATGAGTGGGGGCTGCTAACTGTTTTGCCCTTGTCAAATCCTTACCACCACCGAAGCTTCTCTTCCCGGTTCCAAAGCAATGACACTGGACCTTATGAAAATGAGATGGTGAACTTGAAGGATCCATCCTTTTTCTAATTATTTAAAGCAGTTTGCAGCGTCTGGCAAAAGAGGGAAAGAAAGATAATCTACTCACTTGAAAGCAGAATGACCCTGAATTTCAAAAAGCAAAACAAAAGCGAGCGAATGGTGCCACCATGCTCTGCAGCAGTGACATTATTAAATGATCAGTGAGCTATTAAAGCAGCAACATTTAGTACCTCCCCTAATGACTTGTACTGCTAACTGGTTTCCAAATTGAGATTTTTATTGCCTTCATGCACAGACAGAACAAGGCTGTGTCTGTGCTTCTAGAGGCTCCAGCTGAAGCAGACTGTTCACAATAGGATAGATGAATCTTCTCAGTTGAAAACTAGTACCGGCTTATGAGATTCCCCACTCCTCTGTCCTCTTTTCTTACCAGGCCTGGAAGCTTTAAGGTGTGAGGGATTGCAGGGTTCATAAATATGGGGAATTTTGCAGAGCCCCACGTGATTCTTTAACTTCCTGACACCTGTGAAATTTGGCAGTTGTGCATAAACAGACTGTTATGAAATCTCCCCGAAACTGCTGATGCCATTCAAAGAGTTAATGCTGTGAGAACACTGTTTTCAGGAGGGGTCTTGGGCACAATGGTTTCCGCTTCCAGGTAGAAATATGGAGCATAGAGATGGAATAAGTCTATGGAGTAGGAAGGGAGAGGAAACGGAATTGTAGACACTAGTGAAGGTGAAGATTCACCCAGAAGTTTCCACTGTGACTCTCCCAAATGGATTTCTACTGTCTTATATCTTNTCTCTTCCAACCTAGATGATTCTTTGATTCTGTGTGGGCTGAGCTGGTATGGGAATAGCTGGGATGTGGCCTCCTGTCATGTGCAGTTCAAGCTAGGTAGGGTGTTCCTGTGGGCGAAAGCACAGCATGTGTGATTGCAGAAGGGAAGCTGCTTAAGAAACAAACAAACAAACAAACACCTCAGCAGTAGTGAGTTCTGGTTCTAGTTGCAGTTATTTATACGCTTATGATATATTGCAGGCTAAAGTGGAGTCTAGGCCTTCTGTGCACCTGAAATAAATGCAAATGTTATTGCCTTGATTTGTTTTTCTCCACTGGCTCAGTGTATGTGTGCTGCCTGCGCTTGCTGAGTGAGTCAGGCCATTTCTTGCCCAAACTAGGTAGTCACAGGGAGAGACTGCTATTGCTGTTTCTGTTTTTATGTATCAGGTGCCTGATTTCCATGACAGAAACCGCTCATCCTTTGCGGAGGCGACAGGCAGAGCAGTGGGGGTAGGACAGCCTGAGAGACTAGCACATGCACATTTTTTATCCCATGCTGGTTCGAGTCTCTCCATCAGTGCTGACTGCAAGTTGTTCCCATTTTGTGACTTTTCGGTGGCTGCATGCGGCATAGGTTTGCATTTTGAGTTTCTTCATGGTGTCCATTTACCCATGGGTCCATGCTTCACAAAATGCCTTTGCCTTTCCTGCAGATCTTACCAAAGAGGAGGTCTGTGTGGGCTGAATATTAAAATTTTCTACATGTAGAAAATTGGGTTGAAGGGCCCATAGAGGCCCTTACATACTTTCTTTTCTGAACTTCATGAAGGACCGCAGCAGACTATTCTTGTCTGCTGTGAGTTTAACCATTTCTTGAAGACCTCCAGTCTGGAGATTTCCAGATGTCCTAAGGCAGGTTATTGCAGTGGTTAACTGTCCTTACCTTTAGAAACTATTTCTAAAACCTAAGTTCAGCAATAGAACTGGATTCCTCCAGGTCAGGGTTAAGGCACAGTTGTGAGGCACCACATCCTTGGCTGCACCCACTCTCATCTAAGGGCTTCCTCCCCCAGGAAAGCAGGTCAGGTGTTTCCCACCATGCAAACGCAAACAACATAGAGAGACAAAGAAAAGGGCAGCAGGGCCATTTCCGGCAGAAGAGCCTTCTGAGATTGGCACTGAGAAAATGTCCTAGAGACTTTACTGAGTCCAATTACCACTTTATGTCTTTAAAGTGCCGAGTAAATGAAAGAAACTACAAGATCAAGCCACGTTAGTCTTCTCAATCCCTTAAATGTTTGACAGCCCTCTCCCCTTCTTTCTCGCTTTCTCAGACTGCTTTGAACTCATAACCTTTGCAGCTGCTTTGAGCTCACATCTGCAGAAACCAACTACCCCCAGCCACCCCTAAATTCCAGTAACAATCACAAAACGCTTTCAAAGCAGGGCTGCCCTCTCTGGATTTGACAAACTTCAGGCTATCTCCAACTTTCTGAACTTTCATGCACGTACAGTTAGTCTGGTCCATCGGTGCTGGCAGGCCACGGGGAAGCTTGCTGGGTCCTGCAGCAGCCATGAAACAGCCGGTGCTGCTTCATACAACCAACTCTCCCTGTCCACGTAGACAACCCATGAGCACCAGCTGCTTGGGCTGTGTTCTACTGTTGGGCACAAGAATATAGATGCCCGCAGCACAAGAGGTATTAGGATGGCACTGAGTGTATTAGGATAGACCTTGAAACAGACGGGGTAGGTCCATGGAAGCCTCCCCAGGCACAGCAGTGGGAACAGGAAAAGTGAGACCAGATCCCTGGAGAGAAAAGCAGCGTCAGGAGTCACCCTCAGCTGCTACATCAGGGCTTGACTGCCATGCTAGCAGAGCTGGTGGCTGGCATTTTGCAGAACTAGAGCTAAGGACTGAGTCATAGCAGTTTGATAGTCCCCTTTAAATAAATAAATAAATGATAAGCAGATCTCACAGTGATGGCTGAACCTGATGTCTCATGCTCACTTGTTTTGATGTGTCTAATGTTAAGTGGGCGGGTAATAGAAGTTTCATTTAGATGCTGCTGGAAGCCCCTGGGACACTGCACTTCTGGAATCTTCCTCTGATGGGACATCAGCAGATAACTATTGATAAAGAAGAACATGCACACAAAACAACCCAGCAGTGGTTTATTTTTCTGAACTGCTGGGTGTTGGATGCAGGGGTGTATTTAGATTCCCCAGGTTATGCACCTACCTCAGCTACTGCATCAGCACTCCTGAAATGGCCATTACAATGACCAGCTGGGGCAGTGCGCTGGAGAAGTATGTGGTTATTTTAGCATAGATAGGCATCAGTTCAAAACAGGCAAATAAAGGAGTCCTCAGTCCCCATAATACAGGTGTGAGTGATGGCATCAACTGCATTTCTTGCAGCTGGACATCACCCTGTAGATGACAAGCAGGTGTTGCTCTGTAACAGGCAGACCTCGTGCTGATATTTCATACGAGCAGGAGAATCACCCCATAGATATGCTGTCAATGCATTCACAGGTTATACAGCTTCTTTTTAGGCAACTCAGTCTTTGGGAAGGTCTGGTTCCTGCACTTGTGAGATCTCTGTGGCAGCTCTGATGTGCAGCACCAGCCTAGTGTTGGGCTCAGGGTTAGTTGAAGGATGAGTTATGGCTAGAAGAACCCCTGGAGTTACTGCTGACTTCCTTAAGGTAATCTACTGTCCTTCCAGTTCAGTGCTAAAATCATGATGTCAAGTCCTTAATATGACGCAAAGTATAGTATATTCTCCCAGGACAGCGTGGGGGTCAGTGCTAAAGGTTTGGAGGACTACAGCTTTAATCCCAACCTTGAGTTTGTACTCCATGGTCCATGGCTGGTTCATAACATGACATTGTTGACCTTGTTTCCTGGATACAAGCACAGAAATAGTGCCCGAATCCAAGCATTTTTATGCAATTGTTTTCCCCGAACATGGAAATTGCAAAGCCCCTTTCATCTAGCATATTACTTCATGACCACCACAGGGATCTGCAACCAGGCATGGTGAGAAAGGGAGATTGTTTCCTTCTGTCTGTGATTTTATACAGCATCTACTTGGGAAAATAAGAAGCAAACAAGATGACCCCCACTTTATCTGCTTGCGTAAGTGACTTTGCCTGAAGCCTGAGAACTGTGGGATGGTTATTATAAAACTTGCTCATGCATCAAATAGCAGTAATTTACCTTTAGACTCTGCTCTTTTTATTATTATTATTTTTAATTATTTAAAAAGAAAAATTCTCCTTAATTAAAAGCTCACAGATATGAAGCTTGGAAGAAATGTGGCCAGGACATTCTTGGATTACTACCGACTGAACTCCTTAGTGGAGAGACCACTATCACCTGCTCCTAAAACTCGGTAGGTCAGAAAGCAATTTCTCTTGCTTTAGCAGAGCTGCTTTTTTTAATACTTTTCATGACTAAACTTCAGTGCTACTGTATTATGGCTTTATAATAAGCGTGCTAGTCTAACTGTGCTTATTTTATTGAAATTCCATTCGGAAATAAAGCATTTATGATCAGGAAAGATACTTGGTTTATGCCTGAAAAAATATTCAGGGGATTTTGGAGATATCGATATCTTTCCTGAATTCTGCCTGCCTGCACACCAATCTCACATCAGTATCTTTAATGGACTTACCTTTCATTTATCTCCTGAGAGTGAGAGGATAATCAGACTCACTTTATTTTAAAAAGTTTTAATTCTGGAAGTGAAACTTTTTTAGTGCTTCAGGAAATTACTGGCAAGCTTGTGCGAAAGGCAGCGTTCTCCATCTCACCTTGGACCTGCTGCAATGCTGGCAGCCAGATGGCAGGTTCCTTCTGCCAGTCTGACTAGGACCCCTTACCTGCGGATCCCTTCTTACCGTAACTCCTTTCTCCAGCTTTACATCTAGTTCAGTGGGTGTTTGTCCAAAACGAAGGTCTTTTTGGATGTGAAGTAAGGCACCAGTGAGCAATGCACAAAAGTGAACAGAGGGTTTGAAATGCCCAAGCTCTAATCCCTGCAGTGCTGCTGGCCCTCTGTCTGGTGTTGGCCAACTGGTGTCCTTTTAGTGTCTCTCAGCTTGAGTGAGGAGCAAAGGAGATACCACTGGATTGTTTGTTGAGAACCATCATTCCTTGAACAAGAAAAGCTGAGTAATAATGAGAACAGGGCAGGAACCAAAGCTCTTGTTTCATGGGTAACACCATATTTAGAATTCACCTCTCTTCTGAGAAAACAGCACTAATGCCTTCAAACTCAAAATTTCCAATTAAATGCATATGGGCCAATTGGAATGTTTCATGTGGGGTTCAACTCTTAACAGCACAACCAAATACAATTTATATTTTGTAGTGGAAAAACCACTTCATTACAAATTGGCAAGGGAGGCAGCTGAGCCTTGAAATTCACTCCCTTCTTCTCCCCACTTTTTTCCCCTCTTAAAAAAAAGTACCTGTGGGAACAGTTGTTTCTTTGAAAAAGAACACTTTCCTACTCAAGATTTTCTAGTGATGCACAAGATGGATGTTACAAATATCAGCCCAGACCATAGAGCAATTTCTGGAGTTCCTTCTGCAGCCTTTAAAAATCCTCTCAGTGCAGCCATTCTGGCAGTTCCTTATATATGTGGTCAGAGCCAGCCTGACTGTGATAGGTGTTTAAATGCCCAGTTTTGAGTCCATCTCCCTTTCTCTGCTCATGATCTTGACACAACAGTTTAGGCTGGCTCAAGGAGGATTGTCAGCACTGCAGTTCTGAATGCTCTTATCTGCAGAGACCTGCAGGGTTAGCAGAGAAAAGCATCCAGCATCTTCCTCTCCTCCGGAAATTGAATGTATCATTTCTCTCAGACTCCCAGGGGCCGCAGCCTCCAAGGCTAAAAACCCACGACTATTACTGAACCTAATTACCACCTGACAGCAAAGTGCTTTTCCGTAGCATCATTCAGTTACCTCATCAAAAGGAATGTTTGTTTGCTTTCTTCGTTTTAAATTAAAGAACCACTGACAGTGGTAACTGAAGCATTTTAATCTCATCAAGTATCCATGTCCATCTCTATAGTGACAGCCGCACCAGCAAGGAAAGATACACATCTATAACTGGGTTGCACAGAGCGAATTTCTCTCGTTCCCCCACCAGATCTTAATGGGGTGAGGGATCTTTTGTTTCGGGAGTGCTACCTTGCAGTAAAATGCTAAATACAGTAAATGTTCAGCCCAAAGCCAACAGATGTTTAAGGAATAGATTTTTAAAGATTCATGTTGTTAATTTCCTGATAGTTTTCAACTACCAGCTTTTCTCTGTAAGTAGACAAATGCTTTCTATTTGTATCCTCAGCTTTGTCACCTGGCATTTGATCAGAGCCTGCGTAGATATAAAATGTACATCAATGAATTGAAATTGTTCTTTGAAGCTGTCGTGTTAACTGCAAACCTGTCCAAGAGAAAATCTTGCAAACTGCCGGGAAACAGAAGGGAGATGGCTGTGGCTTTAAATATGCTTTGGCTAGGCAGTGGCACTAGGAAAGGATTGGAGCATGTAAAATGATACTAAATATCTGTGTAATCAGGACTAATTATATGGCATGGTTATTAGCTGGAAACAGGACATGTTGTGCCCACAGTTTATGAAAATGTATTAAAACATTACCAGATCCCATTGAAACAAAGCTGCGGAGTTAATAAACGTGTAAGGGACAACTAATTGGCTGCTTTGTCCCAGCCTACTACAGGCAGAACGATTTCTGTTGGAGGGAATTAGTGCAGCCAAAATGTGTTATAACGACAGCCCTGGAAATAACAATAACCTGCCACATTTCCAGAGCACACCTGACTGAACGACCTTAAAGAAGGAAATGTTTGTGTTGTTATCACCCTGTTGCAGAGGAGGAAATTGAGGCACAGAAAGGGAGAGAGAGCACTGAGAGTCAGGAATATGGTTGGCAGCCAAATTCCAGCACCTTTCCAGAGTTTAGTCCATGTGGCCAGGCTCTCTGATAACATCCACCCTAGAGCATAGGTAATGCAGGCAGTTCAGTCTGAACTGAATTGGGATCACCTGGAGCAAGAGGCAAGAACTGAGGCCACGGCTCTGGTTACAGAACCAAGATTGAAGCTGGGGCTGGGTTACCCTCTGCTATCCTGTATGCTTCTGCAGCTTATTTCAAGAGGGAGAGGGGACCTGTGTAAGGTTCTTAGGTACCTGTAAGCAAATCCAACTGGTCGGTTGGATCTCTGGTTAAATTCCATCTGCTCTTGTCTACAGAAGCCCCTGGGGACAAGTGTCACCTGCAGATGGGGCCTTCAGTTCCTTGCTGCGGCACTGTGCCCACCACCTTCACAGGAGTCAGGTTCTACCAACTTCCTTAAGAGGCCACCGTGAAAGTCAGATTAGAGCTGGAGGCCTCAGATATTCGCTGAGCCTGCCAGTGAGGGGATAGAAGGGATGCTGTGTTTGTCCCTTGAGTGGCTGGTTGATAGAAATGAATCTTGAATGGTTTGTTGTGTTGGTGATGGGTTGGGGTGAGCTGCAGTACCCCTTAACTCTGCCCTGGGCACTCTTGTTCCCTCTCAATGTGTCCTCACCAGTGAGAGGAAGTATTCACAGTTGCAGGTTATAGAAATCAAGCTTAGGGGCTCCTGCTTCTTCTATAACTGAAGGAACCTCTGGGCAAACCTCATGGGTTATTTTCCTGTGCGCTCTCCCTCCCACCACAGCTCATCCAGTTCCTCACAAGACCCTTCAGTCCCTTCCCACTTGCTGAACTTCCTCCAGCCTTCTTCTCCTGATTCCCCATGAGCCCAGCCCAGTGGCTGTGCAGTGTTTCCCACAGCCTGTAAGGGAAGGTCAGGACTTGTTTAAAACAGTAACCCCAACGTGTCCTGCAGCTCTCATTGCGGGAAGCCCCCGTGCGTGATCCCGAACAAATGCCCAGTTCAGAAAGAAAATGTCCATTGTTATCAGCATGCTAAGTAATTATTTTCCTGAAGGTGATGTGTCTGCAGCAAGATAGGAAGGCATCAATGACTCAGCTAGGGAGGGCAGGAAGGTTAGAATATTTTTCTGTGTGAGCTAATGAATTAAAAGCCTTGCTGAAAATGCTAGATGTTTTCTGGAATGTACAAGCCAGTAGGCCTATGAATTTCTGACAGAAATTCATTTACAGAGTAAACGAGACCTCTGTGCTGCCTGCGGAAACTGCTGGAGAAGAGAGCACTACCACTTAGATGTGCTTCAGAGAGGCTCAGGAAAGTCCACCCTGGACACAAAGATGTCTCTCCAAGTTTGGGTTAAGTGGGCACAGAGCAGGAGAGCATAGTACGGGCAGCGGCTGTTGGGTGGCAATGAAGGTTCATGCCCTTCCTCTCCTCTTGTTACTGGCCTTTTTTAAGCTGCTCAGTGACCAGAAAATTCTGCTCTCACTGCACTCTCTGGAAAGCATTTGAGTGGGGTTCCCTTTGATGTCACCGGTGGCAAAGGGAGCTCTTCCTCTTACTGAGTCTCTGTCCTGCACTCACCTCTCTCTACTTGTGCCAGAACAAAGGTTAAGATTACTTGGGCTGAAAGTGAGAGATGTCCTCCACTGAAATTTTTAATAAAAGGTGAAACATTTCTAAGAGTCTAGAGAAAGCAGAATACAGCTGCTACAAAGAATGTTTAAGGCAGGAAAACAGGATTTTTGCTGAAAAATTTGGAAATGCCAGTCATCTTGCACTGCCTTAAGTCTACACCTTTGTCCACATCAGTGTTGCTCTTTTCCTTCACTCCTGGCTCATTGACCATGCAACAGAGCCCTGCTTCAGTGCAGCAGCAGCAGAGGAGCTGTTACCTCCTTAACCACTGACATTTTTATTCCAAGAGCCACCAGTTCCATATTTATTTTCTGTACACACTGGTGTTCAACTCTGGCTGAGGTTAGGGGAGCTGGACTTTCAACAGACACAGTGGGGGTACCCTGAAAAATCCCACCTGGGCCTCACTAGAGGAGCATTCTGCAACTCATATCAGCACCACATTTTCCTGTAGGTAAAACCCAGGCTCCCTGCTCACAGGGGTGTTGGAAGATAAATTCCTTCCTGTGTGGGATGCTCACAGTTGCTGCACGGATATACCTGAGAGAAAAGTCCAGGAGAAGATGACTAATTATGTCTAAGAGCAAGAACGGGATGGCATGCAGCAACTAGTGCTGGGGGCCACACAGTGAACAAAAAAAGGACGGAACAAAATATTGACTGGCCCATTATTAATTGCAGTCTGTCCATCACGCCCTGAATGAAGCAGCAGTCTTGCTGAAGAAAAAGTAGGCTGTGATGAGGTAATTAAAGCCCACATCAGAAGGCATATCTGCCAGCAGGCTGAATTAAAATTGCTTTGACAGCCTTTATTCTGGTAATTTCTCCTTTTGCTGCTTGGTTTTGCAGCCTTAATGATGATGTACGGATTCACAGCTGCGTATCCAACCGGCTGGGTAGGCCCACAGGTCCTGTCATCCTCAGAGGCTGTAGGCACCATCATCTGCATCACACTGGATAGAGCTGGGGAATGTCTTCACATGTATGGGCACAGTCTGATGAGAGGCACTCTTCCAGGACAACTCAGCCTTTCAAGTTTTGAGCCCCACTTTGACACTAAAGAGTTGTGCCAGAGGTTGTGTAGCCTTACAGACAGGTGCCATCCTAGGGATATGCTGCTTTCTGGCATGTGCCATGCATAGATTCTTCTGTCCCACTGGGTCTAGGATGCTCTTCCCAGTCCACCTCTGTCTGGCTTTCAGAAAAATTCCACTTTTAAGATCTGCCTTTGGGATTTCTGAGGTTTCACCTCCATTTGGTAGTGCTTTCTTTGACCTGGTCATGACTGAGATGACAGCTGGGAGTGAAGCCACTTGTCTGCTTTATGTAGATGGCTGCTTCTTGTTCTCTAGGGGTTCTGTTTGCTGCCATCCCCAGGGATGCAGTGGTGCACGATCCTACCAGGCAGCACAAAAACGCTGCCTCGCAGCCAGAGCCTGGCTCCCTGCTTGTTTACACAGTGCAAAACTCACATGAGTATCTAAAAAAGTCCTTGCTTTATCCTCCCACATTGGCTAGTGAATCTTTAAAAAGAAAATTTGAAAGAAAAAAAAAAATCAAACTGCTGAGGAGTCAAACAACTTCAATGTGATTTCCAGGGTTGTAAATTGCATTAGTAATGGGAGCACTACTATGGTTTAAAGGCAAATTATATGTTTTGCCTCAAAAATTAATTTTTGTTTTTTCCTCCTTCTCTATTGGTAATTACAATCTGTCAGCTCACTCCCACAGAGGTCTGCACGTTTTATGCAACTCTTGATACTTGTAGCTGTCGTTAAAGAAAACCTTTCAGGTTTTCCATGGTGACACATTTGCGTGGGTTCAATGAAAAGGATCCATTTTCATAGCTTGGGGAGATTTGCAGTGCTTGGCCAGCTCCCAGCAGAGGGCTGACCAAAATACCACATTAGAACAATTACCTTGTCAAGTATTTGGGAAACTGGAGTGCCGGCTGGAAGGATTTTACTCTGGATTTAAGCACGCACACACTAAAGCACATGCAAACAGCCAAATATACCTCTGGCTTGGTCCTGCTTTCAGACAGTCTCTGAACAGAGGGTGTATAAAAATACCTCAGGACTAGCCTGGGGAGCCAATGTGCCTGATGGGTGGCCCAGCAGGAGAAAATAATCTGAATTACTGTATGAAGTAGGTTGGGTCCACGTTAACAATCCCTTTCAAAACGAAGGTACTGTCAGCTGATTTAATTTAATTTACTCTACCTTAATTTACTTTTGGAAATGAGCTAAATGAATAAATTGAATTATGGCTGCTTTAACTCTGAAGGAACATATCCACATAGGAGCTTACTGTGGTTTTCCTAATCAGCTTTACATTTACACCCTAAATGTATTTGGATTAGCTCTCACAGGCATCCTTATATAGATATGCCTGGAGATACCCACCTGCTTTTCTTTTCCTTCTGTGGGCTTGCTGTTCTGAGGAAGCCAGGGCTCAGTAAGGAGATTTACAACATCTGTGTTATTTCCTGTCTCAACCCTGTCTACATTCTCCCTGTACTTCTGAAGAGCAGAACAGAGCACTCTGTTCTGAAAGGAGAGGTGACTGCCACGTGTAGGGTGGGTCAACATGGGTAATGGCTGATGTACGTGGCAGGTTAATCCCAATATCATATTGCTAATTTGAACAAGCTCAAGAGATGGTTGTTTTCTGCTAGCACCTCATCCGGTAAGTGCAATGTGCTATTTTCCTGCCACTCCTTAGGAAACAGGAGGATGGGAGACAACACAAAACCTATTCCTGTTCTCTCTGCAGCTTCCTCCAGGGTCAGTAAAGATATGCAACGATGGCTGGGACTAAGCCACGTGCACTGCTTGTAATTTTGGCTACTTCTCCTTCTCTTGTATGATAATGTGGTTCCAGTTGCAAGGTAATTATTCCTGCCTCTGAAGCAGGTGTGCCTTGCTGCAGTGAGCTGGGGAAGGAGGGCAGGAACACAGGGATGGATGACATGAGGCAGGATCCCTTCTGTGGCAGAGGGAGAGACACCTGCAAACTCTGCTGGGGAGCCGGGTCTAATACGCTGCCTTCTCTATAAGCAGCAAGGACCAACTCCTGCATTTAGAATGGTAAGGCCACAAGGGTATAGACCTGGTGAGGCTTCCAGAGAGCACTGGGATTCTCCATGCACCACATTAGTGGGGTTTGTATGGCCCAGAAATCGTTATCTGGCATAATAGGTGGGTGGTCATCTGGTAAGCATGAATTTGTATTCACTTTCTGGAAACAGTCACTGATGACCGCTTGAGGGAAGAAAAAAAAAAAAGAAAAGAAAAAAAAAAAGAAACCTTTGGTAATGGCTGAGGATTTCTGACCTTTGCTCTAACATTTCAAATTTGTTTTTATTGCTTCTAATTGGCCTTGCTTTGGAGCACGCACATTATCTAACTGCCAGGGCAGCGGGTGTCATTATCTGCTGGGCCATTTGATTTGTGTTTTTTTTTTTACGTTTGAAACTTGTCAGACATCCCCAGAAAATACTGTGCTCCCCTTGCAGTGTCAAATATGGGCCTGGCTAATTGTGCATCCCTGAGAGTAAAGCATTTGAAGTAATCAGGCATTGATTGTTTAGCTGTGATGGACGCAATGGAAACATGTCTCCTCTGTAGGGAGGGGAAAGTGTAAAAATTAGATCAGCAGCTACACGACAGCAGCCAGATTTCTTGGTTTTAGGGATCAGAGGTTAGCCATTTTCCAGCCTTGATGATTCATTTTTGATCCCACTCATGCGACTTGTATAACATCATTTTCTCCTCCCTTTGCAATTTAAACACAAATTCTCTATTTTGGCCCTCTTTAATACATCAGCTGCAAAGTCACTAATTCAAATCTGTTGTTCCCCACCTCAACTTGCTTCACCGGATAGAAGCAAAAGCCAAGAAATATGTGTGTGAAAAAGCTCAAAATGCCACCGTGGTACAAGGGTGCCTACGATGGTGGCTTTGTAAAGCTCAGCTCAGCTAAAACATTAACCCAGTTTGTAAGTCCGTGGGTTCACTTGAAAGCCTTTAAGGTTTCCTAAAGATTAGTAATCCAGATACAGTTGTTTCAGATGTGAACATGCACACTACATTTGGAGTGGATGTATATAGGGGTTGTCTTCCTGCAGACAGGCTGAGAGCACTACAGGAAGCAATAGGAATACCCCCATTTTGCTGAATGTAAAGAGCATCACTGGAAACACCAAGATATTAGACTTCAATGTGAATTATGCATCTGCTGTATTTATATAGAAGCAATTTTGCTGTTGAAATCAGAGGCTGGCTTTTTTTTTCCCATGGGGTTCTGTAACTCAAAATTGTGTTGAGATCAAGCATGTAGTGGGTTGGTTGGGGTTTTTTTTAGCTGTAAAGGTGAATGTATTCAGATTATTCAAGTGGTGATTTTTTGGATGTACAATTAGTTGACTGAGAGATGTGGTATAAATTTGGTATTGTAATTGCTATGCCTCTGAGATTTTAATTTGCAAAACAGTTTGTGCGGCTGCAAGATGAACTGTTATATGTGCGATGAGCATGCGGCAGGGTTGTGATTTGATCATGACTGTCTGTCAATTGGCTGTACGTCCAGAGAAATCACTTTGTCATGAGTACCTGATGTGAACAGAGTGGTTGATACTCACGATGCTTCAGTTCAGTGGGTGCCTGGAGGGCTGCTAAAAAAGGCTGGTGTCAAAAAATCCCATCTGCGAGTGCTGTTGGTTAGAGAGGATTTCCTTTTTCTGTGTTACTCAAATAATGAAAAAAAAACAGTGGTTTAAGACCCACTTTTATCCTCTTTGCCTGTTTCCTATTATATTGTTTCCTCCACCTGCGGAGAGGAGAATGGGAACGGTGTTCAGCAGCGCTGCTCCAGTGGGGTGGGTGCAGAGAAACCTGTATCTGTAGGGGACATCCAGCCCTGGCGTAGCCAGGATTTGAGCCCTGTCTGCGCTATCACCCTGCCGGCCCATCCCAGGAGCAGGCAAACAGGCTGTCAGTGGTGAAACAGGCAGTGCTGATACAGCCCCAGGGCAGGGGATGGACAGACTGTCTGGCTTTCCTATTTTTGGTGTGCTTCTCCGTTTGGTCCACAGCTGCTGCTGCGTTTGGGTCTCCAGCATTGTCTAGGAACATGTCAATGTAATTATAGTCAGAACCAGAGAAACCGCTTGTTCTCACTTCAGTGTGCCTCTCAGGTCTCCCTCCCAGCATCCTAATTTATTAATCTTTGTCTTGGTGTTTATCTCTTCAGAATACCACTGTGCCTTAGCTTGGTGTTTGAACTGTGGAGATGCAGTAGATGCTGAACTGATGGTGGCTGTGACAACAGTGGGGAGGGAAGGCCTGGTGGAGGTAAAGCCCTCTTAACCTTGTGCCCCATTGGCCCCTACATAATTTAAATTCTTTTAAAATGTATTTTCAAAACTCCTTCTGCAATTAAAAGCAGAAGCACTGGCAAGCACACACCTGTGTGGTGGGGAAGGCAGGTTTAGATGGGTCCAGTTCTTCAGGAGTGACTCAGGATGAAGGGATCAGGAAACCTGGGTTTCCATCTCAGCTCTTTCCTTCCAGTTCTCCCCAAGGCTGCTGCATGGTCTTCAGTAGGTCACTTCACTTTTGGTGACATGGTTATGTGAATGGATAGGTCCTCCCCTTCCTAGCATTTGTGTCTCCATGGGAATTGGTGCAGCACCATCCCCAGCTTGGCTTGGGTCTCCAGCCATCGTAGCAAATACAGACAACTGTTACTGGTGGGAGCAGACTGGGTGCTTATAAATTAGATCAGGCACAAGTAGAAGCCTGCTTTGTGATGACCTGGGGCTGGCCGAGTCTCCCTTGGCAGAGGACCCACACTCCATGTTATTCAGCCTCTCATCAAAGCCATGTCTCTGGGTACAATGGTGTGAGTTGTGCCACTGTTTTCCCACGTCTGGCTCTGCCCAGCAGCTGCACAGACCAGGGCTGAGGCTGCCCGGTCCCTTGTGCCCGTATCACTGTGGAACACAAGTGTGTCAGGACCCAGAGGGCAGAGAGGCAGTGAGAGCGCTGGGCTGTGAGATAGAGGATTTTAGTTAAGCACTTTAAGCAAAGAGGCTCTGTAAGTAAATAGAATACAGATGTTACAGAATTAACTGATAATAACAGACAGATTTACTTTTCCTTAAAGTAGCATACATTCATCATGCACACCAAAAACACACAGCCAGCAGCAGTTTGTCTGGAAACAAGCAGTGAGACTTAACAGGAACCAAATCGTTACTATGAAGGTCTGTTCCCTCAGATGAGCTGGGGGAAGTTGAGGAGCTGCTTCTGTGGTGCTGAGTTGTGAGGAGCTCAGTTCTTAGTCCGTGAGCTCCCAGGGCATCACTGCAGAAGCACTTTGTGTTTAGCATAACTCTGCTTCTTTGGAGATCAGCACTCAAACTCCTCCTGCTTTGCTGGGAACGTAGCCCGATAGGTGCACTTGAAACACTACACTCCAAACCATAGTGACAACTGAAGTTTTGCAATGACTGTTGGATAATTGGAGTTAACAAGCGCAGTGAAATAGCAATATCACATCAGGCTATTTGAAGGCACTGGTCTGGATGCTGGAAGCACCTGCACCATGTGCTGGGTGATGGGTGCTCCCCTGCCACGCAGCAGGACTCACTGAAGAATTTGGGCCAGTGGCGAGGAGACCCCTGAACCAGCTGTCCTGTGAACGGTAAATGCCCCAGAAGGAAATAAGCACAGTGATGTGAGGGCTGTTCATGTGCAGCAATGAAGGGAAATATTTCAGGTGTATGAGAAAGTTTTCTCCACAGTGAGGAGAAAACAGGTGATAAGTGCCTTACCAGAAGGGAAGCAGCGGGGCTGTTCTCCTGGAGAGCTCAGAGATAGCACAAAGCCCTTGAAGTCTCCTGGAAGGACTAATCCTGCTCTGGCCAGAGGAGGATGGCACCAGCTGCTCTTTAACCACCTCTAATTTGTCTCGAGCTGCCAAAGCCTTCCTTACAGATGCACTTCACTGTGAGACTTTACACATGGCTTCTCCTCAGAGCACACCCCACGCACAGCTCACCGGCTGCTGAAATACCGCAGTGTTTTACAATACCTGTCCTCTCTCTTTCTTTCTCTCTCTCTCTCTTCCTTTGGCAGGAAGGAAAAACTACCACTGTATAAATGCACCCCCCAGCGGGGCCAAGGGAACAGCCATACTGGTGGCAAGCCAGAGAAGAGGAGCCAGGCGCATCTGAAGGACCAGTCTCTCTCCACGCGATGAGAGGAGAGAAGAGGAGGGGCTGGTCTGTGGGGCGAGGCGGAGGAGCACATCAGGGTCTGCAACTAGTGATGTTTCTCTTTTTTTTTTCCTTTTTTTTTCTTCCCCCAGACAAGTATTTCTAAGATAACAAATAGCCCATGGAGTGAAGAGGGAGAGGGAAATTAGCTAGAAATTTTACTATTGATTCTTTTTTATTTATAGATGGTAAATCAATTTCAGGGCTTTTTTTTTCCTTCCCTTCATCTCTGGGGGGGAAAAAAAAAAAAAGAAAAAAAAAAAAAAAAAAGAGTGACCCAATAGGTTTACAAAAATCATTTGTGGGGCCTGAAAAGCTATTTGTTAAAATGAGAAAGCCTCCGCTTCTTCCACCAGGCTTTAAAGGGGTAATCCATAGGATGAGCTAACAAGGGAGTCCTGGCTCCCCTGCTGCACCATATGATGTCTCCCCTTTTAGTGTCAGGCTCAGAAGCTCTTATGCCAATTGCATGTGCTAGCCCTGTTAGCTTGCATTAAGAGAGCCTGATAAATAGCTTCTGGGAGTCAGGCAGGCGCTCCTCAGTGTGCCGTTTATCATCTGCTGCATGGTTAGGTTTTTTGCTCTTCTATCAGATCATTTGAGGAACAGGGTCTTATGAGAAATGTTACTGTCAGGCTGCAGGCATGAAACTCACTGCAAGACCTGTCTACCAGGCAGGAACTATGGTCCTCCTGCAAAAACTGGTTGGGGTCTAGGAAGACTGGACTTCCCAAGAGATGTGCAACTGAGGCAGCGTGATCTTGGGGTTGTGCTGAAAGGGATGAACAAACAGTGTTGTGCCACTACTGTCAGACATCCCAAGAAAAACCTCACTACTTTCCCATTACATGGACAGTACATGAGGTCTCTGCTCGAAGCCACCATCACTAGACAGTATTGTCTCCTGTGTTGTGTGACTAATTGAAACATCTGCCAGTAATGTGAATTTGAAGCACGAGGCCAGTGATTCTCAAACTGGAGAGTAAAAGAGGGTGACCCTGAGAGGAAACCAAGTGAATGGGGAATGGGAATGGGAAAGGAGAGTCTACCTGGAAGTGCCTTTTGCTATCAGAAGCCTTGGGAAGCAGATTTTCCTCACTGTCCTCTGCCAGGAGTTGGGCTGCGATGGTAGCTTAGAAGAGAGAAGTTGCCAAGACACAGTGAATAGAGAGAAAGGATGAATCAGGAAGCTAGTAGGCCCTCATGTGTGCTACTCTGTCTTTGAATATGGTTCCCATATCTGTATCTCAATGGGAGTTCATTGTAAAGTCCCTAAGCTCCTTTCCATACAACTAAGCCCAGACCAAGCAGGGTCAATGCTGAGGTCTGGGTTTTGTGTCTTGGGAACTCACACACACTTCTGGAGCCTCATCACAACAGACCTCTTGGGAGCAACTGGTACGTTGTTTCCATCCAGTCAGCATTTCTGCAGCCAGAAAGAGTGACCAGGTACAAATCAGGATAAACATTTGGCTTTGCATACCTCTGAAAAAGGATAGGCTACTCAGGATCTGACAAAATTGATTGTCTTTGTGCATTAGCCACCCATTAGCTGGGTTTTCATTAGTTAGTTTCTCTCTGATAAGGGAAACTTGTTTGAAAGCAGGAAAGAGGTATCACACTGGCAGGAAAACGATTCAAAACACCAAGTAAACCTGATATTGTCAGTATTTCAAGGTGAGGGGGTTAACTGTGCATGATTCTTAGGGAGAATAAAATGCCTTCATATGATCAATTCCAAGGCATCCAAAAGGCACAGTGCTGACTCTGTCTCCAAAAGCAGAGTAATGAATAGCAGTGACAGTGTGATAATTAAAATGACCTCTTGGAGATATGGATTAGAAGGTACGCAGAGGGGGGATAAGTTCTCCTCTGAATTAATCTAGTGCTAATTTATGACTATCGTTGGGTTTTATAGGGTTTTAGTAGGAGACTTTCAAAGTTGGTTTACTGGGGTGATAATGTTCCTTCTGCATATTCATTGGAAAAACACTTGCAGAATTCCTCATTATTTCTTTTTGAATGATTCTATATATACATATATATATATAATGAGAGATTTTCAGGTATTTGCTTAGCTGCTAAAAAGTCTACTCTAGAAATATGAATAAAGTGATAAAAGCAGCTGTGGAATGACTGTGTTGTTTCATTTTCATTCTTTCCTCCTCACAGGCCCCCAAAGTCATGTCAAAACCATGACATGGACAAGCAGGTTCTGGGAAGCCCTTGTGCTGTCCTGCTCTCGGTTGTCAAGAGCCTCCTGCTACCTGACTTGTAAAAATGAGTCTTTTAAATTTAGATTTAATAACTGGGTCTTCCTAGAAATCACTGTCTCTGCTTCTTGCTTATCTCCTGCCTCTCGTATCTGCCCCATAGACACTAGATATAGATATATGGGCTTTATTTCCAGGTCTTACTGTAGACCTTATGTAGACTGCTCAACTCTGCCAGAGATGTTTTCTTTCTGCTGAGATAGCCTAAGCTTTTAGTTGTATAGAAAGGACAGATTGAAGACAGTTACCCATATGGGAAATGATGACATCCCATTTGTCAGCTCCCATGCTGGTAACCTTCTTCCCATCCTCTCCACCTGCCTAGCAGTACCATAACATCCAAACATAAGGTTATCTGCCAAGAGCATCTGCCTTGTTCCTCAGTTGGGCAGAATGCCCGTTCTGGAGCCCACCCTCCCTATCCTTGTTCCAGCAGGTTATGCTCAAACTCTTTGCTCTTGCTTCCCATTGCATTCCTGTCTCAGTTTGCCTCTAGCACCTTCTGGTTCACCCATTGTCACAGTTGCCCCTACCCCTTTTTTCTACCCTGAGATCCCAATCACGTCTCCTCTGAACCCTATGGACAGAGTTGACTCCATAGTGCTTTCTTCAGAGATCCACCTCTGCTTCCAGGGTTCACCAATCAACCATGTTTCTTGAAAGCTCTTCCTGCCCAGCTGAGGGTGGGAGCCTGAGCCTTTGCAGTGGGAACTTTGTGAGCCACAAAATGAGGGCTTACACTTTGGTGTGGCAGAGTGTGTGTGCTGTGCACACACCATTTCACAAATTCTATGGAAGACTATCTCAGGAGCTGAAAATGTGAGACATTTTCCTCCCAGTCTCTACTTCACTTTTCTCCCACATGAGTGCTGAAGTTCTTCTTCACCTGAGCAGGCAGATCTTGCTTCAGAGACTAATTCAAGCGTCATGAGCTTCTTCTTCCTGGAGACAAGCTATATCTCAGATGTAAGTATGGCATGTTGTAGACTTAGCAGTAATTCTTTACTAGTTGTTTGTGTCAGGTCCAAGGTAAGGTAACACCAGAGATTTTTAAAGGTTCAGAAGCCAATGTGGATCCAAAACTGGGCATCTAATCGACAGAATCTCAGGATCAGAGGCACGTGTTTATCTAAGCACAGATAGGAGGGCTCTTCTTGCAGGCACACCAGAGCCCCATCGCGTTGCCCTGCCTGTTTCCACTCTCTGTTTGGGGAGTTGAAGGGTCCTCCTTCGGTGCAGTAGCAATGTATTTACCTCCTTTTGTACAGAACTGGGTGATGAATATTAAAATACTAAAATTAACATGTTTTCTGTGCATTCTGCTCTCCTGACAAGAAAATCCCACTACAAACCCCTGCACAGGCAGCCTAACTGCTCTGAATTGGACCCTCACTGTGAGGGGATTATATATTCTGATTGGGGCTGCGTTTGCAATTATTTTCTCTGCCACACCAAAGACCTTTACTGCAGAGCTGCAAACCAGTTATAGGAACATGAAATGCTTTGACTTCTTCACTAGGGAAACATTAATCCAATCACAGGTTATGTCCATTACAGACTATGGCAATATTGTATACAGGAATTCCCGGGAGAAGGTTCTACAAAAATTGGAATCTCTCTATAACCATGTTATGAGATTTACTGGTGTGGATAAAATGGGCAGAGTTAAAATTACCAGTCTGGCTATCTCTAAAAGACAGGTGAAGTCTGCTGGCTATCATTGCTTCATAATATTACAAATGGAAAAGCCCTGAAGTAATTGAATAACACATCTGCTGAAAAAAAGAAAAAGAAAAAAAAAACCACCCTTGTGAACTGCTCTAACCTAAAGATAGACTGCAAGGAAACAATGTATGTGCAGCACCCGGTTAAAAGGAAAAATATGCTTTCCTTACCTGGTGCAGGAAGATATCGCAAATGCAGATACAGATTCTCTCTTTGCCTCCTAGGTTATGTATGTGCTTTTTATATATATATGTGTGTGTGTGGTTTTGTGTCTGTCTACCTCTTTTCATACAAAAATGAGTTAAACCAGTTCCCTCAGCAGCCAGAGGCACAGTGCTGGATGGTACCGACTCATAAGCAGAGCATCCTGTGCTGCCTTTTGTACTGGAGGTTGCTAAAAACATTTGACACAGCTTGCAAAGGAGCTGATTTCTGCCCCCCGTTAGAGTCTCCCTGTCCTCTTTCAAAGATTTCAAAGCACTTTGCAAGTGTTGATTAACGTTTTCCCTATGCTTAGCGGGTGCTCTTCAGTGGTCCATAGCCCCGATTTAGTAGAGAGCAATTCCACTGGATCTCTGCAAGCCCAGGACTCCAAGGAAGACGTGCCCTGACGTCAGTGCTGCAGCCATGGCCAGGTGCTGTCTGTCCATGTAAGCAAGCACACCCTGCAGGCACCATTCAGAGGGACAGGATGGCCCACAGCCTGTGACTGCATCAGCACCTCCCTGTGATACAACCAGGTCACCTCCAGAAGAGCCAGGCTTCCTGGAGCTACGTGTTCCAGACCCAGCAGAGCTGGCCAACCATCGCCTTGTTCTTTCTCTGGAGGTAAGAGTGCTATGGACTGGACTTTTTGTGGGGCATGAGAGGGGATTTCAGATCAGATCAGACACGATACGTCCTTCTATGGCTGAGCATGGAGGAGCATCTCTCATTACTCGTGCTCTTCCCCATCTGGTCAATCTAAGTAGAGATCCAAGGGCACCTGACATGAACTGCATTGCAGCAGCATGGCAGCCAGCGGTTGTCACAGCTGGTCAATTCAGGGTGCTGTGATTTATTTCATATTTTGCGCACCTCTCCATGGCAGACCAGCACACATGGAAGGAAGAATACACTTTTGAGACAGCAAGTCTGGAAGTGTTTGGATCTTCCTGTGGAAGGAAGAGAAGAGATGCTGAGAACATGAGTACCGATGGGCACGGTATGTAAAAGTGCTTTGAAATCAGAGTCCATTTTTTTTTTTTTAATGAAGTTGTTGATTAGAGGAGTTCTTTATCATTGAAAATGTTAAGAAGACCCCAATTTACAACATATAAAAATGCTGCTTTTCCAGTAAGACTTGAAATTTACAGTCTGGAAACAGTGGGAACAGAAACCATCCAACTATAACTTAAGCTGCAGTATCAATAGCCTGGGTATACGAAGGAAGATTTTCTTACCAGCTAGTGTTCAGAGGAAAAATAAAGTGCCAGACCAAGTTTTGCCATTGGGGATGAAGTCTTTCTCACAGTCATAAGGGATCCAATAAACCCCTGTGATCCCCCGTTACAGACACAAAATTATACTGAGTATAAAGAGTCCCCTGTTCATTTTGCACATTTAGGGCTGTTACTCCTGGTACTTTCAGCTGAAGCAGCCTGAACAAATGCTGAGGATTTGTACACATTTCCCTTCGGTGCTAGGTGAAAGTGAGGGACTTTTTTTTTTTTGGTTTTGCTCCCTGTGTGTACCACTAAGATTGCTCTGTAGTGTTTACGCCCAATTTTAAGGCTGGATGAAGAGATTTACAAAGGTGTAATTTTTTTAGACCCTAAGTTGCATGATGCGGTGGCAAGATGCCCCTTCAGGGAGACGTGCTGCCGTAAGTGATGAGGCCACTTGCTGGTGTTTGCAGCGCTGAATGCAGAGCGCAGCCCTGCAAGGAGACTTGGTGGGGAAGTTGTCTTCTGGCAAGTCCATGTTGTACTTCACACTTTGATTTCCTTCTCCCCCAAGGCAGATTCCTTTTCCCTCTCGGTCTGTCACAGTCCTGTCACGCTCCCAAAGAATTTGAGCAGCTGATCCTGAGTCACCAGGTGGGAAATATATAGCATGTCTGGGGAGGCTCCACTAAAAATTTGTAAGAAGAGGGAGGGAAAAAAAAGACAGATTTAATTTTAGCTCAGGAAGGCGGTTGTAGCACAGAAGTCTAGTGGGAAGCATCCCTGCCCGTGGCAGGGGAGTTGGAACTAGATGATCCTTAAGGTCCCTTCCAACCTCAATCAATCTATGATTCTATGATTCTTTGGCATGGTGATGGCTCTTGCAGAGCTTGTGGATCAGTAAAGAGGGTTGGGTAAAACCTTTGGTCCCTTAGGTGAAGAAGAGTTTTGCTATTCTTCTAAATACAGCCAGGACTTCACCCTGAAAATCTTGAACGCAGCTCTCAGCTGGATCTGATGTTGCAAGTTTTAGGATAAGGTGAGGAATATTTCTATCTGTGATTCATCTCTACCATCCAAAACCCCATGAGAATTTTATCTCTTACAAATATATAACTTTTTTTTCCATGTGAGGAAACACCATTTGTCGCATGGTGGCCCAAGACTCAGGAGGATGAAGTGAGTTAAAGGAGGACAGAAGCAGGTCACAGACCCAATGAGGGAAGTGAATGAGGTGCCCCAGCTGAGCCAAGGCAGCCAGCTGAGTGATGGCAGTGGGTACTTGGCTAAATCATCGCAGATGCTCCCAAGGCAGTGCTGGCAGAGAGTAAACATCAATTAATAATGGCTGTTAAATGCAGATATTTCATATCTCTCAACCTTGAAAAAATGGGAAGAAGGATTTTTTGCAAAATACTTTCTTTTCTGTCACTCTCACACATGTTCACCTGAACCAAAGTGTCACTCAGCCAACTGGGACTTCCCAAACCATTCATCTGAGGATTTCTGAGTGAAACGGCTGTAAACATCACAGTCCCCTGGTTATCAGCTAGTCCCATGCCCACAATATGATCGGAGAATTGGTGAGATGACAGTTTGTGTGGAAAACCATACCGAGCAGCCCAGAACTCTCATTGCCACTTGCTATAACAAGTGTGGGTGCCACCTTTTCGGATTAATCTTGTTTGCCCAGGACAACCTCCAGCTATCTTTGGTGACAAATCAAGATTTCCTAAGCTTCCTTGCCTAAGCTCATGATCATTTCACACTTACTACATCCATGTACCCCGTAAACATAAAGGTAAGAAGAACATACTTCATTAGAAATTGCAGATAGGTATGGAGCTGGTTAGCTGGAGTAGTTCTGCCATGAATGCCAACTGTCAGGTGTTCTGATACAGCAGAGGTGCAAGACATAACAGGGACAGTATGATGGTGCAAAAACAGTCACAGCCAAGTCCTCCCTTCAACCTTGAGGCACATGGTATTTGAATGAAACTGTTTTCAGGTGCCAACTCCATTTTTAAACAACTTCAACCATATATTTCAAAATCTTAACTGGATTTAGAGTTGTCCATCTATGGGTGGGAAAAAAAAAAAACCTCTGATTTTCAATGATTTAGAAAAATGGTGGGAAGCTGCAGTGTGGGGCCAGAGGTGGAAAGCCAAGCCTTGTGAGAGTGCCATGAAGTATGGGACATGCCAGGTTAAAAGGAGGGCACATTCTGGAAAAGGGAGCTTGTATTTGGAAGTCACTGATGGCCAACAGAGCAACTAGTGGTGGCCAAGGTAAATCTGCCTGATTTTTTTTCCAACCTCTTCTCTCTTTCAGTATCCAGCCACCTGCAACTTTTATAAAAACGTGTTTGTACTCCAGGCAGCCACTGTAGGTTCAAAATATCGGACTTGACCAAAGGCACAACTTAGAGGGACAAAGAGATGCATTCTGCCTTGACATGAGCATATCAGCACGTTTGTGGTCAATGTCCTGTCTGCATGTCCCCCTGATGTGGAGGGGGCTCCTGGGGGATAGGAACAACCTTCAGACATTTTTGTAATCCCTTACCCTTAATGCACTTAGGCCAAAATCCTCTGCTACTGTGTGTGGGTGAACAGCTACAGGTAAGTTAATACAAACAATAATAATGATCAGAAGCATATGTATCAGCAGCGGTTCAGAATAGCCCTGTGTTTCTGCACTTGTGAAAGAGAAGCACATCCGATATGCTCAGCCCTTGGCTGCCCCAAAGCATTTTCTTGTGCTGTTAGGAAGATGAGAATGCTGTGTGCTTTTGGAGAGGGGATCAATTGGTGGAGCTAAACATCACTAAACCCTTGTTACTGCCTGCCACAAATTTAACCAAACCTAACAGAAAGAAGCAAGTGGTCCCTGGTGCAACCATGGATGGCAGCCTGGTGCATGGATGCAGCCACATGGAGCAGGGACAGGGCTGCTCATTGTGAATTGGGTACGTCCCAGTCCCGCCTGGGCCAGTTCTGGCATCAGAAAAGCAGTTCAGTCCCAAACCAAGCCATGAGGTTAATCATTCATCAACACAACTGCACTGACGCCAGTGCAGAATAGCAGGAAAGACTCTATCCCCCTGTACTTTTAAATCATCAAGCTAATAAGTACCTTGGATGATAAGATGTAATCTTTTAAATGCAGTATGGATTTCTTCCCTGAATTATGCATGATAACATCTTTAGGCATAAGCTTTATTTTTTTTACCGAAAGAGCTGTCTTTAGGTGGTGGTGGCAGTAATCACTCTGTTTTACAATTCAGCGGGCTGGCCCAGGGAAGGCTCCCTATTGCTAGACAATCTCTGCTAACTTCCTAAGAGTGTTGGGCCCCAGGATGGTGTCAGAGCACCTCCAGGAGATACGAGGTTGTTAACCGTTAGTTCAACAAGCTGATACTGGTCGCCAAGCAAAAGTACCCAAGTGTCACATTGAGAGAGATCAACAGGGGGAAAAGGAATGAACACCAATGCTTCAAAGGCGACTGGACAAATTCAGATCAAACCTGGTCACACATAGTCTCCATCTAGGGCTCACTGGTTGCCCAGGGGTATATGAACATAAAACCCCCACTTTTTAACTGGGAGGGTGATCAAACACTGGAACAGGGCACCCAGAAAGGATGTGAAGTCTCCATCCCTGCAGTTACTTAAAAACCAGGTGAACATAACCTGCTGTAGCTGACCTGGCCTGAGCAGAGGGGATGGATGAGATGACATCCTTTCCAACACCATCCATTCTGTGATTCTTTTTCCTGTTTCTTATACCTGTTTCTGACAATTTTATTGGTCATTTTGCAGCAAGCAGTGTAATGATATTAATATTTAGCCCTTTTGCAGCATTGTTCACTCCTTGATCTACGATGCCTTTAATGAGGTGTGCAGTTCATCATCCCTTTTCAACAGCTAGGGGACCTGGGGCACTCGAAAAAGAAGTCATTTGCTTCAAGACATTCAGGAAGACAGGGGCAGGGGGACCAAATTTCCCAAGTGTCACCTCCCACTCCTTGACCAGCACTGCAACTGCAATGCCTGTGCAAGTGGTATTTCAAGAGAGATGCCTGCTGTACCCAGCACCCAGTGACGGCAGAGGCTGAAGGTGCTGGACACAGCCCTTGACCCATGGATGTAAATCACAGCAAAGCAGAAATGCTTCCCTGCTTTGCCAGGGAGACAATGGCCCTGGCAGCTCTGCTCCAGTGAGTTCAGCTGAACCGCAAACAAGCAGGCTGGTGCTTTAATGAAGGTGTATTCACAACTGGTAAAAATAGTCTTTACCCAGCACTGCTTCAAACTACAGGTTTCCTTTCTGTGTATCACATGATGTTTTTTTATTATTTTTATTTTTTTTTCCCAGTGTTTCTACTGCAGTTTTCAGATTTGGCCAAGTTGCAACACATAACAACAGAAACATTATTTCTTAATAGTACTATTATTACCAGTCTTTAGAGATTGATGTTTCTAACATAATATAAATTCCTTAACTAAAGCTCACATGGCTGTGATTTTGCATCTCAATGTATTTTGATCTATTGACAAGTGCACCTTCATAAAAAAAATAACGTTCTGGTTTTTGTCATGAATAAATATTGAAAATCCAGCAGAAGTGCAGATGTGTGCGCCTGTCTACAGACACACAAGCACAGAGCCCCCACTATAAATACTTGCTTAAATCCCAGATTCTGACAAATAGGAACGATCTGCTTGTTACTGTTTCGATGAGCTGAATAAATATGTGGACTTTGTTTGTATGGAATACAGGAAGCAGGCAATGGCCATTTATGGACTATTAATCACAGCCATGTATTTTTTATTTCCTATTTATGGGTGATAGAGTGGGCTGAATTTTAATCAGCTCTCACTATGGTGGGTTTTCATGTTTTTGCTTTCAGCAGTTAACACTTTGGAGATATCAGAAAAGGAAATGAGTAGAATGGCAATGGACTGGGATCACGCTCTGTTTTTAGCGATGACATTGCTTACTGCCTTCAAAGAAGGAACCAAGTGTCTCGTGAGAGTGGGCTTCTGAGAAGGTAACTTGGAAATGGGTGCAGTTAATGATAACAACACGTGGCAGTCAGTAGAATGGCAGAACCAGGGTTGTCTTTAGTGTAATTTGCACTGTCTCTACCTTATAGGTATTAAAACTAATGCAAAACAGGGAACGAAATGCTACCACTGGCATGCAAGGAATATTTCTATGTGGAGGTGTTTTACAGCTGTTCAAGTGAGATAGTTGTAAGCAAGTGGAAAAGGGAGGCTCCAGTCTCCTGCCCCGCTGTGTCGGTGATTCCTTTGACAGCAGGAATGTCTAGCAATGAACATGGGGGTTTAATGTTTTCTGAACTTGTTATCTGGTAGATGAAACTGGCTTTTCTTAATGGTCAGAACTGGGAGCTAGCCCTGCCTGAAGGGAGAATGCTGCCCTCCCTGGCCTCTGACTCCGGTAGTTGTAGCTTGAAAGATTGGCAGAGCAAGTGCTGTAAGATTTCAGGTAGAGCTCAGCAAGGCTCATCTAAGGATTATTGCAGCAAGGGCTCATTCGTTCTTCCTTGTTTTTTAACTTAAATATGCAGTATGGCAGAATGCTTTTCAGCAGAGACACAATCTTCACCCCTTTGTTCAAGAAGTGGAGAGAAGAATAATTAACAGAGCCCTTACCACTTCTCCTTGGATGATTCTCAGTTTGACCTTTACAGTACTAAAGTGGTATTAAGATAAGAGTCATGTGCTGTATCCTGACCTCAGTTACACCATGGCACATCTGAATTTGGAGTCAGACCACTGAAGTAATTAGAATTGACTGGGACAAAGACTGGTATTTGATATTTCTGGCATTTACATTCAAGGTAGTCAGCGGGATCCATTCCATCACCCCACACCTGCCCTATGTATGCCGCACACAATGTGTTTATTATGTGCAGTGCTAATCGCACAGCAGGTAATTAAAATGGAGAGCATTTTAAAAGTCAAATAGGCCTTTTACATCACATAATTTGGGATGGGGGCCAGATTGGTCTGGATGATTTAGATACCTAACTCAATCAACGAGTATGAGACATCGAAACGCCTTTGGAAAAAAAAAAACCCGCAGTCCCTAATCTTTAAATTTCATCTTTAATTTTGGAGTGAAATTGGTGCTTAGAAAATACAGCTCAGGGAGGGCAGGGAAAGAAGAGTCCAGTGAGCAAAACTGAAATCTCGCTGAGCCAGGGACTGTCGCCAGCCAAAGAGGAGACGGGAAATTAGCAGGCAGCTCAGGCTGGCTCGCTCACAGGAATACACTGACAAAATC
Organism: Thinocorus orbignyianus; assembly: GCA_013400375.1. Classification (NCBI taxonomy): domain Eukaryota; kingdom Metazoa; phylum Chordata; class Aves; order Ciconiiformes; family Thinocoridae; genus Thinocorus; species Thinocorus orbignyianus. Next base: position 500,325 of record VXBW01005154.1, on the reverse strand, counting down.
GATGCAGGGAGATGACGCCATCCATCCCCTGAAAACCTACAGTCCTTTAAAATGAGGGCTCCTGGGTGACAGATACTTTTCCAGGCATTAAGAGACTCTGGCAGCCCAACCAAAGTACAAGATCAAGAAAGTAAATTTGAAGAAGTTACTTTATTACAGATAACGCTGCCTTTTCCAGATAGCCACGCTTCAGTTAAACCCACCGAACCAAACGCCACGTTGCAATTCAGTTGGGAAAAGCAGCTTGCCCTCAGATATGATACAGGACAAGCAAAATTAATAATTTTGAGATGTATCATCATAGGAAGAATGTGAGGATATATTTTTCTTCTTTATATTGGGACTCTTGAGATTCTCCTCCTGGGATATTGCTTAAAGCCCAACTTTGTTGGTGCTACTCAGATCCAGTTTTCATACCCTACCATAAAAAAAGACCTTGGAAGAGAAAGCAGCATTATATTCTGCAATATATATGGCCATATGCAGTGGGCCAAGCGGAGAAGAGCCACTTCACCAAAGAGCGTTACTCAACAATGAGAAGAATTGAAGTGATTTTTGTGAAATGAGGATTTAGCCCACAAAGGGGCTTGGGGACATGAAGACTTTAGAGATTTGGAGGCAAATTGATGGCTTCTTGCTTTGAAGTCAGCCTGAGAATGCAGAAAACCCCTCTGAAATTATCTGCTAGCTACAGGTTATCCTTGGTATTGGGATGGGGATACTTTGGCTTTTCTGGAGCTAGTGAAAGATCTGTCTTGAGAGCTGCCAATATTCCAGCACTGGAGATGTATACAGGTTTTGGCATGTAAGACAGGACTTGCAGGGGAAGAAACGCTGTGTGAGTACAGTGATGGAGATAATAAGGAGTTTCCTCCTGGATGCATAAAAGCCTTTGAGGTTTCTCAGGGTCATACTTGTAAGCCCAGTTTGAGAAGACTATTGCTTGAGTATGCCTGAGTGTTCACAAAAAAGCACACATACATGCACGGGCAGTCAGGTATCAACAGAAGATTTCTGTTGGTCCCCAAGCATGGCCAGTTTGTCACACCTAGTGAGTGTGAACAGCATGGAAGTGAAGTTCCGCTTCTCAGGAGAAATAATAAAGCTCTTTTATGTAATATACTGTACTGAAGATTATCAAGGTCATCTTCACAAATTCCAAGTCCAACTCTTTTTTATTTTAGTAGGAATTAAACTTTCAGATCTCACATGTGACTTTGAAAAGTCTCAGTTTGTAGGTCAGAAACACCACAGAGATTTGCAACAAGTTACTCCTCACCGTAGGCTTTGTCCACAAACAGACACAGATCAATGGAGTGGGACTCAAACAATGGATGCAGGCCAATGACCAACATTTTGTACCTTCCAAGCCCTGGGACCACATCACAATGTATGTGGGAACCACAGCAGAGGATCCAGCTGACAGAAGATGCACGGTCCAGCCTCACTGTGTGAAAGCTTCATCCAGATGCTCTTGTTACCCTGTGGCATCCACGCCATACCAAATTAGAGCCATGACTTGATCTTCAAGATGCAAAGCAAGCCAGTACAAGTCCTCTTCAACGCTCAAGCAAACGTACAGTAAGTTCAGGTGTGTATTTGATTGCCCATCGTGGGGGGCAGAGGCCTCAATAACGGGGAATACTGGAGACATTACATTACAACATCAGCCTGGGTTGTGAGGGTTCTTATACTAATTTCCTCCTCTGGCCCGTGAAGTAAATCTTTATTTCATTTTTTCACTCCAGTTTCTGTCTAGATCAGCATTCAAATACAGCAAAACTAGGGAAGAATAGACTAAAATTTGTGCTAGAGTCCAAGCCAATAGGTAAGTGAAGACACAGTTCAAGATGGCAGCATCATTCAATCAACTGTGACCACGTGTCAGCTGAAAAGGAGTCAGAGAAGGATTGTGCCTTCAGTCTGATGTTTTTAGACCACGTGTCAGCTGAAAAGGAGTCAGAGAAGGATTGTGCCTTCAGTCTGATGTTTTTAGTCCTCCATCAGGCCTTTGCAAGACACGACAGTAAGTATGGTCCCCAAACCCCAACAGTTTAGAAGAAAAAGCTACTCCCAGGGCGTCTTTCTGGAAGCAGCAAAGTTGCAGCTTTAGATTGATGCTCATTTTTATTTTGTGATCATAGCTAATTAAAAGAAATTAATAGAAACATAGCCAGATCCAAAAGTTTATTAGAAAAGAAGCATTGTAGTTTAATTATGCCACTATGTTGTGTATGACACAAAGCCCACTGAAATCTGAATACTTGATGATCTCTGGAATTTGACTAAGAGCTCTTCGGCCTTAGGGAGAAACTTGACAATTACTAATCTACATATGCTGACAATCTCTACATATCAGGGGCCCCAAGAGGGTCTTTAATTGCTCTGTAAACTTCAGACTGGAGTGTTCTTCAGTAAGAAAAAACAAGATGCTGCATTCAAGCTAAAAAAGAGTGGTAGTTGACATGTTTATTAAATACCCCCAGGCCCCAAAGGATTGCAGGGTGGAAGATTCTCTGGGTAGAAGTTATAAATGCGGCATCGGATTTATTCAAGACAGAACAATTATGCGTGGATGCCCAGGTGCAATTGCGGCATGACGGATCCAGGAAAACTTTCTGCAAAAGCATTTCGGCAATTCCAAATCACGTTTCTATTCTCTCGCTTGCACAGCCCTTTTTGCCACGTTTGCTTGAGTTTTACTACTGTGCACGTAAAATGTCAGCATGACTTGAATTGAAGTGGGCAGTGGGTTTTGTAAAGGCGCAGACCTGAGCTTTTTCAAAAGTAAAAGCTGTGATGTTTTCTCCATGTACCTGGCAGGGGAAGGACTTCTATCCCCCAAGATAACCTTCAGCACAGGACCTGAATTTGTACCAGAACTGTTAGCAGATCTGACTCAAAATGTGACTGCAGGAAAACTGATCATTTCATAGGAGAACTGATAACTTCACAATCCTTCCCCTTAATTTGACACAAGCCTACACTTTGATGATTAAGGTTACTTGTGTGTTATGGACAGGAGAGAAGGTTATTCTGGCTCATTCTCCTATTGCTGTATTGGCTTGATGATGTTGGCTTTGATGTTTACCTTGTATGTCGTCAACATAATCACCAAGCAAATTCTGAGTGCTACATTTCTCATTTTATTTCTTTGCATTTCAGGAACGTCTAAAGTTATCTTCCCACTGCCATGATTGTTCTCTACTCTGACTGAACTGGCCACAGTGCACAGAGAAAGAAGTAACATCAACCCTTCCGGAAGCCGCCTGACACAGCAGCATCAGACTAAGTGAGGGGTTTTATGAAGTGCTTTATCATTTCTGGGGAGCAGAAGGAACAGACTGAGCTTGGACTGCACCCCAATAGGATGTGCAGCGCTCGCCACAAGGGGAATGCCTTGCCCTGCAAGGAAGTTGATTAGGAAATAATTAGAGGGAACAAATCTGGGAAATCCCAGTGCCCAGCTTCATTCTGACCAATAATGACACAACCCAAACCTTTGAATTTGGGGAGGGAGAGTGTTACCAATGCAACGTGTTAAACAACTCCAGTGAGCGATGGCACCACTATAACACTTGTTTATTAGCAAAATGCATCTGATCTCAAAGGCCTGCATGACAAGTTCATTACATATCAATTTAATTAGCTGATTTACATTTAATTTACATTTCAATTAATGTCTTTAGCAACAAAACGTTGCCTTAATAGGGTAATTGCCTGTTAGGCAATATGTAAAAGAATAAATAGTCACATTCTGAGGAAGAATTCCTATTTTCAATTTTTTATTACCATAAATAACCTAAATAATTATTGCTCTTAAGGGGCCACGTCCCAGTTCCCTTCTGGGCCTAATTATAAAGACTTAGTACCTCATTAAGCAAAATGGTTTCAGAGTCACAGAAAAGCATTACTCTAATCGTGACTCATTAGTTTCAACAAAAGAGGGGAAAACTGCAAAAGTCGGCACATTTCAACATATTATTCTTGTGGTTCATAAGCAGCAGCGCATTTGAGAAGTGGCTGTTACAGCTGTGTAGGCGTTTCTGTCATGAAGCCCTATTTTCAGAAGGGTATTTTTTGTGTGTAACTTTGGTCATTAAAAGAGAGTCACGTCCGACTGGAAAAGCTGGCACGTGCACCCCTGGCATGGAGCAAGAAGCTTGAGCAAACTTTTGGTTTTCTGTTCCCCAGGTGCTCAACTTTTCCCCATGCAGCCACACACGCGGTGGCTGGGTTTGAGGCCGTGATATTGGATCCATCTTCTTCTGCCATGTCAGAAGGGTTGCTTGCATCACCATAATATAGCCCAGTGAGTAGAAAACAGTTGTGTCTTTTAGGATTTGCTTGAATTCAATGCTTTATCACAGTGCTTCCTTTCTGGTAGAGAGCAAAATATTGACTGCAGGCTTGGGTGCGACCAGACTGCGACTCTAAGGTGGTTAGTGTTGGAGCCAAGCCACACGGCAAAGTGATGTAAAAGGCTGATCTCCCATACACTCTGGTGGTCTAAATTTGTTCAAAAAGCCATGGAAGGTTTGGCATGGTGGTTGAGAGTTTTATACTCCATTAGGCATGGACTCCCTGTACTAGTTTAACGTTACACCGGATCCAGCAAGTCAAGGCAAAGCCAATGTTAAAGAATGAACCTGGCACAAGCTCCGTGTTAGGAGCCTTGGCTGATACGATGTGTGTGTCTGCCCTTTGTCTGCATGAAGTTTGTTCTGCTGGAGATCAAGTGGCATAGAGATCCAGAACCGATGGCTGAAACTAAGGCATTGGTTGTATTTCCTTAAAATGCCATCATGTAAGGGAATAAAAAGGGACTGAGAAAGATATTGTACAGTAAATAACCAATTCATAATGTTCTAGAAATATATAAAGCTTTTAAATAGAAAGTGTTTAATCAGAAAACAACCTTTTTATATAGTATTAGCTTCCTCATTAACCTTTAATGATGATTCATATGTAAAAGAAACCTAAACTAAACACCATGTTTTTGTTTCTTATGTTGTAGATAAATATAAAGCTAGAAACAGGCTTTCTTAATGATAGTATTGTGCAGTTGTAAGAACACAAAATTGGGGGAGGTGTTTGCTTTTTTTCCCTTTCTTTTCCTTTTTTTTTTTTTTTTTTTGTGATCAGCTGTTAGTGTCCTCTTCTTACAGGTACCACAGAAATGTTAAACGGCATGTCATATCCTAGAGCCGTAAGCAGAACCCCTACCCTCACAGTACAGCCATCCTGCTCTAAAGTCTGCTGAGGTCAGTGAGGCTTTTAGTGGATCTTGGAATTCATCTTCAACCCCAAAGTCTTCAGACAATCCCAGACTGCTGTACAAACGCTGCACAATACTGTGCCACATCACCTGGTGTAACTCACTCAGCTCCAGAGGGCATACATCTGGACTGTGTGCCTGGGCAAATTTAATGGCAGAGATCAGAGAAGTTCTAGTTCTTTAGTGCTTCATTTCTCTTTAACGGGGTGCTGTATGTATATACCATTAGGGCAGTAAAAAAGAAATCAGGTGGGAGTCACTTTCTTCTAATATAATACTAAATGAACCCTTCTGCTAGGATAAGGAGATCTGCTGTCCTTGGGAGAGAAAGAGAGAGAAGCTTATGCCTCCAAAAAAATGTCTTATTACCTTCAGAAGTTAATTGCTTAGGACTCAGATGTATCTCCTCATAGTTTGCATTTTCTTTTTGCTCCTACACTTGATGGATCTGGGATTCTCTTCCAAGCTGCTAACTCAATTTTTACTTTTTAAAGCTCATTTAAAACCTTTCCTACTTTCCTGCATCTGTGATTAACACTAATCCACTCTACCCTTTCTCTTCCTACAGCTTCTTACATTCGCCCCTTGCTGCAGTCTGCAAGAATTCTAATTGGCACCTGCTCTTCTTTTTGGGTTCCCATTTTTTTCTTTCTTCCTGCTCCATTTTCTCTCTGTTGCTATCTGGGCTGCTCTGTGCCATCCTGTTATACTTTCTAGCCCAGATCTGCCTAGTGCTGTAAAGGATTTGATGATTTTCTTTAGGAAGGACTCTATTAATAGCCACAATCCTGCCCCTTTACAAATCTTCCTTACAATGAAAAAAGTAAAAAAAGTGTTCTGCCCTCCAGAGTGAATTCCATTGAAAACCAAAAGTTCTTGTTAAAAAAAAATAAAATAATCCCTCTCCATTCCTGATGGAATGGAGAAATTTTAAAGGAGCAATACTGTAATTCACGCGGAATTTGAGCATAGATCTCAGAGCTCCCTATTAGAAAGGGTAACTTCAGCTGTTATTTCAAGAAAGCATTTCCGTTTTCTTCTCTAATACAGCAAAAAGATACAATTATATAAGAGGAAAACAAGCCAGCCAGAGAACCAAGAAGGTTCTCTGGTGACTTTGCTGTTGTCAATCAAATTAACATGGAAGAGGCTCAAACACAGTTACTTTAATGGGCAGAGGGACAAAATTCCTGACACATTCCATAGAGGCTTTGGAAAAACAAGTGACTAGATGCTATCTGAGCTGGATGAGGCCAACAGAAGCCAGAGCCTAGGACTATCGTGGGATGTGATGGATTTTGAGCTTAAATCCCCATTTCCCATATCCAATGCCAAAACTGTGATTCGTCAGCCCCCTGTTCAGCTGTTGCCTCAGCCCTGCTGCCCAGAAGTGAAGCTTTTCCCCTGGAAAACCAGTGTCTGATGCTCCTGGATGTGCTCAGATAAGAACCTCTGACAAGCCTGGAGCAACCTTGTGCTTTTGTGACTTCAGAAGCCAACAGTCCCTGCTGCCCTTCCAGTACCTCCCTTGTCAATGCCAGGTGCTGCAACACATGAGCTCTAAAGCTTCTTGCTCAGAGCCCTCTCCTTGGGCCTCTGCTCAGCAAACACTGCTTTACCATTCACATTTTTTTAACACCCTGTGCATCACGGACCATTAAATACTGCTGTCATTCTTCTTTTTATTTGACTAAAATATGTTTTGTTTTGACAAAAGCATCTCTTTCGTTAGCTCCTCACTTTCCTTTGATATTGTCAAAAAAATGGAGAATTCACTTTCTCTCTGATAGCTTGTTCCAGTGGCTACTCACTTTCTCTGTTACGCTGCAATGCCCAATATCTAATTCAAATTTTTCTGGCTTCAGCTTCTAGGAACTGCCTTTTGCTATGCCCTTCCCAGTTATATTAAAGATCCATATAGTATCCTGCATTTTTCAACACAAAGTTACTATCCACAATAATTAAGCCACAGCTTTCGGCTATTGCTATTTGGTGCTATTGCTGCCCCAGCTAGAGCCACCAGAGGTAACTCATTTTCCGTTAGCTGTGGGTCTTCAATGCAGATTCCAGGCACCGTATTGTACATTTCCAAGCCAGCTGCTCTGAACCACTGCAGGACCAAAGTCCTTGTCTCCGGGATAGCAGAAAAATGGACAAGAATAGTTGGTAATTTGTTTCCTTCATGGCCATCATCTTGAGTTGCTTTGCCAACCCGACATTGTTCTTTTCTTTGCTTTTTAAATACAGAGCTGTACATACATAAGGAATAAAGAGCTCTAATTTATTCTGCAAAAGTGTTCATCAAGTGAGAGACAGGACTCTGGGAAAAGATTAAGAGCTTACATTTTTCATTTGACTTATTTCACATAAAATTTCATAGAGGATAAAATGATGGGAGGCAAAGAAGCAATGATATTTCTGTTTTATCTCTGTCTAAGGACCATAAATCTTTCTGAAGTATCATTAATTATAGCAGCGCCATTCACAACGCTATTGTTAAGGGTCTATCAGCACTCCCATTATAAACCCCTATTTTCAGAGGTTTATAACTTGGTTAGAAGAATTTTGTTTCGGGCAAAAACTTCATTGTGGCAATGTCTCCATCTAAGACAACTTTTTAAAAATGTAAAACGCAGAGGAAAGTGTTCCCTCTTTTGAACTCAGTTAGGGAGAGACCAGGAACTCTCTAGGGGAACAAAGCTAGTGCTGCCTTGGCTGGTTGTATCTTTACCATTTCTGAATTTCGAAGAATGTAGTCATAGAAGTTATCACAGATGAATTTAGATCGTTCCTTTAAAATTCAGCTTTCCAATTACTGCAACTGAATTCAAGATCTGGAATATTCCTCTAGTGGCTGTAACCAAATCAGATTTGCTTTATTCTTTAGCTGCAGCTAGTCAAGAAAGAATTCAGCAGACCTGAAAAACAGCTACCCGTTAAGAAAACCTCAGCATCTTTAGGTAGCTTTTTTGTTTGTTTGCTTGCTTTGTTGCAGGCATTACTTGCATCAAGAATCAGTGAGGTTAACGGTCAAATCCACCAAAGGGAGTACTGGCTTAGCAGCGACACAGAGGAATTGCTCTTTCACGGTTGAGCCATGGTGAAATGTTAGATAGGCATTGCATTTCTCCAGATGTGTAGTGAAAAGTGCTCTTCAGTAGGCATCTCTCACCCAGGAGAGCACAGCGAAGAAAGGTGGCTGTTTTGCCTACATAACAACACAACCAGGTGGCCTTTCTCCTGTAGCAACTTGTAGGTTCATCAAGGAAGCCTGAGAACTCCGCTCAGTTGTGTCCTTGCACGTTAGGAAAGAGCAAGACACTCAATAAGATGGGATCAACAAAATCACTGTGGTCTTTTTCTAAAGCAATGGATATTAATGAATGCTAACTTCTGGACAACTTTTTTCCTGCTTTAAAGTAGAAATATTAGATGAAAATGTATTTTGCGAAGCGTGTGCCGAAACCCTCAGGTAATCTCCATCCTCTGTCCTCATCAATAATCTAACACTCTACCTTCCCTGTTACATTACTGTCTGCAGTAATGCAATTCACTTTGGTCCCCTTAGATCCTATTAGAATCTCTCACATTACAAATTTCTTCCAGCTCTGCTCTAGAGTGTACTGGGATTGTTTAGCCTTAGCTTCTGCTGGCTGTTACCACCCTTTGCCCAGGAACTGACTTCTGTGAATTGCACATTTAACCTAGCAGTGAGCGAGAAGATCAAAATAAGTAACGCATGTGGGTATTGTCCTATGAGGTCCCTAAAGCACTCCGATTCTGCTTTGAAAGCAGTTGAATGTACCTTGTGATAATGAGTTCCACTATCTAAAGTACCTTCTTCTATCAGCTTTGATCGTGTTGTCTTTTAATTTCATTGCATGTGTCCTTTGAAAGGATAAATAAGCATGGGTAAATAGAAGAACCCATTTCTACATATTATTCAGTCCCTTATGTACCACTTTTGTATTACATCTTATTTTTCTCCTCTCTAAAGTAAAACAGGCCTAATGTTTTTGTTTGTTTGCCTTTTCTAATATGGAAATCTTTCCATACCTCATAATTGGTTGCTGTTATTTGAGCAGGTGTCTTCCTGGAATTCTCCAGTTATTAATGACAGACTGCCGTACTCAGGGATGATATCTAAATACAGGGCTTGACGTGCAGTAAGACACAGATTTCTTCTGGCTACTCCATCAACATCAGGGGCTTAAAGCAGGCAGTGAGAGCTCCCTGACAATGCTCATAAGAACTGCAGTAGGAGGTGGAAAAATGTGGAAATATCCTTTATATCCTTCATTGTTATTGCCACAATGACTGTGCTACACCACTTTTCACCCAGTGTAATGCTTCCTAAGTTTAAGGAGAAAACTATTCTTGGCTTCTAATCAAAAAAGTGCCACTGACAAACTCAGCCATCTTAGACGTGCTCTCCGATGTCTAGTTTTATCTGATCTAATTCTGTCTAATCCACAATAGTATTTTTAGATTCTGAACTTCAGAATATCCACTGTTTGCAAACCTGACTCTTCCCTTTTTTCCCACTTTACCTATTTTGTAGTGTATTTCAATACATTGAAACTCCTGAAGCCTGACCCTCTGGAGCACTGCATGGTATAAGTCTTGTGATAATGACCTTAAACCAGTGCAAGCTCACTCTTTTGAGTTACTCCTGGTTTGATAAACAAGAGCAGAATTGGATATGTTGATTATACCAGGGTTCTTCCATAGCAAGCATGTCGGAGGGGCTGGAGGAGAGAAAAAGATGAAGCTCTTAAACAGAGGAGATTGCAAAAACCTTAACATAATGCACAGCCGTCATCCAGGCTCTTTATTGCATGGAACTAAGTATAAGTAGTGTTATAAGAAGATTTAGTTTTGTCAAAGCAAAGGAATTCATGCGCTTTCACAGCAGGGAAACTTTATAGCAGTTAAAACCTCAGGTCTATTAAAGTAGCATGCACTTTTTGTAGTTTTGCTTATCAGTTTTGCTTATTAGCAAATGGATTTGTGCTGGAAGTCTGGCTTTCCCCTTGCTGTCCCCCAAATCCCTGCATCATTGTTCCTGCAGTGAGAATGTAAGGCTATATTATGCACTTCGTCATAATGAGAAGGTCCAGATGGATCTCACAATGCTGCAGAAAGGGCTGGACAGGAAAAGCACTGCAGCAGCAGCTGCCTTTCTTTCCAAGGCCCAGCGGGGCAAAGCGGCAGAAACTCTGTAGACCAGAGGGACAAAGAAGCATCTCTGTGCAGAACGCATAACCCCCCAGTCTAACCCAGATCTTCCTTGGCTTACCAGGGAAAAGCACTGAAATTCATTGCTGCCTTATCACTTTGGAGCTTTCTGTCCTGCCTTGTGCTCCTTTTTCAAGGGTTATAAAGTACTTCTGTTCCAGGGCACTGCACATGGATATTAAACTTTCATCAGAAACGTAATGCCATTTTTGATTTCAGCATTTATCTATCTTCTGTTCTTATATGGCCACGCTTACCATAATATCTCATACTTCACAATCCTTAACACATTATTTATCCCTCCAAAAAACATGTATGTGAAAGGTACCTGAAAATAAGCAATAAACCATTTTAATACTGTTACCATCTGAGGCTATGGATCTTTGAGAATTTTCTTCTCATTAAGTCTGGAATGCCATTCATAACCTTGAGACTGATAATGCATAGAAAATTATTTTATCCAAGTGTAAACCCCTCTTTAATATATGTATTAGAGGTCTGCAATTCAAAAATGAGTCTTTTCGAGGCACTAAATACAGAATCCTGTCCTTTGCTCAGACCACTAAAAAAAAAAAAAAAAGACCTAAAAGACATTTTTTTCCTACAAGATTGACAAAATAAAATAAAGTAAATCATGGCACGCATGTGAGCCACTGCTCTCTTTTGGATGCGATTATAATTATCCACTGCGGTTTTTCCTGTCTACAGCTGTACTTGCAAATTTGGAAAGAATATTTAAAGGCTTAAACTCCCTCACAGTTTGTGGCTGAAATGAACTGCAGTTGCCAAAACACAAAGTCAGAGTATTTTGGTGTTTTACGTGACTGTAAATACACAGAGAACAACTGAGCAGCAAAGAGGTTGGGGAATACAATTTATAGCATAGAATCAAAGAATGGTTTGGGTTAGAAGGGATCTTAAAAATCATCAAGTTCCAAGCCCCCTTCCATGGGGACAGACACCTCCCACTAGACCAGGTTGCTCAAAGCCCCATCCAGCCTGGCCTTGAATGCCTCCAGGGCTGGAACATCCACAACTTCTATCTGTCCATTGGTCATAATGGTGATCAAGATCAGTGGTGTATATTTTAATTTGTTCAGGAATGCAAGCAGAAATGTATGCCTGAAAAGGCAGTTTCAGATGCAAGTGTAGAAACGAGTCTCTGAACATGGGATCTGTCGAAATATACCACATCCACTCTGTGTCTCACCCACCAACAACAGAAGTTGGTTGGTATCCCTCTTTTTCTGAAGGGCAGGCTCTCCTGGCCTCTTTCCAAAGGAGGCCCAGGAAACCAGAGAGATACAGCCACATCTTGAGTTTCATGCTCCTTTTGGATGCCCCAGAGCATCTTGTGCAGTCTTGTCCCGTTCCCTGCCCTACCCTCAGACACTTTGGCTTTCATAGACTCATAGAATCATCTGGGTTGGAAGGAACCTCCAAAGGTCATCTAGTCCGACCTCCCTGCAGTCATAGGGACACCCCCAACTAGACCAGGTTGCCCAGGGCCTCATCGAGCCTCACCTTGAATACCAGCCTTTTAGTATCTGAAGGGAGCTACAGGAGAGCTGGAGAGGAACTCTTTATCAAGAAGTGTAGTGATAGGACAAGGGGGAATGGTTTTAAAATGGAAGAGGGAAGGTTTAGATTAGATATTGGGAAGAAATTCTTTCCTGTGTGGGTGGTGAGGCACTGGAACAGGCTGCCCAGAGAAGTTGTGCATGCTCCATCCCTGGAATTGTTGAAGGCTAGGCTGGATGGAGCTTTGAGCATCCTGCTCTCGTGGGAGGTGTCTCTGCCCACGGCAGGGGGACTGGAACTGGATGATCTTTAAGGTCCCTTCCAACTTTAACCACTCTTCTATGATTCTATGATTCTATCTCCAGGGAAGGGGCCTCAACCATCTCCCTGTGCAATCTGATCCACCCATCTTTCAACACAGCACCCACCACTGCGACTGTCTGCCCTTCGGGAGGCTGAGGGGATTGAAAATTCCTTCACCTTTCACACACCCCAGCAACACCAGAACGCCCGCCCCGCTATTACGGAAAGAGATAACGGTTCTTGGCGCAGGGCATTGTGGGAAAGGGCAGAGGCGCCCCTCGGTGCACTGTGCTGAGGGAGTGATGGTGGCCAGGAGCTGGCCGGGCGTTGCGAGGAGGAGGAGGGGAAGGGGAAAGGGGAGAGGAAAGGGAAGGTAAAGAGGAAAGGGAAGAGGAAAGGGAAGGAGAAGGGGAGCTGGAGCCGCCCGCGCCCTGTGAGGAAGGGTGCGCCTGCGCGGCGCGGTGGGGACCGGAAGCGCCCCCTCGGNCCCTGCCCTACCCTCAGACACTTTGGCTTTCATAGACTCATAGAATCATCTGGGTTGGAAGGAACCTCCAAAGGTCATCTAGTCCGACCTCCCTGCAGTCATAGGGACACCCCCAACTAGACCAGGTTGCCCAGGGCCTCATCGAGCCTCACCTTGAATACCAGCCTTTTAGTATCTGAAGGGAGCTACAGGAGAGCTGGAGAGGAACTCTTTATCAAGAAGTGTAGTGATAGGACAAGGGGGAATGGTTTTAAAATGGAAGAGGGAAGGTTTAGATTAGATATTGGGAAGAAATTCTTTCCTGTGTGGGTGGTGAGGCACTGGAACAGGCTGCCCAGAGAAGTTGTGCATGCTCCATCCCTGGAATTGTTGAAGGCTAGGCTGGATGGAGCTTTGAGCATCCTGCTCTCGTGGGAGGTGTCTCTGCCCACAGCAGGGGGACTGGAACTGGATGATCTTTAAGGTCCCTTCCAACTTTAACCACTCTTCTATGATTCTATGATTCTATCTCCAGGGAAGGGGCCTCAACCATCTCCCTGTGCAATCTGATCCACCCATCTTTCAACACAGCACCCACCACTGCGACTGTCTGCCCTTCGGGAGGCTGAGGGGATTGAAAATTCCTTCACCTTTCACACACCCCAGCAACACCAGAACGCCCGCCCCGCTATTACGGAAAGAGATAACGGTTCTTGGCGCAGGGCATTGTGGGAAAGGGCAGAGGCGCCCCTCGGTGCACTGCTCTGAGGGAGTGATGGTGGCCAGGAGCTGGCCGGGCGTTGCGAGGAGGAGGAGGGGAAGGGGAAAGGGGAGAGGAAAGGGAAGGTAAAGAGGAAAGGNCCCCGATCGCCCGGCCCGGCGGTTCTTTTGGGAGGCGGGTTCGGGCCCTGCTGCCGGCCGCCCTCCAGCTCAGCCTGGGCACTGGGCAACTTGTGCCCCAGTATTCACTGGGAGCTGGTCCCTGTGACCCCTGCTGGTGTTAGGAGCCTCCGTGCTCCATCAGAGCTCTCACTGCCCGTGGAAAAGGCCTTTTCTAAGAGATGCTAATTCTTGGGAAGCCATATGATGTGGAAAAAGCACCCTTGAAAAAAACGAGGAAGAAAAAAGTCCTAGGAGACAGCAGATTGGACGTAGTGTATGGACTGGAGAGGGACTCTTTGTCAGGAAGTGTAGTGACAGGACAAGGGGCAGTGGTTTTAAATTGGAAGAGGGGAGATTTAGATCAGATATTAGGAAGAAATTCTTTCCTGTGAGGGTGGTGAGGCACTGGAACAGGTTGCCCAGGGAAGCTGTGGATGCTCCATCCCTGGAAGTGTTGAAGGCCAGGCTGGATGGGGCTTTGAGCAACCTGCTCTAGTGAGAGGTGTCCCTGCCCGTGGCAGGGGGGTTGGAACTCGATGATTTTGAAGATCCCTTCCAATTCTAATCATTCTATGATTCTATGACCCCTGCGAGCAATGAGGTCCCTGTGATGGGACCTCCAGCCTCCTGCACTGGACAGCACTGAAGTACCTGAGTATTATGCGGAGGGCGCGGTCAGTAGGTGTGAAAGTGGAAAGTTTTCACGTTAATCATGTTAGGATGGTTCCTTCTGCCTATATACAAGGTGGGAATAAAGTAAGAGTCTGTATCATCCTGATAACTTTTAAGAAGTAGCTGTGGTAGATAGTGCTCTCTTACTCTGGAGTTGTTGGCTGATTGCTGTAATCCAGAAGTTTGGCCTCCTCACAGGGCAAGTGCTGCCAGAACACTTGCTGCTGAATGGAAAACCCGAGGTACCATCCAACAAATTCAAGTGCACATCCAGAAAGTACATACTGGAAAAAGGACTCGACATCCCTAGCTGCTTAACCACCTTTGTTCACAAACTTTTGTGGTTGCTCTGAAATAGAGCTGTCAATTTCTATAAATAGATGGTAAGGATATTGACCTGATGGTATTGCTTTGCCATCTCAACAGCTAGTATTTATCTTAATACATATAATACAATACAGTGCAAAGGCCTGCTTGCTTCCTGGAAAGGTATGCATTCCTTTTCTCTTCCTGCTGCTGTGAACTGTTCATGTGTCAGGCGAGAATACAGGGAAGGCGTTGCTCCAGGGTCAGGCTTCTTTCATTGTGGGATGTTTGTTATTCACCCTGCTCCCAAGGCTACAAATAATAGCTGAAATGGAGAGAACAGGAAGTCTCCAACACAGATCTGAGTACTACTTTCAGCACATAGGGGTGTTCAGTTACATCCTTGCATAATTTCTGTCAGATACACTTTAAAAGGGTTATTTAGCCTGGTTTTGAACCACTTATTTTGCCTTTTTTTCCCCCCCACTGGAGCCTGCTTTGGCATTTCATTCCTGTGATGGTTTGAAAACTTTCCAGCCTAAATTTTAATCTGTCTGGTTGATGGCCTGCTCTTACACAAATGTCAACATTGGCCTTTCGCTTAATTTTTTTTTTTTCCTTCCTTGGTGTTGGCTCTCTTGATGTATTTTTTGGGCAGCAGTTCTGTCATTTCACAATTCATCTTTGTCAGCTAAAGCGACGTGGTTCTTTTGGTAGTATTTTGTGTGATAGGCTCACCAGTCTTCTGATCATCTTAGGGATGGATGCTACTCTTCCACTTTGAATTTGCATTGATCAGGACCAGAATTGAATTCAGCATTCCAGATGGGGTCTTGCTTTTGCCTTCGGTGCTGTCAGGGAAAAAAGGTCCAACATTCATCCTGTGTGTCTTAATATTAGTCTCTTCACAGCTGCATTGCAGTTATGCTATCATTTATTAACACACTCATCATCTTTCCCTCAGCCAGTTTTGAAGGTTACCTCCCCCAGTGAAAGCAGAAGCTGTTGTTAATACACAGTAGGTGCATCTCATTTCTGGTACTGTGGTCCTACAAAGAGGTTTTTCTGTATCTTTTTGTTGACCTCTGATGATTTCTGAATTTTAATAGAAAAAATTTCATGAGAACATTCTGACTTTTTGTGTCAGGGTCATTAAAAATATTAAAAAGCGTGGATCCCAGCATATATAGAGGAACATTTTTAATAGTAACCCTCAGCTTGACGCCTCCCAGTTTTGCACATTATTGATGCTGTCCTTTGGCTGGTTCTGTACCACCTTAGGACTTTCTTCCTAACTCCCATCTTCTGCCTCATAAGTAATAATTTATCATGTGGCACCATATGATGTTAGTGATGTCCAGATAAATTAGATATCCTTTGTCCAGAAAATAGTCTTTCAAGAAAATGTCAAGTTTTGCTTGACTGATCTGTTTTTATGAAACACATGCTGCTGGGCTTTTTTTTTTCAGTAATGTTTTACTCTATATCCTTTATTCTTTACTTTTGCCTATATAAATATTCTGATTAATGGAGTTATAATTTTTCAAACCTCTTTTTCTGTTTCATGTGAGCCTCATGTTTGTTATTTTTTCAGCAGATGGTACTATCCTTGTTTTAGTAACATAGGTTTTAGTAACGTACAGATCCAGCAAGAAAAAATATATTCTTTCAGAACCCGGTCTGAAGATGATTCATCCTCCCTGTGGCTCCTTGGTCCAGGCCTAGTGCACATTGAGTAACTTCAGTTTCCATCATTTCATTCTTTGTATTTTTTTCTCCTATATTCAGTTTTGTTTGGGACGTAGATTCTGCATCCTGGTTGATTTTTACTACCTCCACTTGTTTTCTCCTTGTTTGCTTATTTTTGACTGAAGCTTTGTCCAGATTTCTGATTGCTTTTCCTGTTCTTTTCCAATGCTTTGAATATTTCTCAACTGTCTTCGAAACCTCTCTGCTTGTGTCAGAAATTCTGTCCTCTTTGTTTTTTCCCTTGCTTTAGGATACAGGTGGGTTTCACTCCTTTGGACTTAATGAAATTCCAGGGTCTTTTCCTGTCAGACCCCACAAGCTCTTTGGTTTATTTCACTGCTAGTTTTCTTCATTTCTGAAAGGTTGCTCTTCTGAAATGGAAAGCCTTAGTTAAAGACCTTATTTGTTTTATCCTGTCATTAATTTAAATTGAATAATTCATGATTTCTCAGACCGAGATTTCATTGCTCTTTGGTTTTTGAGACTAATTTTGGTACTTACCTCTGCTGCTGGCATTTAGATTGCTCGTGTAGCAACAGAATGAAATTCACATTATTCTTCATGTCATCGCTACACGGAGAATTCTCAAATGTGCCACTGACAGTAGGTAAAGCTTTAAGCAGTAAGATGAATTAATAGCATTGTGGATTACTGCCAGGTAAGGAGACTAAAATGGCATCTCTTCACATTGAGAAGATTATTTTTGCAACTCTTAAGTCCAAAATGCTATCTATCTATAAGCTTGCACTCAGCAGAAGTTAATACTGTCTATCACCCTTCATAGGGAACTCAATAAATAGGCAAATATTGGTTGCCTTCTCTAAGGTGAAAGGCACAAAACCTCAGCTAAAAATTATTGTAAATTCTACAAAAATGTCAAGAAGAGAAGCAAGAAGTAAGCTAATATGACTTGTACGTAGTTTGGTGGATCTTACCTTGTATGAATGAAACCTGTCTCTTTCCCTCACTGCTATTCACACTTGCAACTGCAGGAGTGTCATACAAGCTGTTTAATACTTGACAGTCTGTTTCAGTTGGGATATCTATTATTCTGGCACTTTTTTTTGCAGATTTGAAGCCTTCATTTACATGGAAAGAAACTCTTTTTTTTTTTCTTTTTTATCCTCCTTGGATATTTATGAGTAGAAGCACTATTTTTTAGCTTATACTGTATCTATAATCATCTATCACCCATCGGTTTTTGTTATTTCTTTCACCTGAGGCTGTTTTTCCTGCTGTTCATATACTTTTCTTTTAGATCCAGTGAGGATTTCTCAAGTAAAACGTTCATTTGGGAGTAGGAGACTGTAACCAAAGCACTTATTTTAATTCCTGTCACTCTCCTCCTCTGTCTTTCTACCTGGCAATTGAAAGTCTGAACACTTTCTCCAGCAACCTTATGTTGGAAGAGACAACCTCATATTTATTATACCGCAATAAAAAGCGAGCAGTAGAACTGAAGTGAAAGGTGACAATTCTCTGGCTGGGTAATAGAATAAAACTATGTGGCTTGGAGAAAATAGCAAATAGTTTTGCAATGAGTTGTATACATCCTTGCAGTGAAAACACAAATAAGAACCTCTGATGTTCATCAGAGCTTTAAAAACATACCAGCTTCTTACTTAAAGAATAAGAGCTGTCCAGAGAAAGTTGAGAGATTAGTGGCAGTATCTGGCAGCCTAAGGAGGAACCTCCTCTACCTTGAATACCCTCCAAGGTGGGCAGACTTCTCAGATAGAGCTGTGTGTTGTGTGTCTGATAGTCACGGAACAACAGTTGTTTTTTTTTTCATTTACACATTAGAAGGCAAATTTAATATAATATTTGCAAATAAACTTGCCCTTTTTGGTGGCTGGACAGAGTATGGTTATCCGAGCATGTACATTTACCAGCTTCATTCTCTTTGTTGGTAGGCTAAAATTTGGATGAGGTTTTGTGTCTTGGCATCATGTAGACTTCATTGTACGTAACTCTTTATGTAGAACCTGATGTGATTCTTGATCAGCTCTTTTAGAGTCAGTACATGCCTTTAACTTTATTAACCTGGGATTGGGATACCAGGTGTCAGTTTTGGTTGAAGGCAGTGGAGTTTTTTTACTTAGAGTATTTGGTCAGTATTTGATTATTTTTAAAGGCTGACATTTTCCTGGTCAGTCTGTACAAACAGAATTGCTTTAGAACAGAAATTTTTTCACTCCAATCTGTTATAATCTGACTCTCAGAAATCAACCATTTCAGCCTTGACCATTTCATTTTTATCTTGAAAACAGACATACTTCTATAACTAAAGTTCAGTTTGTTTAATGAATGTGTTACTCTTACAGATAACTTGCCCCGGCGTGCTGTTGAAAGACAAAGAAGAGCTTTATCTCAGTGTCACTGTACTTGGACAATACAAAAAAACTCAATGTGTCCCTGCAGCATTTCCACTCTTATTTCAAGAAAGGCTAGTGTTTGAAAAGGTAAGATAATGTCAAGAGCTAGTACAAGCCAAATAAAACCCATCCCAAGCTCCACAAAAACTCACAAAAACCCCTGAGCACAAGTAATCACACTGAGGATGACATAGCATTATAGCTCCTGCTTCTCTTCAGCTCGGAGTATGTGTACATCCACACGGTGACTCAAGAATTACGCATACTGAAGATTATAATGTATGATGAAGCTTTTTAGGTGTTTGTTCATTCTTTTGCGAACTGTCCTTTTTCAGTGTCTGTGTTCCTGGCTTGGAAGGAACTGAATGTTGTTCTAAAAATTATTGCAAGGTGAAATACAAAGACTATAAGATATAGGAGAGTCGATTTAGTAGAAAGATAGAATAGCAGCTCAAGCCTTTTTGGTGACATCTTTGTCCCTTTGAGATACTTTTTTCATGGTTTGTCAACAGAATTCCCAGGTTGGTACTCTGGCTTTATAATTTATAGTTGTTTATCTCATATTCTGAGTCCCTGCTAGCTTCATTATTAGTACCACAGGGATAATGAAACACAGTATCGTACAGATATGATCTGGCTTCTTGACTACCTATGAATAATAATACTTTGCCCTTTCTAGTTCTTTTCCTTTAAGCATCCCACAGCACTTTGAAAACCAGACTGAGTAAACATCAGTGATGCTCTAGTGATGTGGTTAAGATACAAACAGTGATAATTTCACCATCTACTGAACAGTAAAAAAACCCATGTAGTTCTTTAAAGGCAAACATTTCACAAACTACTTACGGGAAATGTACTGAATACTGTTTTCATTTAGTTTAGGGGAACAACAAGGCACCAGGATCTGTCTGCCAACAAAAGAGGTGAACAAGAAAGCTGAGAATAATACCTGTCTTCTTACAAATAGCTATTGAATAGGTCTAGATACTTGTGGAGCACTGGTACTTTGGTATTTTTTAGTGTTTGTTACCTTGAACAACGAAGTGATCTACACCACACTACTGAGACTTTTGTACAGAATGAGGGGGAAGTCTGTTAGCTGCTGAATATCCGGCATGGCATCCTTCCCTATTCCTTGCCATCTATTCACATGGGGTTCAGGTTAAAAAAAAACAACTGAAAACTACTCTGTACATGAATAGTCACTTCCATGAAAATGAGCCTTAAAGCATTACTAATATATTAAAGAACATATTCTTCATCTATCAGAATTCTAGTACATTAAGCAATTTATCTTTCCCTTGAAATTTTCTCAGACAATGCTTATCTCTATGTGTTCAACTCTTCACAATACCTCCTAATTTAAATATGTAGAGGTAACCCTGAATGACAAGAAAGCATGTGACAAGAACTGCTAGTGCTCAATTAATTTGATCATGTGCCAAATGATAATTTCAGCTTCCTTTCTATTTCCAGTGGAGATAGGACTCTTGGCAACCATCAGAAGGAAGGAAGAATATTGATTTATTTATTTATTTATTTATTATTATTATTATTTTTTCACCCCCCTTCTCTTTCCCCAGAGGTCCACTTGATGACTTTGACCATGCTATTATTATTTATTACTTTCTTTTCCAGGCATTTGCTGATGTAGTTGATCCTGGAGACCTTGTGGAGTTACTGGAACGTAGGTTCTGCTCTTTATGTATACGACGTTCTGTGCATTAATACCACGCATATATAGGCTCTAAAAGACTTTTTACCAGTTTAAAGTATGTGGTGATTTTTCTACAAGGAGCCTGTTCTCTGAAAAGCTAGTGGGTAACCAATGTAGTGGATTATGAAATAAATAAGAAGGGCCCTAGCACTAGTGGGTTTTCAGAATAGAAGGTGCATTATCAGTTCAGGCAGATGGTTTTTGCTGTCTTTTGGTTACTTATAACTTCCTCAAAATGCTGTTAATTAATAAAATGCTTTTAGAAACGTATGCTAGATGCTTTAAAACAGGAAAAGGGTGAAATGTCATAATTAATGGAAAATCCAGCTGGTTATCTAGATAGGTAACAGATTCCTTTACATCATCATTTATATGATTCATTTTCAGATAATATAAGCATAAACCTTAGATTTTTGTAAAATTATTATTTTCATTTATTAAGAACATTATATGTCTTGCCACATGTGAAACATCAGTTGTAGTGAGACAACACTGACCCTGAACTCAAGCTCCAGCAAAATGCTCTCTCATACTGGGAGTTATCTGAAAAAGAGGCAAGATTGCATCATCTTCTTTAAAAGCTGTCTTCAAAGGACAAACGTGGCAGCAGATTGGACTTCTCAAGTTCTAAGTCAAATTTAGAGTTATCATTTGTATGCTGCTCATGCTATTGTGCTCATCTGTGGTATTTATGCAAGCTGTTCTTAATTTTCTCTTATTGTTGGGGTAGTGGAAATATTGTAGCTATGTACAGTGCTCTGAAGCTTAAATAAGTGAGCTGTTTTTCTTGGGTTTTGACTATGAGAATTACTTTCCATTTTAGTGGGTTTTTAACTCATGAAAAAACTTTTTTTCTTTCTAGTTGACACAGCAGTACTTGAACTAATACAGCTTGTTCCTCCAGGTATTGTATCAGTCTCTTCATAAATTATGCAGTTTAATAGGTGAATTGCCATGAGGACATTGCCACTTTTTCCAACACACAAACAACATAGAAAGCTCTTCAACAAATAGTCTTCTGAATATAAAATGTTAATAGATCAAGAGGATCTTATTCTTGAAAGAGTATAATAACTGAATATTGAAATGTACCACACTCGGGCTTAGGAAAGTGATAATATTTTTAAAAATGGAAAATAAACTGAAATTGTCCAGTGCACACTTATTAACTGCATCACAATTCACTTGCAAAGTGGCTGTCTGTGAAATTTCTGAGTGCATAATCTTGTTCTCAGAATGACACTTTTTTTCCTTCTGTTTTAATGGTGACCATTGGGAAAACTGTTATCCTCACTATAAGTATTACAGCTCTCTTGGGATATGTGGAGATAATAAATAGCGATTTGTCATACTTCTGTTATTGGTTTGTGTGATTATAAAAATCTATTTTAATGAAATTCAAGTGTTCCCATGAATAATGTAAACCTGCATTTTACCAAAAATAAAGTCAAGTTTTAAAGAGGACTTGTTTGGAAACTGTGGTCCTAAAAGCACTCTCTGTCACTTGTCCTCAGTACTTTCAAGGAAATGATTGCTCCTCTCAGGTGACTCACCAGACTGTTTACTTAAAGAAATGTACTGAATGTGGATTTTTGTTGTGAGAGGGTAAAAGATCATGGATAAGGAATTTAATTTCAGGGGTCAGAGATAGGTGTGATACAGTGATGAAAAGATGACTGCACTAGCACAATTTAAATTTTTTAATAATCTATATTTAAGATTTTCTGCAAAAGAATATTATTTTTTTTAAGGTAGCAAACCAGGATAGTGTGAAAATCTTGAGAAACTGATTTTAATGCTGTTGTGTTTCTTTCTTACCAGTATGCCTACTAGTACTATTCTGTAATATAGAATAATACGGTTTTTCATAAGTGATTGGCTGCCATTACAAAAAATACTCATTTCTTCTGTGGCATGGAAGGGAAAGAAAGAGGCAAACTACTGAAGAATTACCTACAGAAAAATCCTTATTTGTCTCTTAAAGATTTTGTTAACTATTTTATAGGTTTTTTACAATAACAGTGAAACATGTTTTCAGAGTAGATTCAGATTATTGGCACATTTCTTCTGCTGATTTAACTTGTCGAGGTTATTTCCTAGCATGATATGAGTTTTAGAGACATGCTGTTAATTTTTAAAGAATCCTTACTTTAGTTTCAATGGGGTCTTTTGTGGTGTCTGTAGTATATGGCTTTGTCTATTTTCCAATTAAAGCATATATTTTCTTTTTAGTAGGAAAAATCCTAGCTACGTATGAAGAAAATACTAGAGATTTCCTGTTTCCTGACCCTAAGCTTACCTCTGGGCAGCACGGTTTAGATCGTGAGATTTTAATGAAGAGGTCCTCTTCTTTTACAGTGAGTGAATATCTGTGAATTGTATTTATAATACAGTGTGTTTCACTGAAGAAACCCCTTGAACTTCTTCAAATGAAAAGAATTACTTCTGACAGATTTTGTCATTTCAGGTGTTGAATGTACAAATCCACAGTTGAACTTTGGTAAAGGTATAATCTTTTTCCAAAATGCTTCAAGATATTATTTAATGCAAAAAAGTTAGTTTCCACTTGGTTTGCAACATAGCACCATGACATCTTCCATTCAGTTTAATCTGTGGTGCAGTTGGTAGTTAAAGGGATGCAAGAGAAGATGTCATATCAGCTTCACAGTTCTGAACAGATAAACTGTGTAACACCTCAGTCTCTCTTTATAGCATTTTGTTTCAGACCATTTTTTGATATTATTTGGGACAATTAAATCAGTACAAATTTATAGTGCTATGCCATCTAACCTGTGAGCCTCCCCAAGGTGCAAGATCACCACTGAAACTGAAATTTAGCTTAGTACTGTGTGATTGTTTTTCAGTTCCAAAGCCTGTTTCTTAAGGTCTGTTCAGACCATTCACACTCATTTAGTAACTTGCCTTTTCTACAGTTTCAAAAAAACTATGATAAGTGATAACTAATTGTCAGAACGAGTGCAATGAATTAATGTCAATTTTCTGGAGATAAGGGCTCAAGTACGCAGTAAATGAAAATGAATTTATCTCACACTTCCCTTTTATAGAGTTTGACTGTTGAGCCTCAGGTGTCAGTGGCACAACTCTGGAAGGCACTTTGAGAATGGTTGGGATGATGCGGGAGATGTTATTTGTGGGTTTGTTTGGGTTTTTTTGTTCTTCTATTTTGATTAAATTTTACTAGTGGACTGGCAAATCATTTGGATTGAGAAAGCAGGGACTCAGTTGCCCTGTCTGTTGAGATTGGATTAAAAAAACTTGTCAGGAGGGAAATGCTGATTAAAGGTCGTTGTTATCTTTTAGCTGGTATAATCTTTCCCCTGCAAGGGCAACCTGGAAATTGCTCAGTCACTTGCAATTAGAAGTGCTAATTTGGTGTCCAATGCTGTGTTACATTTGAATGAATTAAAGCTGTGATTTTGTGATACAAAATCTACAATTCTGCAGTAGCTTAAACTGTCCCTGCAAAAATAGCCATTATTTTTTGTTTGTAGCATCTCTTTGATATGGTTTATCCTATGCATGTTGATGGTGGCTCAAGAAGGGGCTGAGATTGTATTGCTTTCGTATTACTTATAGAATAGGTGCTTTTCTGGTGTTGGGAAAGAATAGATAGGGAGGTAGTAATAAATAAGGTGGTATTAGCAAAATGGTTTCTGATTTTTTTTTGTTAATGCAATTTGATGAATCTTTGTAGAAGCAGAGCCACTAGAGCATTTTGAGTTTTTTTGTTGGACTGAATTATTTAATACAAACAATATGTATTTTCTAATAAGAAGAAGGTGCCATAGTTTGTAAGTCGTGAGAAGATATGATTGGAGTCATTTGGATGTGTCACTGAATGATGACACTGTAGTAGCTTTAAAAAGCTGACTGTTGTAAGCCAGAAATATATTTCCTTGGATTTGGAAACAATGTAAACTAAATCCATCTTTGGCCTGGAACGAGGACTGCAGAGGCATCTCATGCTCCATTCCATCTTCATTGCAGAAAGAATTTAGGAAGGGATTTTGGTATGCTGATCCCATTTTCAGGAATAATAAAGAATCTGTGTTTGATGGAATTAGAGGGAGGCTCCCCAAAAACTCTTGTGGTTCCCCTCCTTGCTTGCCAAATGAGATCGCTGGGAGAAGATTTGTAGCTCCAGTAGAAGTGCGGTCTCAAATGCCTCCATCTTCCAGTGTTCCTTAAGCTTAACTGGAAAGTATCTGCTACTAACTCTGTCAGCACAAGCACCAAATGTGAATGCTAAGCAAAAGGGGAAGTGTTAAATAAGGTTGTGAGAGCCCTCACATTATTCCTATGCTAGGCAAGCCATATTCTTCCCACTTGAAAAGTTATTTATAGCTAGCTGAGATGTTGAGTATTTTTGAGTGACAGCTGTGCTTCAGTGGCACTTTGATTCCCAATAAATTTGTCTTTTATTATAAAAATAAAGGTAGTAACAGCAAGGTTACGGTTGTGGAGTTCAGATAGGCAGTGACAAGCAGTGTCTGATTAACACTGCTAATCTGCCAGTTGGAAGGAATCCCAAGTCGAGAGGATCAGAACTCCTCCAGAAATCTGGCACTTGGCTGATAATGTCTCTGGCTAAATGTCTTATGAGGCTTACAAACAGAATACACACATGAGAACGTGCCTCGAGTTATCTCTCCTGGTCCAGTGTTGCCCAGCTGAGGCTTTTGCTGGCTCTTCTGTATTTCTCTGCAACCCTTGCCTTTCAGAATACGTTTAAGCCTTGACTGGTGGTGACTTCTTACAGACGTTCTTATCTCTGTTCCCCAACCTCCTGCAGTATTTGCCATATTACTTAAAACAGTTTATTTTTAGTTATGCTATCTTTTATTAGCATACCAATACAAGACCTTCTGTTGTATTCACACATACTTTTTTAAGCTACAAACTTGTACTCATGCTCCTTGCTGTCAAAAACACATATTAGACTTGTTTTCTAATTTGGGTTCCACAAAATATGAACCACCTTTACAGTATTACTATGGTCAATTAATGTTCTGTCCAGATCACTCCTGTTTAATGATTAG
Source organism: Thinocorus orbignyianus (assembly GCA_013400375.1). Lineage (NCBI taxonomy): Eukaryota > Metazoa > Chordata > Aves > Ciconiiformes > Thinocoridae > Thinocorus > Thinocorus orbignyianus. Next base: position 474,758 of record VXBW01005154.1, on the reverse strand, counting down.
TGCAGAAGGACTGACAAGGCTGCTCAGGGCTGCAGACACCACTAAGCTGGAGGCAGAGGAATACATCCCAAAAACTTTCTGGCTGGATTTTCATTTCCATGTATGTTTGGGACTATACGAAGTCTTTACATGATACTACGTTGAAGATCCTTCAGCAATCCTTAGTTTGGGAACTGCAGAAAACAGAAGAACTCTGATTGCTTTTGGCCTATGAGTTACTTTTAACATATCCTTGCTTATGTGTGTGAGTGCCATCCCATATTCCCTCTCCATGAATCATTTTTTTGAAGAAACCACGGGCTTGTGTGATTTTTATTTTTTTTTAGCTATAAGCATTTAACAATTCTGTAATCATTCTGTCTCTGCAACAGCAGTAGGTGCCCTGTTGTTGCTTTTTATAGAAGACTTACTAATTCTGATGTGTCCTTTTCAATTGTTGATAGCACTTGACAATTCATTAGTAATAAAAATTAGTTGATTAAAGACGGTCAGCTTTAAAATTTCTTTTTATATGCCATAACTTGACTTGATTGAATCCTGGACTCTGTTAATTGCTATGACTGAGCTTCCTTGGCATTTTTGTTGTTTCATTTCCATATTCTAACCTAGGACCAGATCATATTCCCTTATGGGAAATCAGTTTGTGTTTGGGCAGGTGGTGGAGGATGGTTTGGTTCAGCAGTAGACTTCTCACAAAGTTACTGCTAATTCTTAAGAATGTAGGGCAGAGTCACAGACCAGCTCCTTTTCATTTCTCGGTGATTCTGTGTGTTTGTGTGCACAAATGCCCACGCACACCAATGCCTCAGGGCAGCAAACTGTTTTGAAAGAAGACAGGGTAGAAAGTTTGAATGATACTTGATTCTCTGCTTTTACAGACCTGTATAAAATGCATAGATTATTCCCAATTTTTTATAGAATATGTGTCCATTTGTTCTTTTATGCCTTTTGTGTGTCATAATCCCTGCCATTTACACCCACTAGATTTTGTGTATGTTGGCCAATTCTAGCTAAATTAAACAGGAAGTAGAGCTGTCAGAGGTTTTATGTTTCTAGGCAAGTCTGAAGTACAAGAAGATAAGTTGAAAAGGAACTGTTAGCCATGTAAAGATGGAAACACCTGCTGGCCATTAGTGCATGTGTGCTAGTTGACCAGGAGGACTGGTTGAACCCCACTGACTCCAAACTGGTCGAACTAGGCCTGCCTTTTCCCAGCCACATGTGTAAGAGGGGATTGAGAGGAAATGGAATATGGGAGACAATCCACAGAAATCAGACTTTGCCATAATGATTACAGAATAAAGTGGATTCTTAATTGTACCGTTACAAATTAATAGTTATTTGCAGTGTAATTGACTAATTTTCAAAATATTTTTACAAAAAAAAATTGCACAATTGAGATATTTATAAATAAGTTTCCAAAGTTAGCATTAATGAAACTTCTAGAGCATGACTAGATTTTTTTATTGATGCTATATACCATGGCATGAAAAATCTTCAAATGGCTTTTGACAAAGAAATGTATTGAAATAAAAGTCAGACCTTAATTGTTGTACGAAAGCAATATAATCATCTGTAATTGAATTGTCAGAAATGCAAATGTTAGCATCTTGACATTTACCATTGCTGTTCTGTCTTTTCTAATTATCTTTATTAAAGGCTGAAATTAACAAAGGAAATGGATGAAAATTAGGAATGGTTTGTTACATTAGGTGACATTTACTTCTTTGATACCCTTTATCTTGAGTTGGAGCTTGATGTTCAATTATTGTCTCTCTTCTAGGGAATTGCACCAAAATTGAGATTTTCTACAAGCTCCCTTATTACAGAAAGTGTGTTAAGCTCAGGAAGGAGTCACATACAGGTTAGCATAATTTAATTGTTTGCAATTTAATTTCTGGTTTTAATATTGATAGCCTTGGTTCCAATTTTTGCGTGTGCTGCTCACTTCAAACTTTTCTCATTCTTTTGTTGTGGTTAAAGCAGTTGTCATGGGTGCTTGACAACTTGATTAAATTTTTAATCAAGTATGAGTAAAGAGTGGGTTTGGTGCATGACAGTAAATGCTGAGAGTTTCTTGAATCTGAAACAATTATCAGCTGCTGTGTTCTATGATCAGCTGAAGTGTCAATCCCTGGTGTATTTGGAGGTGGGAAAATGCCTTCTCACTGTTTCTTAGTGACACTTAAAATTAAGGTGGGACAATGAAAGCTAGATCAAGACAGAGGACGTACTTTATTAAAAACAAACCAATTAATTTAATTGTTTTCCATAACAATATCAGTAACAGTAATGGAAATGAAGATTTTTGTTGAAAAAGCTGTCACCAGTATTAATCTGGAAATGCTGTTTCTGCAATGAGCAAAGTTAAAGGTGAAGTAGCTGAAGAGACTGTGTGAAGGAAAAAAAGGCTACCTCTCTGATGTGTTTGTTCATTTGGTAGAGCTCTTCTCTGGTCTCAGGGGTTGGAATTTTGGTTGTGTTTCCTGGCATAAGCTGTCACGTAAAGTTACTCTTATGCTCTACTTCCTTTGCTATATTATTGAAAAATGGTGCAGCATCATTAAAGTGGAATGGTTCTCTGGAAGGCTGGCATGCAAAGAGGGCTAGGTGACTTCGACCTGTTTGGGGCATTGCTAATTAGTTCACTGAGATGATTCTTTCAAATTTAACAAATGAAAAGTATTGAGAAACTTAGATAAAGAGTGCGGGGGGGGGAGGGAGGGAAAAACAGTGAAAACTGTATTTGTTGGAAAACTAACTTCACTGAAGATGACTTCAATAAGGGCAGTTTGATTTTAAAATGCCCTTGGGAGTATTTAATATGCTATGAATGGCATATCAAATTTGCATGCGTTGCAGGGCAGGTCTAGTTTCATGATTAGTGTAAGCTGGAAGCGGCACAGCCTATTTCTTGTGAAATTTAAATTATCCTTAGAGATTTAGGTCTGGTTTTGTTTGGGCCAGTTCCGTACTCTGGCTCACTCTCAGCTGCACAAGCACTAGTGCATGTATGAGAGAGACAGTGACATAGATTGTGTGATGCCAGATTCAAACTGTGTTGATGCAAAACAAATAATCATTGAGTGGTTAGAGTTGGAAGGGAGCTTAAAGATCGAGTTCCAACCCCCCTGCTGTGGGCAGGGACACCTCTCACTAGACCAGGTTGTTCAAATCACTGTCCAGCCTGATCTTGATCACTTCCAGGGATGGGGCTTCCACAACTTCTCTGGGCAACCTGTTCCAATGTCTCACCACCCTCACAGCAAAGAATTTCTTTCTAGTATCAAATCTAAATCTCCCTTCTTGCAATTTGAAACCCTATTGCTACGCTTCCTGACAAAGAGTCCCTCTCCAGATCTCCTGTAGGGTCCCTTCAGATGCTGGAAGGATGCAGTAAGGTCTCCTCGGAGCCTTCTCTTCTCGAGGCTGAAGACACAACCTCAGCCTTGTTTGTTGTTGAGTGTAGAGGGAAAGGCTTGAAGGCAAGCCAGACATTCCTTTTCTGGGTTCCTCTGAACTTAAGTAGTGCATGCAACATGCAGATTTAAGACTAATGCCAACTTCCTCTTGCTTGAAGAAGAATTTCTAACAGGAAGAGAAGTCTTGATATGCCATTATCTTTTATAACCTGTGATTTTGGGCCAAATTTGACCAAAAAGCCCAATTATCCATACTGTGGTATTCAAAGTTGCTGCTGACTAAGTGGCTTGATAAGAGTTGTGTAATCTCCAGTGCCTTCACCTATAAAGCTTTGTAGAGTAATTGAATGCTCGTTTAAAGCCAGGAATTACAAAGGAATGATAATGTATTTCAAACAAAACTTCAGTGTTGGAAAGAGTTTCCCAGAATTTGAAATCAGTCACTGAAGAAATTAATGGTTATTTGGAGGAGGTGTCAGTCCTGGTAGGCTTTGCTGGTAGCAACAATGAAATTACAGTACCAGCCCCCATCCTATGTTGTGGGAAGGGAGGTGGTAAGATTGGTTTTTCCTTCCACTTTCCTTTCAAAGAGTCATAGAATCATTTAGGTTGGAAAAGATCTTTAAGGTCATTCAGTCTAACCATAATAGCCTTGGTTCCATACCTATGTACAGAAGAATTAATAGTCTTTTATTCTAATGTACATGGGTATTTTAAAAGCAATGTCAACTCAGAGATAGACTTCTAAGGCAATATTTGATAATTGTCTGGTTTTTACAAGTTTTGTCTACAAAATCCATATTTCAGATGTCAAGTACCAGTTTTACAAATAAACAGCGGCTTTGCCTCTTCTTTTGCAAAAGCTTTTACATGATTTCAGAGGCTCTTTGGAAGATAGTCCTTAAAGTTTTTTGTTGTGTTTTTTTTTTTTTTTCTTTTTGTGGGGGAATGCTGGCGTTTTAACTAAACATAGCTTCTTGATTATAACTGTTTAAAGAACTAATAAATTCTCCATGATCACAGAAAACATAAATGTTAGAGAATGTAATTACACTTCTTGTGAAGCTTTAAGCAACTCTAAATGAATATAACTTAAACTATTAAACAGGCTTCTATTTCATGTATTTTATTTTAAAGGATAAGAATTTTTAAATATTAAAAAAAAAAGTTTAAATGTTTTAACAGATGAAAAATGCTTCAAATCTGTATATGTCCAATCCAGGTAAAATTTGCAATAAATGAACTTGTGACAAAATTCAATTTAATTTCTTACAGTATCTGTACACTAACTGTGTGGGAAAGCTAATTGGGTAAGTGTGATACATTTAACCTTAAAATCTAACATGTAGTAATGTGTGTTTTGACCTTCTGGTTTCAGAGAAAATAGTAAATACATTGTTTTTTAAATTGCTGTTTGATTATAGTTTTGTGAGGGGAACTTCAGCTGACATGGCATCTATTTCTGTTAAAATTATTAGTTCCCTGTTTGCTTTATTTTCAGTGATCTTTGTTCTTCATGCTGTCAAACCAGATAATTTCTCTTTTTCACTTTAGGGCGATTTGAATCGGGTACATCACTCAACCCCAAATGGAAAATTGCAAACAAAGTTACCAAAGAAAATTACTCTTTCACCTGAGAAAAGCAGGCACAGCTTAGCAACAAAGAACTATGAGCAGCCTACAATAGCTTCTAAATCACGTTCTCCATCTCCGTACACAAAAAGACGAATGTGCCAGCTGTCAGAAGAAGCCAGGCAACGACTGGCCCATTTAAACCTTGGTCCTTATGAATTCAGAAGAGAAACTGATAAACCTCCATTTGTAGTTAGACGGGTTTGTATTCTTTCCAAAGTTCTTCCAGTTTAAGCTCAGATCAAATATTGTTCTTTCCTTAAATACTGCTCCAAAATTCATTCAGCTCTTAAGTTTAGATGAATAATTTTTCTCTCCTTAACAATCTGTCACATAGTGATTTAAATGTAAAATTAAGTAAAATAAAATTTCTTTTATCCATGTTACTAACAGACAAAGATCAAATTCTTTCATGAATATCTTGGTTAAATTCTCTGAGGCCACATTTCTTTTCTTCCAGCGTACTAGACAGGATAATAGGTGTATAAATTCAGCTTGGAAGTAATTGATATTAGTATTAAAAATTCCTGAATAAGACCTTAAAGAAAGAGTGTCTAGTCACATTAGGAACACTTACGCTTCCTCTCTTTCAACTTTTTTTTTATGTTGCATCCTATGATCTTGGAAACACTTCCTTTACTCAGAGCTACATCTCTAACACTTTGACTTAGAGTTCATAGCAAATCTGACTTCAACACCCGCATAAGGACTTTTTGCTAACCGTACATGAGAAATTGTTCTGAAATTAGGTACTTATTTAAAGAAATTTAAGTGCTTTAATATGAAGGGGGCAGATTTCCCAGCCTCTTGGTAGATCATATTTTCTTTTTTTTTTTGCCTCTTAGTTTTTCTTATGATTGCAACAGTCTTTTATTTTCAGAATAGCACTTTGAGTGTGTAGGGGCAGGGAATTTTTCTGATTCTCTGCTATGATGAGATGATTTGTGTACAATTTTGGACACTTGTCACAGGCATTGAGATAATTTACTGTTCATTGAGTTTGCATCTCTCTTTATTTAATTTTTTCCTAGTTTATGTACAAATGAGTTACTAATATCTTGTCAAATTTTAGAATTCTTTTCCAAGTTTTATTCTACATGTAGGTACCTTTTAGAAATTCATATTAGCCTTAATAAGTCATTAATCATTCACCAATCTACTGTTTATCTCTCTCTCACACATATTTTTCTTTTAACTCCTTTTAATCAATTCTTCTGGGTTTTGATCTATAGGTGAAGTTCACGGTTCAATTATAACATCTTTTAACACTGATTATTGATTTTGATTGCTTGGTTATGTTGGTAAAAAAAGGAAAAAGCTTGTCACTGTCATGGCCTTTCTAGATTTAGAAAGCTCCTTTTTGGGTATCTTTACTGCTGAAGACTCTTTTGGCCTGGAGATTTTGTGTTAGATGAAGATTAAAATTAGATTACGTTAAATGTAGCTCTTTTAATTAGGAAGAGATTCAGATCTCTCTTGGTGAGAGCTGAACTGTTTGGAATAAATATGAGATACCAAGAGTTGTTTAAAAAGACTGCAGACACAGATTAAGGACAAACTATCTGCGTTTGTTTTTTCTTTGAACAATATAATGATTGGAGTTTTCTAGACCTTTCTACCACTGTTTTTGTTTATGTGCAGTAATGCTAATAATATACATAATATGAGCAAAGTGTTGTGAAATTAGTTTTAAATAGTATTTAAATAAGAATAAAATATTTCAGCAAGGACTAGATGTGATCTAGATGAACAAAACCAGAAAAATAGGAATTGATATATCTGATACTGAACATTTTAACATTATTTTTGCTTCAGGTTGAACAACCAAGTCCTAGTATTAAACTTCATGCCTGGTGTCCCACACGAGAAAGCAGAGCGGAACCCTGGACCAAGGTAGACTGTGGTCAGTATTTTCTACTATATATCTCATTAATGCTTTTGTTTTCTGCAGTAGTGTAGTGAGGTTATTTTGTTTGGGGTTTTTTGTTTCGGTTTGTAATTTGTTTTTTAAAAATCAGCCTATAATGGAGAAATTCTTCTTCCTAGGAATAGGAAGGATACTGAATAAGCAACTGCTGCAAAAGGTGATTTTGGGTAGTTCTTTGCCTCATGAAACTTGGAACATAGTTCTACATGATATCAAAGTAGGAGTAGAAAATACCAGGCCAGGCAAGTGCTCTGTTTCACTCCACTTGCTTTGATGAGTTGGATAGCGGAGCAGATCTACACCAGAGTCTGTGGGTGTGTTGATCAGATTTGGAGTATTGATGATTTTGCAGTTCAAGGGCTCCATTTCTTCAAAAATGAATAGTGTTTATTTCAACAGTGTTTGTGACTAGTGGATCAGTGACGTTCCATTATTAATCAGCATCAAGGATGTGCTCAAATATCTGCTTTGGCACTCATTGGCATAAGTAAATGAGGGTTTAATAAAAGGTATGGGACTAGAAATCTAAGGAAGTACCCTAAAACTCAATTTGATTGCATGTCTGGCAATTTGAGGGTTTTAATGATCCTCGCCAGTATTTGTTTGTTATGTGTGCTCTGCCTCATTTTTATTGTGCCTCCTCATTAATTATAAATTGTTATATAGCAAATAATTATGAAATTGTTATTTTATGTTTGTTCTTTGTAGGAGCACTGGGTGCAGGATTTTAAAAGTTTCACATTCCCTTTAGGGTCATACTTACCAATCTGTAGTAGCTGGATAATGTAACAGACCTATTATCATCTGATACCATTGCATACTTAGAAAATGAGTTGGTGGTTTCTGACCAGTGGTTAGGAAACCAAAATTACCTCACTATTAATATCCAGAGGATTCACTGGTCACCTGGCTGTATTTTGAAGCCTAACTGTAGCTTCTGAAAAAAAACAGATTCCTAGAAATCTTAATATTGACAGTAAAGTTGAGTTATTTGTACAGGTAGTTAATAGAGGGGTGTCTTTTACATTGCTATACAGCAATAGAAGTACTTCTTTGGCCTTGGGTCACAGCGTGAGGATTGTTCAGTACAGACTGATGCAACTTATCATGAAGCCATACATAATTCAATGTCAGTCCCTCAGGGATAAGGTGCATATTTAAATTGGCGGAACATCCTAACCTGGTATGGAGCTAGGATTTTCCCCATGTGTGTTTCCATGGGCTTCATTCTCATGATTGTGGGTTAGTGGTGAGGGAAGGAATGAAGAGGTAATAAAAGCAGGGAGAGGTAATCCTAAGGAAGCTTTTTCGGAAAAGGTTAGTAAGGCAGTGTAATATACAGGACAAATTTTGTAAATGGTAGAGCTTGATTTTATATTTATTTAGCCAATTAATAGCTTAATACAATGTGTCACTTCCATCTATGAAGAAGACAGTGCATACACTGATTTGTTATTATAAACATCGTATTCCACTAAATGTGAAGTCATTGTTTTCAGTTAAAGAAAGTTATTTTCCTGAAATATTCTGGGGATACTGTTTAGAATTTCACAACATATAATAATAGTACTGCTTTAGTACTGTTTCGGAGGAGTGGTAAGCTATTTTGGAAAAGATCTCAAAATTTAGGACATTTGGATTTTCTTTTTAATTTCTTCTGGGATGCACCTGTTTTTCTTTCTCCAGATCCTTCTCTTCTTGGCAGCTACAGACCCAAGAAAGCCAAAGTGAGTACTCTAAAGTGCTATTTTTTACAAATTGGTTTGGGGCAAGCTCTGAGTGAGAAGGATTGTCCTACATAAGTATTTCTGAAAATTTATCTACTACAGTATCAAAAGCAAGGAAAGGGATATTTTAAATCTCATCTAACCTGGTTTAGGTCTGCTGACAAATTATTTACAAGTAGAAATGTAAAACTTAACACTCTATAACATGACTGCAGGTACAAAAATTGGTTCTCCTTGGCATTAAGGCTTGTGTCAAGGCTGTAAAAGAACCTTTAAAGACAGTTTTCTTTTGCCTTTCCACTCATTCTGAGAGCACACTTTGCTCTAGAATGGTATGTAAATATAGCACTGGTACAACTGGCAAGCCACTGTTCTGTTATTTCACATCCTTACTTTTTCAGATTTTATCTGCTTTGTGTGTTAAATAGATCTGAAGATTAATGTCAGGGTTCCCTTTTTTTTTTATTCTTTCCATCCTCATTTAATTGTTTTTGCTGGTGTTCCTGAAGTAGTGCAGAAATTGTGGGTTTAGGCATTTAATTACGTACGCCCTCTTAGATTTCCTAATGTAAGGGAAAACTGATGATAATAGGGAAGAGGATAGAAGTGGAATTAAAAGGATAAACCTTGATATATGTTAAGTACACTTTTGTCGGCTTCTAAACTTTTATTACCAAGGGTTGAAGTTTTGCATACCATGTGAGTCTAATATATTGTGCAACTTCAGGATTGTTCCATGGCTGTAAATGAGAAACTATAAGTAAAATACATAATTTCTACTATATGCACTAAATATGTTGTTGTTTTTTGGTTTGGTTTGGTTTGGTTTGGTTTACCATGGCTGTTTTAAGATTGTGTTGTGTGTGCCCCATAGTCTCTCTCTCTCCAATGGGAAAGCAGATTTTAGGAGCAGACGTTGTTTGGAGAATGCAGATAGTTGAGCTACAGGTTAATTCATCATGTTCTTGGTATCTCTAATTACGTACCAAATCAGGGCTGAAGAGAATGTATCTTTTTATTGCCAGAAATATAATACAGCTTTGTTTAAGAGGAGCTGTTTCGCAAAGCTGAGGAAAAACACTCTGCAGCCTGGAAGGAGCTAATGAATAACCTGATTATTATTAGTCTGGTTTTGTTGTGGGTTGAGTTTTTCCTTTGATTCAGCTTTGTGAAACAGCTCCTGTAAAAGCCCCAATTCCAGGTAAAATGGGGTAACCCAGATAGAGGCATTTTAGTGGTATGTTTCAGGTTAAGAGGAACTATGAAAGGAGTAACTAGTGTTGTGAAGCGTGAGTAGAAGATAAGTAGATGCACCTGAGTTTTCCCTCAAGGAACTCATGAAAAAATATATCTTAAGAACAAGGGGTCCCAGACTGAGCAGAGGTCTAAGGTTTGTGTTGTTTAGACTCTCAGGCATCATTCCGAATCTGTGAGATTCCTGGGAGAAGTCAGTCTTTAAATTGTGCAGTCAGAAAAGGTGATAAAACAGCTGTTACACTAGACTTTTCCATGAAATGGTGTGTTCTGTACAAAAAGAGTCATCTGATACTTGTTGATTTCATTTGGACCAGGGCTCTTCCTGAGAAATGAGGGTCTTTATTCTTTCAAGAGCAGGGAGTTATTCCTGCATTTATGTGCAATATTTAGCTTTTTTGTTTGAAAAATAAAACTATGAAAACTGTTCATCTTGATATTCATAATTAATTTTAGCAAGGTTTGGTGGGCTATTTTTCAGGCCAAATCCACTCATGGAAAATATGTTAGCAATGAGGATGGGATCTCAGGTTCACCCAACAAACAGTCTCGTTCTGCTGGCTTTTTTGAACATTCAGAACCTCCAACATTTCAGAAGCATTCTCCAAGTTCTGTTCTAAATCGATCTTCTCTAAGGGAAAGGTAATGAATGACTCAGCTTTCTTTGTGAAATTCTGGGATAATGAACGTGAGCAGATAACAGTACTTGCATGACTATGGTTTGCATGTTTGGAGGTGTGCAGGAAAAATCTGAAAAATCTTTCTCCGTATTGTCATTTGACTTTTCCTCGGGTGCTGTGTCTGCCATCACCTTTCTGCTTAATTAACGCAATCCTTTATTAGGCAATCCTTTATATGGCAATGAAAAGGATCTTTGACAACTCTGTTGCCAACCTTCTCTGAAACAACCAAACTCCACATTTCAGGCTTCCAATCTCCATGAAAAACAAAGGATATTTAGATAAATAATCACTGTTTCAGAGACGATTAGACTCTCAGGACTATAAAAACAGATGTGTATCTAGTAGGCTTTAAAGAAGGTATTTGGAAACCTTAAACCTAGTGTTTGTGAACGCATGCTTATGACTGTTCTGTAGTCAGATGTGTGACCAGTGTGCGCATAACACGCTTGGGCTGGCTTTCATCTAGTCGGTGTATTATTTTCCAATCTTTCTGCTATGTTGACATCCTGAGATATTGTGTTTAAATTGAAATGTGGACCTCTACAGCAGTTATGTGGATGTTAATTGCTATGTTGCAGTGTGTTTTCTTAGTAGTCTCCACTGAACCCGGTGGGGCTTGGGTGGAGACAGTTCCTAATAGCCCTTAGTTGAGCGGATTTCAATCCCAGGGCTAATATTTTGTACTTGGTGGACAATGTTTCTACCATACATTCAGTTTAGTAAATTACTTGATGGCTTTCTGGGAGTAGAAAAACTGTATACAAAGCTGAGCCTGAATAAGCAAATAAGGATCAACCTGATGTCCTGTTCTGAGTGCTGAAGTGTTACCAAGTACCTCCTTGGAGACATACGTTGTTGGCTAGTTCTCACTTGTCCCATGCTGCTCCATCCTTGTTACTGTCGGTACCTTGGTTAATGCTCGCAGGGTGCATTTCATAGCTTATTCACAGCCTAATGCCTTTTTTTTTTAAGTGGAAAAATTGTCTCAGTTTTTTTCTTGAGAAAGAAAAATGACAGATGGCAGGTGAGGACAGAATTTTTAATACTTATAAAGATCAAGTTGATGTTTTAGCATCTTCTTCTGCTTGAAAACTTGCTTGTTTGTTGTTTTGTGTAATAGTGTTTCTTAAGAACTGTTATACAGAGATTAGGATGTTACTGGGGTTTGGAGGATGTTTCTTTGTCATCTTGTCTACTTCCCCACTCTCCCACTTCTGACATTGTTTGTGCATTAGTTACCCATGTCTGGGGAAGAGTTAGTGTAATGGGGACTTTTTAATCCTTTTTTCAATTGGACTACTTTGGGAGGAGTGTTAAATTTTAAAATGGATTATATTTAAAGCTGTCAGGGTCCCTTATATTGATACCAGGAAACTCTTGTATGTTGTGATCTGCTGTTACATGCATAGTAATTCAGTCGTCTGACGGTTCATCTTGAAATTATCTGAATATTCTTTCTTTTTATGAGCCCCTCTCCAGAAGATATTTGTGATCTTGTGAAATTATGTCTTTTCTTCTTATTAAAACAAATTTTTGCAGCTCTTCAGAGATGTAACATCTCTTTATGTTAAAAGATGTAAGCATTTACTTTTGTCATCAGAAAAAATTCAAAATTACAAGGTAAAGGGCATAGTCTAAAAAATTTTGATCTCTATTTCATGCTGCTGAGATAACAGTGGCTTTAGCTGACTGTATACTGAGAGCTGTATTGGAATGACAAACATGGATCAGAGGTTAATGTTTAGAAATGCATGCAGATGCCGCTGTTCAGAACATAGAACTACAGAGAAAATCAGTACTACTGAAAGTATACTGTGGTTAGTGTATTTGCAAGAATATAGTTTTATCTCTCAGTAGTCAGTGAAAATTGACTTCCCACCTCCACCTTTAGTTCCCTTTTTTTCCCTTTTTTTAAAAAACAGATAGTGTGAAGTGAATGTCTGCCTTCTTGGGAGTACTTCCTGGAGCACTGCTGGCTAGATTTTAAGCCACCGCAATGCTCTTCAGTGATACAGAAACTAGGGTCTCGTTATGGTCTTCTGAGCCCTTTTTCTAGCAGTTTCCAGTCCCTTTCTGTGAGCCTGCTAGAGAGACCACAAATCAGTCCTCTCCCCTTTTCCACTGGGTTTGAGCCAGAAGCAGAACTGTAAATAGATTTACTGCTGTACAAGTCAGTAAAGTTTTGAATATTTATTTTTCATACTTTATTTCTACATTTTTCATTATCTAGGTCACATCCAAGGAAAACCTTTGCTAGTGTTGCAAACTGACACTGAGCAGACTGATGGGGCTGCACAGCTCTACTTCTCATTTCCATTCTGACTCCTGCACAGCACGATGGTACGGGCACACTCTTCAATTCCTGCCCACTGTGTGTGGCCACCCTCAGTCAATGCAGTTGACTTGCCCCCACAGACCAGTTTGTTGTGCATAGATAAGCATCCTGCATGCTTTCTGAGAGAGCACTAATACCATATGCTCCCAGTGCTGCCACAGGAAAGCAAAATTCAGGTCCAGTCCTTGCTTTCATAGTGCATGTACAGCCTCCCGCACACTTAGGAAATGGTGTTTTTCTTGGGGACTTGCAAGGTAAAGTAGCAAAGGTACTTTGTTGCAGCAAAGAACCTTTTGTAAAGAAAAGGAGAAATGGTGAGGTGGATTCTGTTAAGGAATGACAGAAGTCCTCTACATCAAGTTATCTGCTGGCACAAGAAAAATTCTTTTTGCAAGAGATCGCAGCAATCATAGGAGTATTTGACCGTTTCTGTTATGTTGAGAGGCAAAGCTACTTCTCATGCATTTGGGATCAAAGGATTCTTTTTCCTACTCTGAACATGGCAGGCTTTTGCTTTTTTTTTTTTTTTATCATTGATCTGAAAAATAATCATTTCCAGAGTGAAGTCCAGCTCAATTCCGTTTTTTTATGTTCTGCTGGTTATGCTGCCGATATGTGATCTTGCCTACTATACAATTTAACAGAAATGTAAGTTCTGTTTGAAGTATACCAGAGGTTAACTGTATGGATCAGATGCCCTTCTCTAATATTCCTCTGTTTTACTACCATCTTTTTCTGCTGTGTTTTTTTGTTGTTTTTGTTTGTTTGTTTTTTTTAAATCAAGTACTAGGGAAATACCAGCATGAAGCTAGCTATTACTAATGATAGATATTATACTAGATACTAATAGTCAGATAGTAATGAAAGACAGGATTTGCTTCTTTGAGAGTGTGTTTAAGTTCTAAGAACTTCCTGCTACAAAGTGGAAAGTGGAGCATTGAAAAGTTTAGCAGACTTTTTAGAGAAAAAAGCTTGCTTTAGGGAGAGGCTGCAACTAGGCTTCCTGTCTGTTTCTAGCTATTTAAAAGTCCTTAGTTCTGATTTTTATTTTTTTTTAATTTAGTTTGGTAATAAGATTGTTCTTGAATCTTCTGGGTTTGTCAGTCTTACCTCTTGGGGAAGTTTCCTTCTTTTGCATTCTTTAAGTCAACCTCTGGAAATTAACACTTGAAGATCAATTATTTCATACTATATTCCTCAAAACTGGGCTATACCTCGGCTTTGTTTTGTATTTTTGACCAACATCTGTACTATTCGTCATCTTTGGTTGATTTTGCTACAGCTACAGGTAAATTTGGAATTGATTGCTGTCAGAGCTGTTTCATATATAAATGAATAGGTTCAGAGAAGATAAAAAGGTAAAATTGAAAAGCTTCCAAAGAGGATAAGGAGGTGCAGCTCATTCACATTCAATAGTTTAGTACCAGAATGATTTCAACCTTTTTGGAGCGACTGCTCAGTCTGAAGTATTGGCTTGTCAATCTGTTTGTCACTTGGGATTCACTTTGTAACTGAGGATGATGTATCTTGCCCCAGTTTTAAGAACTAGATATGAAGCTTAGGAGGGAAAAGAAAGCATTTAGTAATTTTAAACCTCAGCACTGCGTGTAGCTCTAGTGCTTCAAGACCTAGCTGCAAACAGGGCTTTTTAAGGGAAACTATTTAGAAAGGATGAGAAATTTTTAATTTTTTAATATTTCTTGCTGAAGAAGGAGACCAAATGGGTACACAACTAAGCTGTCAGTTTCTGCTTCCAAGTATATAAACTGCTGTGCTTTGATTTAAGACTATGTCTGTGTGTTAACTGTCTCTTCTTCATAGTAGTACCCTGGCATTGTGAAAGTGGCACACTTCCTCCACTTAAAAATCCTTAATATTCTTACAGTACTTGTATGTTGGTATGTTTTTGTTCCAATTCAGGAATTGATATGTACCAATATAGTCTCTAAAACACTTTTGCACTGGAGTAGCTGCATCTACACTAAGGTTTCATAGTCATCAGTCATTTAAAGAAAAAGCAAAACAAAATTGCATCCTTTACTAAGTAGATCAGTAAAACTCTTAGACACAGCCCAGCCTTTCTGTTGTGCCTCCGTGCAGAGCAATATCCTCCGAGAACCAAGTTCATTGTACTGAATTACCACTTCATGGCCTCTTAAAGGAGAATAAAGCAACTTCTCCATTTACTGAGAATGCTGCATAAATGCCTACTTGGATGTAAAATCTGTGAGGTATTTTTCCTGTTTCAGAATTAAACATATTTGGTTTTCTTGAGAATCTCTCTTGCTCCATGTATAAGTTCTTGCAGATTGTGGTTCTTCAGGTTACACTTAGCTTTAAGAGTTCCTTCTTGCTCTTCTCCCCAATTACAGTAGCGTTCTCTCCAATTGTGAATCTGGTACTACAGTACTTCATTGATTTCTGTCCTCTGATAGTTTGTCCTTGTATGTGGTTTTGCTCAGCATGAAGCCTGCGTTTTTGAAGCTGATGAATTCTTCATGGAGGCCACATGCATCGAGTTGTTCACAAGGCCAGAGGGTGCAATGGTGGGGGACTGGGTCATGATAGGCATTGCAAATATTCTGCACTTACTGATATGAAATGTATTAGTATCTCCTCCTGAAATGTGATATTAACATTTTTGCTGTGTGCAAGTGGGTGATTTGGATTGTCTGACATTTGAAAATTCCTATTTATTACAGCTCTGAAGTTTGCAAGCTGCTGTTTGACTAGAGCACATAGGTGGATGTATCCTGTTTGCATTTCTAATGGAGTGTTTCATCCTAATGGATAAAATTATACATGAAAATAACTTTCAACTTTAGCCCTATCTTCAGGCTTCTTTTTGTGTCATCAAGGTAGATGTTGTCTGTATGACCTTAAAAAATAAAATCCTTATCTCATAAAAGAAAATAAATGCCTTTAGTCACATTACAAGGGAAAATGGTTCTGTTTCCTTGATCATACTCGACACAACATCTTTGAAATTAATCTTGAGAAGTTCTCTGATTGATCTGGCTTTTTCTAGGTCACTGAGCTATATTTCCAAAGTGTTTATACAATCTATTGGAATCAATAAACAATTTAAACTGATGTAACTGCAGAATGTTTGCAAGTCCCAGGGAAAATTGAAAGTATGACAAAGAATACAGCTATAGAAGTTTATTTCATTTAGCAGGACAAACAGTCATTGAAATGAAATGACTTTCCTTTCAACATTGCAATATGATAGTGACACCTTAATCACATAAATAAGTAGCTAGTCATTTTAAAAACTCATTCTTGGTGATTTTCGGCAAATGGAATCCTTTTATTTATATTTATATTTCAGGAGTATCATAGAAAGATTTCACTTCAGATTATGGCTGTTATGTTTCAGGCTTGATTTTATTATAGTTTGAGTTTTAGCTGATGTAAATATTAACATTATGAC
Source organism: Thinocorus orbignyianus (assembly GCA_013400375.1). Classification (NCBI taxonomy): domain Eukaryota; kingdom Metazoa; phylum Chordata; class Aves; order Ciconiiformes; family Thinocoridae; genus Thinocorus; species Thinocorus orbignyianus. The sequence goes on along the minus strand of VXBW01005154.1, from coordinate 458,345 downwards.
TTCAAATGTGGGTTAGACCCTATAGTTATTACTAAAATTAGACAATAACAATACTAGAAAAACTAATTAAAAAGAAGCCGATACCGTTTTTAACCACACTTAGGGTTTTGTTTTTCCTTTTTTTTTCTTTTTTTTGGTTGTAGATTAATTTTGGGCTATGTGTGAATGGGTGAAATTTCTTATACCACAGCGCACACTAGTGGATTGATCAATAAAATCACTTGAAGAAAGAAATCTAATAGTTTTTGAATTAAGTACTTAAATCTTCTTCTTGCAGACATAGCCACGTATTTTCTAAATGAATACAATATCAAGCTAGGTTTTCTTTTTTCCAAAAGCAAATACATTTATCTCCAAGGATATTTGTAAATTTAAGATTAATAACAATGATCTGAGGTCTTACATACGAATTTCATAAAATTTATTTCCCCAAGGCAATCTATTCCAACTTCTCAGTGCCAGCAACCTGGAAGAAGAGCAGCTGCGGTATAAATAAGAGAAAATGCCATAACTTCATGGGTCTATCTTTTATTTGTCAAATGGGAAATGACTCACTCTTACTGCAATTAGGGTGCAGATTTTTAAACACCCGTTTCAAAGGGTTTTTTTATATTAGTAAATTTTTGTAAATACTCGTGGGAAGTCAAATGATAGTACCATTTCAGCCCATTTCCTTTACCTCTCTTCTTTAAAAAAAAAAAGAGAAAAAAAAAGAGTTTATTTTCAAAACACCACTAGTGGTAGAGCACATGCATTGTAATGCAGTACATCAAACTGAGTTGAACTGTGGTAGGGAAATGAATGTTCCTACCTGCTTAAGGGACTTAAACTTCTATTTCTTTAAAGGCAATGCTTTCCTCCCCTAACAAAATTCACAAACCGTTGGGGTTTCTTTTAGGAAAAGTTACGTGAGATCTTTTAATGCAACAGATCATTAGATTCTAGTATGCAAAAGAATTGAACAGCATCGATTTGCCATACGCGCTGCTGGGTTTGATATTAATTGTAAATGTTCAGGATGCTAATACGAATGGTATAGCCAGCTTTGTGAAAATTCTTGCCTGTAATGATCCAAAGATGTTAAATGTAGATCCAATGGGTAACAAAGATCCAACGTTAAACTTAGAAATATGAAAAATACATCCCTCTGTAGATTATATGATTTATCCTTCCAATATTGTGTCATTTCTTGGCACCCTTTCTTGAAGAAAAACAGAAGCATTCAGAAATAGATGGTTTGATTTAAAGAAACTCATAAATAGGCTGAAAATATGAGGGTAGAGAGAGGTATTTCAGGAAGGTAAGCAATAAAGAGTGAGTCCAAATAAGCTGATTTAGATACAAGAAAACATCATAAAGTTACTCAAAAGCAGAGAACTGTTCACTTTGTCCTTGTAGTTCTATCTCTCTCTCATAATAAAAGGAATGATCCAAAAGATTGCAAAGTACTCCCAGCTCTGCCTGTAACCTCCAAGGCACCTCCTGGCACTTCCCGTGTTCAGGATCTTCCTTCCATTAATTTTAACACTGCTAGGTTAGTTATTTTGGACTGAAGCTTTCTGTGTACTTGGTTTATTCTTTTTGAAATGAGCTGGGCAGTTCTTTAGTCATATTGAAATTTCTTGAAGTTTGATGAAGTAAAACTAAGCCAGGCATGATCAGATTGGGGATTTCAGAGACTGGGTAACATCAGGGAGAAGAGATCAATTGGAGAAAAGAGGGCAGAAGGACTCGCATTCTCAGTCCCACAAACCCATCCAGAGCCCACTGTAGAATCTCAAGGTCCAGAGTCATGATGTTTCTTCACTGCATCAAATTTCTGAAGCCAACTATCAAAGCACATTGCTGTTTCTTGTGCTTCTAATCCGTGCAGAGTATGACAGCCTGGTAGTGCTGTGGGCTGTTGTTCCATTAACTCGAATTGGAGCAGTATGGCTTGCCAGCTTGCCCCTTGCCTGGTGACCTGTATTCATGTTAGCTTGATACCACATCCTGAGTTTTCTATTTTTTGGTGCAAAGTCAGGTTCTCAGAGGTTAGAAAACATTGAAATGGAGATGCACAAACTTGATTTGGTTCCCTGTTTCAGTCCACTGTGATGGGACGGGGGAAAAGTTGACTTACACAATAATTCTTTCTTTATATCGATATATTCTTCTTTCTTATTTTAATAAATAATAATTTTTGAGTGTACTAATGTGAACACATGGAGGTTGGCATGTAAACAATCCTATTCTTAAAATCTTAGTTGGCTCTCTCAACAGTCTGTGAATAACTATTGATATGAAAATTCTGCCAGCTTCTGAATGTGCTGAGAAGGATAAGGTTTGGTTTTTATTTTTTTTAGTAAAGTGGAAACAAATGTGCTGCAAAACATAGAAGGGTAAAATCCAAAAGTAGCTCTTGGTTTGTAAGTCACTCATATCAAGCAAGCTACCTGGTTTTTAATGTAAAAAAGCAACTTAAAATGCAGTTTTATCTTGTTAAATAAAGATGGTGAATTTGCAGTTTTTTAACTCCATGGGCTTTCCAAATTGCACACATTGGGGTTCTCTTCCTGTTGATTTATTGCAGTGAAAATAATTTCATGTGTGTAATACTTCCTTTAAAAAGAGAAAAATGAAACCTGATCTCTGGGAATAGAATAACTGTATAGCTTTTCTATTCTTTAGAGACAATACAAACATTACGGAAATATTACTCAAGTTGCAAAATCATCAACATTTTCTTTCTCGCATCTTCTGTTGATGTTGTGAATGCGTATCAGTTATGTGTTGCTTTGAAATGTTTCTTTAACTTGTACCCCAGAGGAGAAAACGAATCAAGTCTAAACATTGTGTATGTTTCAAATAGAAGGATGTAATGCGTGTTGCATAATTTTAAAAAATCTGAGTCAAAAGCATGTTTAAGCTTCTCAACAAGAAAATGCTTCTTCTGTTTATTTTTCTTCTTCATCCTGCAGATTTAGCTCTGGCTGGCCTTCACCAGCAAATGGAGATGAGATCCATAAAAGAGTGAAAAATATTTTAAGGACACACAGTGCTAGACAACGCCTTGTATTTGTAAGTTTGTCTGCAAATTAAACCCTTTCTTTTTTCCAACATGGCTGAGGAAAAGAACTATGCCTACAGTCTTGGATTTATTATAATGTTGTCTGTTGAGGTGGCCTTGACTGTAGAGATATGAATTCAATACGTAAGCTGAACTGTTTAACACTGATTGCAGCAGCTGCATTATGTGTAGCCTTTGTGGACAGTTGGTATATGTAACCCTCTCACGGGATATTGAGGACAACTGTGGGATTTTTTTATACCTGATTCTCCACTTCCAATTTAAGCTAAAGCATGCCTTGCAGATCTGTAGAACATCAAGGCTTAACATGTTGTGCACCTGCACATCAGCAGCTGCTTGTGTCCAGCTGTTTGTAGAGCTAACATTATTCTTCAGATGTTTGCTTTTTTCCCTTAATTACCTGGCTTTCAATGAACAGAGCTCTTTATCTAATGAGATTATGTCGGGATCAGAGTATTTTGTCCTTGAGTCTGATGGAATTTTGAAGTGTGGTTTTAAACAGATAAAACCCAGTTGTGGCACAGGATCTCCCTGGCCAGAGCCATTTTATAAACTGAATAACAAGGCTGTTAATCTCTAAAGAACTTAGGGTCTTAAATGTAAGGTGAGCTAAAAGAAAGGTAAGGTAAAAGGATGCAAGGATGAGAGGTAGGTAAGATTAAGATTAGGAGCTCTGATGGAATTATTTTTTCTGACAATTCTAACACATAAATGTTATTGAATAGAAGAGACATGAGTCTCTCGAAGTGGAGAAGGACATCTTTTTTTCCTTTGGTTTCTCCTCTTAGAAAAAGAAATCTACTTTTGAATGTTGCTGCAGTTTTAATTTCCTACTGTCCCCAACTGTCCACCTTTCCCCTCTGATGTAGTTAACTGTTATCAGTGGGAAGCGTGATAAAGTGTGTGACAGTGCAGTGCAGACACAGCAGGTGTAACACCGGCATGCTGCCACGGGAGCTGTGCTGGCTGGGATGCAGTGACTCCACTGACTACAATAAACCCATGGTAGAGGGCTGGGGCAGAAGTGAAAGTGGTTCTCTCAGTCCCCTGCTGCAAGATGTACTGAAGAACATCTGCCTTAGCTCTCAAGTCTCAATTCATTAATTTATTTATTCATTTCCCCAAATTTAACCATCCTGGGACACTCGCTGTGTTACCTATGTGCTCTCTTAATCCGATTATTTTCTCATTTCTGTTCAATCTTCATTTTTAGCTTTGTTGTTGTATTTTTTTCTTTTAAACTCTGAAAATTGTTTTCTCATGCATGCTGAGACCATTCAATCTACTTATGCTGTACCTTCCTGAGTTTGTGTATGAGCGTTGTGATCTTGGGAGCTGCTGCTTCTCAAATAGAAGATGCCCAACACATTTTTCTGTGTTTCAGCCCCTCCAAAATAGGTACAAATCATGTCAAACGCTTCTCTGATGTTTCAATGAACTTAAGATAACAAACTGAATTTCATGACGGTCTAGCACCTACATGTAATGAAAGTTTGCACGGGCTGAACTATCTCCAGTGGTCCTTGACTACTTTCCTGGAACAGCAGACCATGACTTTACAATAAAAGATTGGCTAGTTTGTTAGGAGAGCTGGATGGCTGGTTACGTGGTCTCTCCAAACAATCATAAAGACTATTAAATATAGAAATGGGTAAAGGAAAATTTGATAATTTTCTTTCTATTTTCTTATTTTACTTCTATAATTTAAAACATTCTACTCTAGAATGACATGCACATATGCTGTTATTCAGTTGTTAGTGCAATATTGCATGAATGTGTTAGATTCTTGAAGCATGGTGCTTTCTGGTAGCATACGTTGTCACTTCCAGTATCAAAAACTTGCTCAATGCTCACAGGAATATGATGCTTTTCTGTTTCTTCTCCTGCTGGGAAGCCTCATGCTTCTGTCCCCAAAAAATCAGGTATCAGGATATTGGGTAAGATTTTTGAGTCTCGAATTACCAACCTGGTCAGAACAATGCTAAAAAAGGACCAGGGAGGATGTTACAGAAAAGTCTCAGGGTGTTTGATAATTGTGTACAGCTAACTTGTGAAAGCTGTACTCCTTATGCAGCTGACCTGCTTAAAAAACCCAAAATAAAATTGAGTCTACTTGCAGTGTGTAACTGTAAAATCCACCAGGATTGGTTGTGCTTCCCCAGACAGCCCAAAATCTAGGCTGCTTTGTTAGGCAGTGGATGGAGGAAGTAAAGCAGCCTTCTTGAAAGTGAGGGAATAGTAAAGCAAGTTCACCGGTAAATAGATTTTGGCTTCAGTCTGGATCATCTTCCAAACTTTGAAAGGTTAAAAAAGTATCTCTTATTCTGTTTCCTTCCAAAAAGCCTGATGCTAAATAACCATTCCCAGAAGCATCCAGCTGTGTTTTCCAAAATTTCGTTTCCATAGCGCTCTGTAAAAATAGTGTGACTGGAGCTCTTTTGCAGATTCCTTAGGGTGTCCACTGTAGCTTTCTGCTGTGACATTCTGACAGCATCGTAATGTTTCCATCTTTTTTTGCTTTCCAGAACATAATTTGCCTCTGGCAAATGCTGCAGAATTTTATTTACCACTGTACCCCATTTCCTTCTCAGTGCTTTGTAGCCTGTGACTGCTGAAGGAAGAGAGTTTTCCTGTTTACAAACACACTTATTACCTTGTATTTCACCACAATAAATTGTGTTACGTTTTTCCTCATCCACACACCTGCCATTCAGCTTGCTCTGCATCTTATTGCCATCTACCACTATCTTTACTGCCTTTTCTCCCTGATTTGTGTAACCAGCAAGCATGATTATTTTTACTGCACAGTCTTTTTTTCCCAGTTACTACTTCTATAGCATGAAAGATGATTTTGTTTACTAATCCTTACAGCAATTGGCTTCTGCTAAAAGCATAGCTTAATATCATCTCTTAAGTAGTGTCTTTGCTCTTCAGAGTAGAGTGAACATGATTGTGTGTGGTGGAATTTCTACCATCCAGTCTCAGGTGAGCAACTGGCTCCTTTCACATGAGGTGTTTTGTTTCTTACTTACCTAAGAGGACAAATATTAATGTCTAGATAGCATGTGGAAGTTAAAACTACTTTCCAACGACTCCCAAGAATACCACTGAAGGGTCATTAAGTGTATCATAGATATTTTTTAAAGTTGGGTAAGCATGTTCTCAGCCCTGTGTGTGGAATCAAAGTATTCAGGTGTGTAGAATTCTTCTGTCTAGTAAAATGCCTTAACCAGGAAACAATAGCTCATTATAGAAGCTAATAAATAATAATTTTTAGGTTCCCTTTCCCTTCTTTACTTTTGTTTCTTACCAAAGCTGTGATGCTTGAGTAGGTTTCATAGCATTTAACCAGTGTGTTTTTGGGGGATCAGTGAAGCTTGTACTGTCTGCATAGTTCTTTAGATCTACACTGTCTAGAAATTTTTTCCAGTTTATTACCTGAGAATTATTAGCTGAGTTTTACTGAATTTAATTAAAAGTGTTCATAAATGGCTTTTGGCTCATTACACTTTGTCCCTTTCTCCCCCAAGAAATGTAAGCACTTTAATAGTCTTCTACTAAAGGGAAGGAAGTATTTTTGAAGTGAGATCATTGTAATCAGAAACCAAGGTAATGAGAATTTGATTTCTTTTTTTTTTTTTAGGATGAGAGTAGCTCATCAAAAGGAGGCTTGACTAAGACAAGAGAATCTTCGCATAAAGTGCCCTTATCTATGAATGAACTGCAGAGCAGGTATGGACTTTTTCACTGACCAAGATAGAACAGTCATACTCAATGATAGTGCCCTTTAAATTTAGCTTAAAATTCCTATTCCTATTTTGAGCTCTGTAATATATTGTGCTGGGAAAAGGCTTCTGTAGGAGTTAGTTCTACCAAGCGTTTTCACCTAAAAGCAAAATACAGTTTACTGTCTTGATGCCTTTCATGCTTCTTGGCACTGTGTCAATATAGTCTTCATAAAACACTGATTTTTGGAACTGGGTTTGATCATAGAAATGATCCTTGGGCAGTCAGTTTTGGACTTTATCAACCAGAGAGGAAATGTCATTTTAAAAATAACCAGCTGGTAATTTTTTTTCTTAAAACTATAGGAGTGCTAAAATAAATTGAAGATTTTTTAAATAGATACGGTGTGGGGCTGCTTCAGCTTTTTTTCCAAAATGCATGTTTGGAAAAGAGAAGCATCTTAAAAAAGACAGCAAATGTATATGCTCTGGTTTAGTGACTCAGCATGCCATGTTTCAGAAGACATCTTGAAAACCTGAGATCCTCAAAACCTGGTTTATGTAGGTTAGTTATTCTGAGTACTCCTCACATATATGACATGGATATCATTCAATTTTTTTACTTAAAAGACAATTCACTTGATTTTGACAACTTCTGTAGTGGCTCTAATCAATATTACACACAGTATTTTGTAGAACATTTTGGATGCTTGTTGGGGGAAAGATACTAAATAATGTTAAGCATTTTTTGGGTTGTATGGCTTTTCTGTTTTCCTTCATATGAAGAGACAAGTCCTAGAATGCTAAATTTATCACTAGAAGTTCTAGTGATGCTAAATTTGAGAGGTCCTGACATTAGACAAAAATGGTTTTAGTTTGATAATTAAATGCGATGCAGTATTTTGTAACAAATGCTTCCTGAATCACTGCTGTATACCACTGAAAGGAGGGGTAAGTCAATATAGGTATCATAGTGAGTTTGTGCTTGCAATTAATAAGCTCTAAAAAGTTAATTTGTGACTTGTTGGCTTTTTTTTAAAAACTCCTGTAATTGTAATCATCTCTGCACAAGGGATCTAGTTAGATTTTCACACGTGTGAGAAGTTACTACTGAAGCTGTTAGTATTTCTATACCTGTGCTCACTCCTGTATTCTGCATGTAGCCTTTTTGCTCCCTTACCCTTTGTCCTGACAGCTGCTGCAATTAAATTGTGTAGGATGTGTTTGTGAGAGAGAAAGTGCAAGTTTTTGTTCTGAGGCAGCTTTGGGACTTTGAGATTGATGCTGAAACTGCAGACCATGAAAACAGAAAAAACCAAATCCTGCTACTACAGAATCAAGAAGTGATGGGATATGAAATGTGACACTCCGGTTGGGAAAGGACTGCACCTTGGGTTTAGAGGCTGGCAGCGCTGGTCCCATTCGCTGAAGGGCAGGACATAAAAGGGCTCGAGGACAGTCTGATCGCTGAGTGTTTGCCACAGTGCTCATAAACAGGATACAAGGACAGAGACAGAGTTCATAGAAGGACGTGGTACTGTCGACCAAATGTTGGCAGTAAAGTAGATGATTGAAAACCACTGGGAGTAAGGAAAAGGTCCATGTTTTGTGAAATATTTAGTATATGATTCACTCAGAAAAGAACTTCTGGGACTCTTAAAGGAGATGTATGAGGGAGCAAAAGCATATGACGGGTATTTCAGAGCAGGGAGTTGCGTGCAGAAATCCTGCTGTTAATATGATTTGTGAGTGTAATTCCCAGATTGCTTAGCTCAGGTTATCAGCTGGTTTCCAGTTGAGACAGGAGAGGTACTCTTCCCTACCTTGGCTGTGTCTTTGTCCACATCAGTGCTAAGTATCTCATGTGCAAGGACTGGCTAATGGAAATACACACATCCCTCCCCAAAAAAATAAGGGAAAATGAAGCTTATGTTGATTTGGTTTTGTGTTTGTTTTTGTTGTTTTGTTTGTTTTTTTTAAAGTCTTCGTCAGTACCAGAATTAGGAATTTGTGAAAGTCACTATTGGTTTTTAGGTCTTTCCTGCAGTTGAAGTGGTTGGATTTTGAGTGTCTCTATGTAGATTAAGCTTTAGTAGAAGAAAAGTCAAGCAGAAGGCTGACTGTAGGAAGTGGATTCCAAGGAAAAGAGCATCAGATTTGTTTGTTGAATAGTTACAAGTGCCTCTCCTAGTGCTGTGCTCATTTGTTGGCCTGAGAAATCTCCATCAGAAGTGAGGTAACACAACCTTCAATTGTTGATGGATCCCCAGGATATTGACTTGTCTACAGTTAACACAGGCCTGTATAACTTTTCTATTGATTTTGCTGCGTGATAGGTTGGTTTCTGTGTCCAAACTGTGAAGCACAGTTCACGCTTTCCAGGATGATAAACAGGTTGAGATTTGCTTCAGGCTGTTGACTGACTTTAAATGGTTGAGGTTTTTTGAAAAAGTGTGAAAGTGGCCTTCCTTTTATTTTAATATTAGAGCTGTTTTATGTTGTGTAAATTGGCATCACCATAGTATTTGAATGTAAGAAATCTAAAAGCAAAAGCTATTCCTTTTCTTTTTTATGGGACATTGGAAGCTTATAAATGTGAATTTAGAAAATGTACCCTACAGTTTTCTCTTCTTCCCTCATGATTTTCCTTTCTTAAAGTGAAAACCCCGTGTTTTCAAGCAGCCAACTAAAGCGTATTTGTGAGTCCTTTTACATAAGTTTTCTTTCAATTTTGTTACAAGTGTTTACTGTTATTAACTTGAGGACAAATTTTAAGTACTGGTTTACCATAGTAGATTAAGGAATGATATGTATATAAGAAAAGGTAAAGCTTCCCTGTAAAATGTAATCCATTTCCTAAGTGAAGATGGTCGCTTTAACTTCATATTTCCAGTTTAATTCCCAAGGCTGAGAACATTCACAAAATTTGAAGATAACTCAGTCCTAATTTTTAAGTGTCTTAAGTGCCTAAGTCTCTAAGCAGATATGAAAAATGTCACCTCAGTAGTCATTTTTTGTTTATTATTTTTGAGCTACTTGTTTCATGCTTTATTACATGAAAAAGGCTCATTTTGTTATATGACACAAGCCTTTGTTTTGAAAGTTTTAGGAGAAGGCAAATAGTCATGAAGTTTAGATACACATACTTAAGATTTGCCTGTGTTTCATAATGATTTTCAGACAATAAATTTCATTTCATAGATCTAGAAAATAATTTCTCAAAGCAGCTTAAATATGAGGCTGTATTTGTGTTTAGTATTGAAACAGTGACACAGAAGATGGGGTGGGGAAGGAAAACTCAATTGCCACTATATCATAATGTATTTGGTAGGATACTTAATCCAAGATGCTTCCGATAGAGCACTTTACAGCTGCAACCACAGTAATTTAATATACCTCTGATAGATTGTCTTCATATTGAAATAGCTGCTTGTGGTTACATTTTGACCTTCAAAGGACACAAAAATCCTACTGTGTTGCTCTTGCATAGGCTTGGTGCCTAGTCACACTGCCTTTCAAAATACAGCAAAAATTATTGCATGCTTTTTGAAAATTAATTCGCTTTCTGTTTGGGAGGTATTATCAAGTGCACTCAGATAAGCGGGAGAGATTTTGTGTGACTGAATAAAGTGGGGCGTCTATTTCTTAGAAGCAGCTGCAGTGCAGTGTTTGTTTCAATTTGTGAAAGGTAATCTGTGTTTAGCAGCTCTATGCTTCAATTTCTGCTGGTTTTGTGCTTCTAATTCCTCTTCCACATCTTGATTTCATCACTATTTGTCTTCTTTCTGTTGACAGTTCACCAGTACAGAAGCACACTACTGTTCACTTGGATAATGGTGAATATTGGTCTAGACGTGCAGCTGTATACAAAGGGAAGCCTCACAGAGCGATCTTTGAAGAGAGTCTGGAGAAAATATACAGAAACATGTACCAAAAAGCTACTGGCAATGTTTCAGATTAAGAAATGCACTCCTGATAGCAATTCACCTGGAAATACACAGTACACAGTGTTTGTATCTGTGATAAAACCAATTTTTATATAACAAATATTCGTACTCTATTTTAAGGTGTAATTATGGTTGGGCAGGGTTTGGGAGAAATGGGGTTTTTGCCTGTGTTGCTAAAAGGAAAATATTAACATCCCTCTTTGCCTTCCTCTAGCCCCCCTCCTCAAAAAAAAAATCAAGGAAAAAAAATCAAACACCACCCCCCCTGAAACCAGCAACTTACCCCCTCCATAGTTAATCAAAGTGGTGGTGTTTCTTTGAGACTATGAAGAGACAGTCATTTGAAGACTAATAGTGCAGGACATTCCTGTCTGACATCAACTTAAATTTCAGCTGCAGCCAATTCTTATTAAATGATTAATGCTATTTAGTAACATAAACAGAATCGGTTGAAGAAACCCGATTTAAATCAGTTGAAGAAACAATAGTGTTCAAAGAGGGGGGGTCTAAAGAAGAAAGTGAATGCGAATGTTGATTTAAAAATGTCCCATCTGGGACAAAGGGAATTGTTTTCTAGAAAATTGCCTGTGGATTGTTTATTTTTGCAATGGGCAGAAACTCTGATACTGACCTATCGACATGCTTTCAGAGTGGTTTCAAACACCTTTACTTACAAATTTTCTAATACCTCAGATTTTAAAAGAAAGCCACCCAGCCCAGCAGCCTTTGGATCAGAAGAAAGGTCATCTTCACATACCCTGTGCATTTGAAAGTTTCCAGGTTCTGTTGAATGCTGCCATGACATTTGCCAATATACTTGTAATTTTAAAAAATATTAATAAGAAAGGAGTGCAGAGAGAGAAAGACTGGAGATAGTCAGTGAGCTCCTCATATACCCCGTACAAGCCTTCTGAAGTTCCTGCATCACAATCCCACCTAATTTGGAGCCTGTCCCTTCCCAGTCAGCTGGGATCCTGTTGGCAGAAATCGCATCATTTTTGCTAAAGGCCACCAAATGTTCATCAACAGTTCGATGCTTTCCCTGGGGATGGAACCTTTTCAGCCTTGCATTGAACAGATCCCACATTAGCAGACCGGGGCAAATTGCCCATCTATTGAAAAGTGGAATGTTTTAAAAGGGCAAGAGTGTCCATCTCCTGCTTCCTTTCAGAAGAGGGGGGGGGGTGGAACAAATGCCTGTTCTGGCTCTTTCTCTGACTGAGGGAACAGATTCAGTTACACCGATGCCATTTTACCTGTTACGACTGGAGAAAGGATAAAGCGAGCAGTACAGATGGCAGAACATATGACTGTAACCTGCCAGCATGCCTAGATAAACAAAAAGTTGGTCTACTCTGCTTTCCATCCTTTAATGCTGAGACAACATAATTGATTTGAGAAAGCAGTTGGTGAGCAATTATGCTGGTGGGAAAGCAGGCTGAAAGGCTGTGTGCTTCTCTTTCAGGAACGGGGACTCTCAGAGGAAGTGTCTCGCATATAGACATTTCTATTCCTTGCAACTGTTAAACCAGTTGAAGTGGATTAACACTGATAACTTCCTGTCCCTGATGCCATTTAGCACATTAGTGCTTTCAAAGGGCATTAGTTGCACAGTCCTGTGTTACAGATAAGTGTTGAGTCACTCTGTGAAGTTGTAGCACACTTTTTTTGCAGAAGTGAAAAGTAAAACTTACCCAAACTGTGCCGCTGAAGGCATGTTGGCCATGGAGTATTATGCTACCGGTGCCTAGTATTCATCCATTAGCCTGTTCCTGTGGCCCCATATTGGTTCAGAAAGGAACTGTTTCTTTTTCCTTGCTACTCAGGAAAGTAGGTGTATTCAAATGCATCCTAAATGGTCAGGGCATGTTCTGAGAGATACTTTCCAAGCTTTTGGTTTAAAAGGACCTTACTGAAGTCTGAAAGTTGTTGCAGTTTCCTGTATGTGTTTGGGCAGTAAGATTTAGTGTTCTTCTCTTGGTATGCCACTGTTTTCATTCAATATTCTCTGTAGTTTTCCTCCCCAGTGTCATAACTTGGTAAAAGTTGGTCTTCTGAAGATTGTCTGTTCCCCTTTGGCCTAATCTGGTCCTATGACAGAGAAGTACTGTTCAATTTTACCCTCCCCAGCAATCCAGCAGATTTTAGTCTCTGTTCAGTGTGTAAGGGAGCCTAAATGTTGAGGCTTTGGTTCTCTGCATGGTTGAGTAAGGACATTCAAGACACCAAGAGGGGGATATGGAAGGTTGGAGGCCACTGTGAAAAAGCAGGGTGGTGTTTTCGAGGGGTCCAGAGGAATGGCTGGGGTATATCTGTTTCGTTCCTCTAGCTAAAGAAAGGAAGCCTTCAGGTTTTCATCAAAAATTTTAAAAATTTCAGCAAAGGTGAAACCTGAAGGGGGATGGGGTGGGGGAGAAGTATCATATATTGATTTTTTTTATTTTTTTTTTTTACCTGTATGAGTATTATCATATCATTTGTATGCAACATAGCAACAAATGAAGCACACAGACTCTGAGTGTCCTTGGCCCTGCTCCAGCTGCAAGGGGAGATGTTGTGTATAATGTCTTTCTGAATCAGCTGCTGCAGGATGTGTGCTTCTCTCTTGGGTCGGAGTCTTTCCACAGCTTATATGCTGCTATACAGCAAAGAGTCTTCTCTTCCAAGCACCACGCTGGAAATCTGGTTTGGTTAACGGAAAACTTTTCTCTGTAATGTGACTTAAGACCCAAATTACTCCGAGCTGTCCATAAAATCTGCAAGCCACTTCATTTTCAGAAGCGCTTGGCCCCTTCCCTGTTTGCTCAGCTAACCCTCCGATTAATATGCACACACTCGAGTGCACGGAGCGCTGCTGCTCCTTTGCTACTGCAGTATGTGATAAGTATAGGTTCAGGCAGTGAACCAACATAGTAATAAACTGTAATTGTTTAGTGCACCTTGCCTTCTAATACAATTTAAATCCCTTCTATCAAATGCAAATTTCTAGGTTCCTGAGTGGAGCTTTAAATAGCATTTTCCATGCTCGTTCCTTATCTTTTGCCATCCACAAAGTGGTCTGTTAGTGACAGTGGGATGGCATAATTCCATCTCCCGTCATTTTACCTCCTGAAGGAAAGCTGCCTACTCAAATCTAGAAATAATGGGCTAGATTAAGAGCGAATTATTGTTTTTTTGTAGAGTCCATCTCTTTCTCTTGCCCTCCCCAAGATATTATAACCTATGAGTATTCTCACCAAATGCTATTCAGCATCCAGTGTTGCTTGCAGTATGCAATCAGTCCACTATTTTAATCACTTTCTTTTTAATAAGTCAGAATCTGCTTCCTACTTGCTCCATTCTTTTCTACAAATAACTTATAGTTCAGGATCTTGGGGTGGCTTTAAACGAACTACCTGCCTGTGCTCAGTAGAAATGCAAATCCTTTGCTGAGTAATTCTTGCTTTGGAAGTCGCTCAGTCATTGACCTGTTGTGGATTAAAGGCAAAAATGTCAAAGTCTTTAATGATTTGCCTTATCTGAGTTTTCAACCAGAAGACAGGAAGCTTAAATTGGTCCACTGGGGACAAGAGGCGTGGGGATGGCTAGAGTAATGGGAACAGATGGGAGCAGCTTTGTAAGATGGATGGGCAGCAGTCTTTATACTCCAAATCTGAGCAGCTTGGAAGACGATGAGTGCTGTTCTTTAGACAGCGAATCCCATGTTTGCATTTTTTCTATTACTTCAGAGGCTGCCAAAAAAGTGAGTGGAGAAGGAAATCTACCTATAGGTGTTGGTAATCTGTTTTGAGGGTAAAATAACAGAATGTTTAGCTCAGTATTAAATAATCTTTTCCAAACTCCCTCTCATTGTTACCTCAGGTGTAAAATGAGGAGTTTGTGCTCTGTTGAAGCTTAATTAAATGACTGTGAAGTGCTTTGGTATCCCGAGGTGAATGTTACAGAAATTATTTTGTGGAAGCCTGACTGAAAAGTCCTGTCTCATCTCCAGGTTACTAAAAAGCCTTTATTTTAATTTTCCCGGGTTTATTATGTTTTAATCAGACAATTATGAAGCAAGTCTTAACCTCATCAAGAGAGAAATCGATTAAATCTAAGAGATAGCTGAAAAAGATAATGACCTGCTTTACTACATGTGCTTCTAGGAGCTAATCTTTACAGTTGGTATCTACTCAACTTTTGTCTCCTGCATCATCACACTTACACTGATTGAGCTCATGATACCTTTCTTGTGTGGGGTTGGTTTTTTTTAAATAGAAAATTATTCTTTTGCCATCCTGATGTCTCAGTGCTATCTCCTGTGTGCACTAATCAGTGCTGTTACGATCCATCACATCGTTTGTTCTCCTCCTCCCCTCCGGAGCAAGGGGTGCAACGGTGTGTGCAGCTTGACAGTGGAGAAGCTTGTGTGGTATGTCAACAGGTGTGCCAGAGAAAATAAGCTGGAAGGAATCTCTGCCTTTTCAGTCCTTGTGCAAGGAATAGCTTATTAAATACTTTTGCTCTTCCTTATTTTGAAGCTTGAAAGTGTTTTCTGAAATACTGAACTATGCAAACCAAATTCTTAACCTTTTAGCAGCAGTCATTTAACTGTATAAATCTTGTCATGTGGAAACTCTGGGTCACAGGAAAGCCAACCATTCAGTGGTTACAGAGTGATCATTATCAGGATGCTGAGAGTATTTAAGAGATTTGTTTAGTAATGAAGGAATTTGGGGAAACTTTCAAGTCAATGAAACTTAGCTTCTTCTAGTTAACTTCTAGTTCCAGTGAAAACAACCAAAGCTAAGAGAGAGCAGCACTTCTGTGGATAATGTTAATGAGCTACCTCCCTGACAGAAACAGTGTCTGGTTTAGGTGTTGGTCTCTGGTAGAAACAGAGAACCGGTCTTTGCCCAGTTCCTTTCACTTTCAGTGAATAAACCAATATTTCGGGAACTGATCAAGAACACCTAATATACCTGTTTCTGTTACACAGTGAACTCTTAAGCACAAGCCCCATTGATTGCATTGGTTTCTACTGCTTTCTCCATGGAACTCAAAACATCATCAACCAAAGCCATTAAAAGATGAGGCTGTAGCTCCTTTTGTTAACGGCGTTGGCTTCCCAAAGGCATCCCACTTCTTCCCTGTTCGTCTGCGGAGAGAAATTCTCTGAAGTGCAGTAATAATTTGTCTGGATGGCAACCTAAAGGAACAGTAATCCTTCTTTTCTCTTGATCAATGTGGAGATGGTGCTTTTTCTTCACGTGTATTTCTATTCATTTCTTGGTGATTGCTTGTCACCCGGCAGAGAACCCTCTGCAGTACAAGCAGATTCTGAGCTGCCTTCTAACCTCTTCAGGGGAAGGAGTTTGCTGCTACAAAACAGCATCCCTCTTCGTTCCTAAGTTACTGATCCTGAGGTTACAAGCACAAAGATTTGGTTCCATGGTCAGGCATTTGCGTAGCCCTGGGGAGCTGGTGCTGTCGAGCGTTACTCACAGTGGGAGCAAGAGGCTGGAAGCCAGGGGGGGACTTGGGGAGCAGTTTGATGCCTGTTGTGCCATGAATGATGCATTTGTGTACCATGAATTATCAGTGTGTAAAATAACCTGTGAAACTTGTAAGTAACAAAAGCACCATTTACATCACTGAACGGTGGTGAATTCTAATGCTGGTATTTGTATTGTTACACTGTCTTCAATTTTTGAATGTTTCACTAATTGTGTTGTTACTAAGACTGTACTTGTATGAGCGGTTTCATTCAGTAGTAAACATTTGCTAAGAGGTTGCTTTCCCTGCCTGCCTTGTTTTCACCACAGTCATCTAGTGTTTACATACATTTTAGCCTCTGTGCCATTTTTGAAGGCTTTATTTGTCTCATTTACGTTTTTGGTTTGGATAATACTTAAATATGAAATCCATCTGGGAAACATATTGTATATTCACGTTGAGGGGTAAAACCAGTTTTTAATTAAAATTTTATACAGCGCTTGTATTTCACTTTGTCCTGTTTTATTATGAAACACTTCAATCTTCTTCCTAAAACACATATGTCTTGTGCGTTTCAAGATGTTCCTTGTTGCTCATGCAGAACGGGTTTCTGAGCTCTGTCAGCAGAGTGCCATATGTTCTGGGCTTCATTTAGCTTCTCTGGCGTTTGTGTAGGCAGCATATTGGATGTAACGCAGCTCAGCTCTGCGCCGTTCTCTCCTTTGTAAACTTGTCAAGAGATGAAAAAAAGCAGGGAGGGGGGGAGGAAAGCACTGAATAATACCCGAGCGATGCGAATTATCAAGAAGTTGTGGCAGCTTGGCCAATCGAAATCGAGGTTTCTCGTGTACTTGAGGGTTTTCCTTAATTGCGGCTTATGTGGAGCTTATAAAGTGATGCATCCCTCAGTGCTACCCGCTATTGCGCCCAAAACGAGCGCTGAAGATTGAGATATAACTGAAGCCACTTGGAAATGACAAGCATTAAGTGCTCTTAATTTTGCATTGATCTGCTATTTTAAATTAAAAATAAATAAATAAATTAAATAAAAAGAGTGAGTAGTGGAAAATGGGGATGTGAAGGGGTTATACTCCTCTTTTTATCATTTTCTGGCCTTGATGGCCTTGTGGAAAATAACTCTTTGCTGTTCAAATGCCTGGTACTGGAAAGAGAAATCTCAAGACTGATGGTGCCCTCCTGTTTGGAGAGAAAAAAGAAAAAAATAAGGTAATTTTTCTTACCAATCCATTCCTGTTTCTTCCCTGGCCCCCAAAATCTTGACCATGAACCAGCAGGTACCATCAGTCTTTAATATACTGCGGGTAGGTAGGAACAGCCCTGACTGTTTATTGATGGTCACCATATATTGTCAGATACTGATCTTACCTGCCAAAAGAACCATCTTCGGTGACTGTGACAGAGGACCAGAGTGTTTCTGTGGTTCTATAACTAAAGCTTAAAAACAAACAAACAAAAAAACATGGGAAAGAAAGAGTCAGAAATAAGCAAAAATGGAATACACATTAAACCTTTTCGCCTTTGCTGAGGTCTGAGGCTGGAGGGAAAGGTTTGAGCTGCTGCTTGGTACCAGGAGCCAGGAGGAAACTTCAGCAGTTCTGACCTAAGGTCAGTCAGAAATAACCAGCTGGAGTGACACCAGCATAAACCTGGTTGAAGTGACAGGCAGCTCAGCTCCTGGGACTCTATTTACATATGTTTAAAGCAAACAACAAAAAACAAATGGGGAAAAAAAAAAAGCTGCCTTTGTTCCCTGGGAAAATCCATTTACTTGGCAGTCAGCTCATGTATAAGCTGGAACTTCTTTCATGGAAGATGTAGAAACAAAGCAACTGACATTTCTGCTTTGAAGTGAGGCTGCAGCTAAGATTTGATTCTGAAATATGAAAGTAAACTGAAACTACCTCCAATTTAAAGGTGGGGTTTTTTTAAATGACCTTAAAAGTTTTGAGAAGTCTTTTTTTTTTTTTTCCTCCCCCTCCCCTTAGGGACCAGAAGAAATTATAACAGTAATCTTACTTATAGCTGTGAGTCTACAGAGACAGTGGCTGTAGGTTAATGAAAAATTGACACTGCTACTTGCCTGTGCTTCCAGCAGAATATTTTTTTTCTTCAAACTGATGTGAACTATTGCACCGCGTGAGCTGGTTATGAGCCTCCCATATTAAATTGAATGCTTCTTTTGTGGAAGCTACAGGAGCGAGTCACGGCTGAACGTTTTGAACAATGCTGCTGTTTTGAACAAACAAATGCGGCAAAAATTAGGGGTTTCTCAAAATAGTTACCCTGGTCCTTCACACACACACACACAAACACGCACACGAGCTCAGAAATAAAGCTCGCTGCGTTAATCTGAACCAGAAAGCAGGCAGAGGAGTTGCCCCTGAAGATCTCTGTCCCAGTACTGAGTCTGGAGTGATGTCCACCCAGCTTGGTGGACATCTAGTAGAGTGACCACACCGCAGAGCAGTGACTGAGTGTGCCAAGTGCAGTTGTTCTGATGTTTTGCACACACACATGTCCTTCGCACACCTCTTGTGTGGCAAGAGAACTTCTTGGGGGGCACCTTGAAGGTCCCAGAGTGTTGTCCAAGTGCCCTCTTCAGGAGCATTTCTTCAGTGTCTTTTGAGAAACTGCTTGTTTCTACTGCCCAGGCATCATGCACACAAATGGCATAAACTCAGCAGCTCAGGCTGACTTGGGTTTGTACTCTGACAACTCAATATCTCTGTTTGTTGTCCTGGACATCGTGGTGCCATCTGCTCTTGCTTGGACAGCTTATCCATAATACTGCACTGCGTGATATTTCAGTTTTTGCTTATGAAATCTTGGGCTGTGCTTGAATGGCACACGAGTACCTTGATGCCAGTCTCTAACCAGATGGCACATGCTTAAATAACATCCCCCGTGTACCGTGCTGGGGATGGATACACAGAGGTGTTGGAAATTGCATTTGAGACGAGGGGAGGGAAGGTTTGAAGACAGCTTCAGGTATTATATGGCATCTCAGGTCAGGAATTAAAGAGCCATTGGACGTCCACACACTTTCGTACTCCCTTTGAAGGACTTTAAACCAGACTGTGAAGACTGCCCGGTTCTTGGGTTGAGGAACTTTTCTGCAGCAGAAGCATTATCCATCTCTCCCACAGGAGATTCAAGACTTACTGTGTCACTGAAAGGTGGAGAAAATGCATGACTCTGAGGTCAGGGTACACTTGAGAAAAGGCAAGTGTGCAGTGGAATATGAGGCAATTACAGGCAACAGCAACAAAGGCTCTTCCTTGAACATTTCTCCAACGTGGACATCTGTAACTTGGTGTTACCGGTGGATTTGCCATCTCCACTGGGGAGCAGGTTACATTTGGATGATGAAGCAGTCATCATCTTTCACCTCTGGGAAGAACAGGCACTGGTGTTTCCCTGAGATCTTTCACAGCCTGAAGGGTGCATTCATCCCCATTGCGGGAGCACTCTGTTGGGGTGGGGGCTTGGCAATTGGCTTTTTCACTTACATTCACCTGCTTCAAAGGAGGCTGTACGAAAAAAATCTCAAATTGTTGTGACACCAACATTTCACCTATGCTAAAAAAAAAAAAATCACTTTCATCTATTGGTCCTCGTGTTGCCTTCACAACACACTGGATATTGCTCTTACGGCTCAAGGCAAACAATCTAAAAGCTGTTGATACCGAGCTTTTGGGAATCACCAGGGTTAGATGACACCTCCCACACTAAGCTGGCATTAGTCTGAAATGAGGAAAATAAATGTATCCCATTAAATGTGAGATAAGACTTGAATTTGGTTTTTGCGTCTACTACATTTTGTGCTTTGTCACTTCTTTTTTACTTTAGCACCTTTTTTTTGCCTTTCTGTGGTTATAAAGCCCCGTTTTTCTTCATGCACTGCCTATAATTTTTATTTATGTGGTGTACATTCATAACAGACAACTGCTTGATGTGACAGAGGAGACTTGATGAAATCCAGCAGGTGAAAACTGGAGCACGATGCAGTCACACTGGAAATAAGTTGCAGCTCCTTTTGTTTTGTTTTTGTTTTGTTNAATGTAATGAGTATTTAGCTTTTAGAGCACCTTAACCAGAAACTGGTTTCTTCTTAGCTTAGAGCCTTTATGCCAAGATTGACAATTATCCTAAAAGAAAAAAAACAGCTAAGCTGCCAGTTTGATAAAGAAATAGGCAGGGATGTTCTGACACATGCATTGTAGTTATTGCTCAGTCAGAGATCAAATATTCTAGCAGTAAATGCTGGGTCAAAGTAGAAGATAAGACCTTGTAGAAGCTCAAAGGCTGGTCTTCTGCATGCATGGCCTGAGGTCTCACCACTTACCAAACTACAGAGTGCCCCAAAATAACCAGAAATACACCTCCAGTTTAAACACAGGGGCAATTTACTTATTTTATTAACTCGTTACCTTTCAATCTGTAGCCAAGCCTAAACTCTGCTGTAGGGTATGCTCAGGTGTCTCTTATTTGTTATAAATTTTTGAAGACCTTTGCTACATTGTTGACTTTTCCTTTTAATTAAAAAATCAGAAGACTTGGTTACGTAGCAATAAAATGTCTGGTTAAACACTGGCCAGTTTAGCCAGCCTGCTTTTGCTGCTCCGCAGAGATACACAAATGCACTCGGAAATCCTCTGGCCTGATATGTCAGCATTTTGAAACTGCTACAGCCTGAGGTCAGCAGGGTTATTTTCTTTTGTCTGGGGCTTAAAACATTAGTCCCAACCTGGTATCTGGGTAAGATAAGATGAACCCACTGAAGGTAAGAAGTTGACTTCATCAGATGTAGGAGAAATGTTGCTGGACTACGTAATTCAAAACTGCTTTAAGCAACCTTCTCCTTTTCCTTCTGGCAAGGAAAAGGAGTCATTTGCTGCTGTTGGAGTCACTGGGCACTGAGAAACAGAAAGGTGAGCTGCAGTGTTGAGGAAGGAGGGTGGTGAAACACCTTCCAGACACAGAGCCATAGAGGGGAGTGGTGGGAATCCCACTGGAGACATGTCACAACCCAGAGCCAGGCGCACAGGGAAGATCCTACGGAGACACAGCACAAATACAGGGTTCAAAATACAAGTTCTTCGGTATAAACAAAGCAATGCAAAAGCAAAGCTAATAGAATTTTTTTTTCATTCTATTTGCAATAAAAGTAGGAGGGGGATTCTGGTATGTTCTTTGGTGTATGTTTATTGTTTGGTAATAGTTTACTCAAATGAAGGGAAAGGAGAGTAAGAAGAGAGTGCAATCAAAAGTAAACTAACCCATGTAAGTTTCCTGAATTTGTTTCTTTCCCTGGTAGGGACCAATATCACAGAATGGTGCTGGGACTTTGTGCTGGGGCATGTGTCCTCCTCTACCTCAAATCTCCATGGGCTTTACCCTGGTGAAGGTTCTCTCTATAGCAATGCAAGGAGGACAGATGCGAGCTTCTAATCCCAGGTAGGAATCACTTTAACCCAGAAAAAGTGACTTCCAGCTACGATTCACCAGGGTAGGTGGCCCGTCTGTGCACACCAAGAAGGCTGTGGGTGCTGCTCCCTCCTTCTCCCAGAAAATGAGCTCAAGGAACTAGACAAAACAAACGTCCCTGTTTGCTAACTTGCTCTCCACCCCACTAAAATGCATGTGGTTTCATTTCTTTGTAATAAACTGTGCCCACCATAGCGTATATTCTTTTAAATAACATTTTAAAATATTTTCTGGTAAATTAAAGTGATGACATGTTTGTAGGGCTCATTGTTAATTTCATTTCCTTTGGCTCAGCCAGCCAGATAAAATGCAATGTTATTAATCTTTGTTTAAAAGAAGATCCTTTGCCGAACAGTAATAAATGATCTTGATAGATTTGTCAGGAAAATGAATGATAATCATTTGCAGATAGACACAAGCCTAGTATGGAAGATTAATACGAAAATATGTATTGGCATCATTAATAACATCTGCTGCCAATGGACTTGTATATTGGTTACAGCTCTGAAAGCGATGCGTTCTTGTTAGGATATTGCAATCCATCAGGCGCCGTGAGGAGCGGGGCTGTGCTCCTGGGGTGATGACAGGCTGCTCCCCAGGAAGGGCTGGTGAGGAGCCCAGCATCCGCCAGCGGCTCAGCCTTGTCATCGCCGCAGCCCCATGCCTGACGGGCTCCCACTTCTCACGTGTATTTCCCCATGTCAAGCTTAAAATAAAGAAAACAATCTTCCAGACTCCATGGATTTGCTCATTCCTTGCTTTTGGGACTAGGGCTGGCTGGATTGGCAGCTGATCCCGCATCCCTCAGGATCTCTGAGCTGAGCAATGCTGGTGGAGAAGCTGCTCCCAGCACAGAGCGGCTCAGGGCAGCAGCACCTGGGGTTTGACACATGCTTTTGCTGAGGGCCTGCGCTTGTCCCAGCTCATGTATCTCTAAAAAGGTTCCTCCAGAGCCTGCCACAGGCACTTAAGGACTTGTATGTCTTCAACTGACATAGCTTTAGAACTTCTAATCCCAAGCCCTCACATCACTGGATGCACATGTGAGGAGAGAAAGCTCTTCACAGGTGTTGCATGAGATTCTCCTGGGCCTTGGATGTCCCCCTTAGGAAAAGAGCATTTTATTTTGGGTTTGTAATGGCTGCAGCTGCAGAGCCTCTGCCAGAGTTTTGCTCTGAAAAACTCCAGAGGACACCTGAGAGTGCAAAGAGCCGCATCCTCACAGCAGTGCTCTGTTACAGCATCTCACCCACAGCAGCAGGGAACTGAGAACCATCCCATCCCATCCTTGTCCCTGTCCCCTCAGCTTCTCGGCATGCAGGACTGAGCTGATGGAGATCTTCTGGGGTGGACAAGGTCCCTCTTGATGCAAGGAGGTGAGTAGGAGCAGGGACTGTAGGGACTCTGTGTGTTCAGGTGGGACCCATGGGGAGATGCAGCATTAATTATCAAGGCTGGGAAGGAAGGGCTGGGAGATGCAGAGTGGAAGAGCTGCATGTGGGCGTAGGCAGAGGGAATGGGCGTGGGAGATAAGAAGGAAGGAGAAGAGAGGCTGAAATGAGGCATAACATGAAAAAGAAACTGTCCCCAATCTTCCACCAGGAGGAAAAAAATGTAATCTCTTTTGGGTTTGGTATTAATTTTTCTAGCTCAATATGGTTTTTCCCTAGAAAGTACAAGGAAAGGTCAAGATGTTCTGACACAACTTTTGTTTATTTCAATAAGAGAATCCCCCTCCCCAGTGATCCTCTTTTTCTTTTATTTCACTTTAGCTGTTCAAAGTAAAGTAGTAAGTCAAATAAATTTACCACTGAAATGTGTTTCTCCTGTGGGGTGCACAGCTGGCTGCATCTGGCAGTGTGGATGTCTCCATTCCTTCTGTGGGCCAAGCTCAGAGACGCAGTCACAGCTCTCAGAGCGCATTACTTCATTTAACTGGCATAGACATCGCTGTTTTAAAGGAAACATCATCTTCCAAGGTCCGTTGGGTGAGATGGGGAGGGGAAGAGGTCAGCATCATGTATACAAAGATCAAAACTTGTATCATTAAATAAATTTAGAAAAAAAAAAAAGGCTTTCACTTCTCTGCACATTTTCTGAGGGGAAAAGAATAATCTCAAATATTTAAAAAACTTCTCCACTATTTCTCATCCTGCTCCATGTTGCTTTCTCCATGGTTTTAGTGGATGTGTGCTCCAAAAAAGCCAATAAAGCCATTGAGCTAAGTGCTGTTGAGGGGCTCTGTGGCTCCAGAGCACTCAGCACCTCGCTACTGTAGGCGAGGAGGCAAGAGCCTGGGTATTTCTAAATGCATTAGAAATGTGTCCATTATTATTAGGCATTTATCAGCTATTAATCACAGCTGGTAGCTTGATTTCCTCTAAATGTTTTGAGGCACCCTCTGATCTGGGCACCACCCGCTCAGAATTGAGTAGTGGAAAAGCAAGGCAAACTCTGGTTCTTATGATTCTTCCCACAGGGATGGACAGACGACTGATGTGGCTGAGATCTCCCTTATTCAAAGGAAATCTACTTTTTCCTCTTTGAAAAAATAAATGCTGGTATTGATCTGCATGGCCACAGCACAGGACCCATCCTGCATGGCTGATTCAATCTCCTCCACCCAAACTAAGCATGAGAGAGGAACCATGACTCGGGTTCCCTGTGCCAGGTAGGCACAGATCTTTATTTCTTCTTTCCTTGTTGGATCATCACTCATTTTCTTCATCTTCATGGCATTGTGCTTCACCACATGCCCTCAGCTTCCCGCATTGCCCATACCTGGTGGCTTGGACATGCCACTTGGATGCTGGAGTGGAGGGTCACATCCCCGTGGGCATTTTTAGCCTTCTCCAGGTGAGCACCTGAACCACCAGACAAAGACATTGACAGTGGTTACTACTGTCTCTTCCTCTGGAGATGGTTGAAAAGGTTGTGGCCATGTCCCATTACCTGATGGTACCAAGATGGGTCAGAGGAGCCTGGAGTTGCTCAGGAAGGCAAAGTCTAGCCCTGGACCTGGCCCAAGGAGGGCTATATGTTTTTTTCTGCCACAGCCAGGTCACCATGGTCCCAGGGAAACCTTTTTGTGTCAGTGCAGGATATATAACCACAATAACCCAAAGCTGGAATTGGCTTTGTTACTAAGGCACCTTTATTGCTGATAATGCTGGTAAGGGGCAGGATCAGCCCGATGAGTAAACAGGCTCCAGCTGTTGTAAGTTCCACCATCATGTGGAAGATTGAGCAGGGCTGGGGGCTCAGGGAGGGCAGGAGAGCCCCTGTCCCCATTGCTGATGGGTGTGTCCAACACAGGTCCTTGGGTAGCTGTGGAGCCCAAGGTTGTTACTGCTGAGCTAATCCAGTGGTCCCACACTAACCCCATCTGCAGTTTGACCACACCAGCGTAAACCAGAAGTCCTTCAGAATTCTTTTCCCTAGGAGCAGTGGTACAAAGTCAGCCCCAAGCTGGTGCATGAGGGGAGCAAAAAGCTGGCCAAGCCACAGCCGGGTTTTCCAAAGTCTTTGCTCCTTGCTGACCTCAGCTTTGCACCTTTAAAATTGACCCCATGTCTCCTGCCCCCAGTAATGTCCCACAAGTCCCCTGCATTCTGGATATGACCAGTTTTGAGTCTTGGCCACACTTTATCTTATGGAGAAACCAAGCCCCGCAGCCATTTCCAGCAAGCAGTGCCTCCAGGGAAGGGATAATGCCAAGGCACGGTGATGCCTCTGGGGACCATCACCAGGGTCTATGACACCCGATGCCTCTTGCTTGGACACAAAGATGAGGACTCCTGAGAGAGGTCAAAGCCACATGCTGCTTGACCTCACCTCAGCCAAAATATCCCCACAGAAAGACATTAATGGTCAGCAGAAGAACAGCATTAACGTTGCAAACAGTCTTCCACAGGGGCTTTTCCTCGATGCTGGTAAGTTTCCGCTCCAGGGCAGCTCTCTCCTCCTGGGACAGGGTGGCTGTGGGACCAGTGGACAGACCACAGAACCACAGGTACAGCATCTTCCAACAGGGGGGCTTGGCTGCTGTGAGAGATGGACCAAAACATTGGTGTTATCATCTACCTGGGACTCTTCCCTCCCTCCTTCCACTAGTTCAGAGGTACATCGACCGATCTGAGGCTTGAGATGCACCTTCGATGAGAGATGCAAGATGATGATGGGAGATGGGACGGGAAGTGAAAAGAGAAAGTTCTGCCTCAACACAGCCTGATTACAGTTGGTTGATTGCAACACCAATCATTCATTAGCTAATTAACAGGCCTCTTCCCCCTCCTCCCCAACCCAGCTTCCATCTACTTTCACAAATTCCTGACAGCATGATGGTCCGTTTAGAGATATCCTGGCTTATTTATTACAGGTGACATGCCAGGTGAAGTATGTGTTTTAATTGTCAACCCTGTGCCGAGTGTATTTCACTGGCTTTTCTTTCCAAATATAACCTTTTTTTTTTTTTTGATATGCAGAATGTCATAAGGCCTTGAAAAAGGTGTTACCAAAAAAAGCACAAAAAACCCAAACCTCATTAAACTGTCAACTGCTGTGTTTCGCATTTCCTTTCCCATCACTACTAATTACCAAAATACCAAGACATTTGTTTATAAAAATCTGAGCTAGTTAAGTAGGAATTGATAAGAAATAATAAATAATGCTGAATGGCTGGATTCAACTTAAACCCAAATTAACTCTATTGGGAAAAAAATATTAAGAGACTTCTTAAGTCATTCACTTCTGTTTAGCTTGCTTGTAATTAGTACTTGTGTCTTTTGGACTGACCAGCACAAGGAAGGAGTGAAGAAATCTTGTGTATGTGCCTTTCTTCTGTGACTTCTGCTCTGTAACCTTGGGAGGTTAAGCTCAAAACCAGAAAGCTAAATTTTTTACTGGATCTGCACAATAAACCTCTGTCCACTCTGAAAAGAACTTGCCTATGTAGCAATTCCTGATTCTGTCTCCTGACAGCTTTATAAGTTCATCTGATTCTTCATCTTCCTTCTATTAAATACCCTTGGTAGGGCATACAGCTATTTAAGCAATTTGGGTCTGAGTTTCAACCATGGCTTATATCCTAAGGGAAGATGAAAGGTCTTACTGGCATAACGTAAATGAGAAAAATAAGGCTTGTAGATTTATCCTATGACACCCCTAAAATGCACACATCTGCTCCCAGTGTCTCGTGGTCCCTTCAGACCATGATGCTATTTTGATACAGTATGTTATGGCACGACTGAGTGAGTTTGACCAGTAGAGCTCACACAGGGGGGAGGAGAAGGTATCTCTAGCACATACAAAAGGGTTTTATCTCCTAGCAATGATGAGGACAGGAAGGAATGCTACTTATATGTGCTGAAAGTTGAAATTACAGAGCCCACTCTGATTTCCATAGTACTAGCAACTAGCCCAAGCTCCTGTGAATGCAACAGGTGGCCTCTCATGAGTTTTAGAGGGACTTGCATGAAATCTTGGCTGTGCACTCACATGCACATGAGTGTGTTTGTCCACAGGCCACCACCTTACCTGTCTCCTCCTTATTGCCTAAATCTGCGCTGTCAACCAATTCACTCTCTCCATTGGCTGGATTGATCTGTGCTTCTTCGCTCTTGCAATTTTTCAAGTCAATGGCAGATGCTTTTCTGTGTCTTGTCCACCACGTCAGGCGAGCGAGCTGCAAAGTGGGACACAGAACAAATGGGTTATTGCCTACCAACTGCAAACTGGCACGCCAGTCACCTTCCTCTTTGAGGGGCAGAGATCCAAGATGGTACTGGGACACCAGTTCCTTGGCAGTGGCTGTTCCCCCACTTTCTCTCACCTCCCTTCTGCACAGGTTTCCACACCCTGGGAAAAAAAAAAGGCTGGTTGCATCCATATAATCATAGAATGGTTAGAGTTAGAAGGGACCTTAAAGACCATCAAGTTCCAACCCCCCTGCCATGGGCAGGGACACCTCTCACTAGAGCAGGTTGCTCAAAGCCCCATCCAGCCTGGCCTTCCTAATATCCAATCTAAATCTCCCCTTTTCCAATTTAAAACCATTAGCCCTCGTCCTATCACTAGACTTCCTGACAAAGAGTCCCTCTCCAGCTCTCCTGTAGCTCTCTTCAGATACTGAAAGGCTGCTCTAAGGTCTCCCCGGAGCCTTCTCTTCTCCAGGTTACACATCATCAGCATCCAGTGGGAGCTGAAAAGCTGAGAAAAAGTGTGAATTAATCTAGTTTCTTTAATTCTACCTTTTTTATTTTTAAAATTAACCTCCTGTATCCCTGTCTCTACTAGGAGTAACCTTTTAGTAGACATTGAAGAAGCAGCTTCCTATTTGCTAGCCTCATTTGACTGGCATGAAATAATGATCTGCATCCAGAACAGCAGCCCTCCAACAGGGAAGGGTAATAAAGGGGGGGGGGGGGGGGGA